>OY728138.1:578385481-578985481 GCA_963277665.1 Viscum album | reverse complement strand
ATTGATCTAGTGGTGGTGGGTTTTCTTGGTACATGCTTTGAAATGCATATTGTTAAGACTTAATTATGAAAAAGTGATGATTATGGTCGTATATGTGTGTAAAAAACTATGTTTCACCAATTAATGTGTGATTCCTATGTGTGGTCATCATCAATGGAATATGGGTGTGAAATGGTGGAATTGGATGGTGGAGGGAGATTCAAACCATTATGTTGGGTAAATAATGACCACTAGTACGGTTTTTATGTCTATGGATGCATGTGTGACCTATTCATTGGGAAATTGTAAATATTTTATTTTGGAGGTAGGTATGTTTTTTATGGAGTTTCAAGTGTGTGTTTTGGACTTTAAATGAGGAATGTATATTTGAAAAGGTATCACCTATCATTCAAATTTGATATCATAAGGACAACTCTAAAAATATGCCATAACATGGGAATTGGATAATGGGATGGGACACTGGGTTATTTGAGGGAGACCATTGGAGGTACATATTGAGGAAAATATTATATTATAATGGGTGTTTATAATTACCCTAGGTGGATTTTTAATTTTTAAGAACATGTATGGGATTTGGGGTTCTACCCCTTAGACTTTTTAGAGGCATTTTTCGATGGGACTCAAGGCTCAAGTGGTGACTCATGGATTTAAAAGAACCACCATAGGAAGGAAAAGTGGTCAAGAAACTCAAGAAGCCATCACCTAGCTGGTGCGTCACCATTACCATGACGGTCGACTAGGTATTAGCCTATTATACTGGATATGCTAACTTTCTAGCCAGTGATCCACCGTTCTAATAGTGTTTATCCACTGAAATTCCCATGGAGATTATAGAAAATTATAAATAAAGGAAACTCTATCTTTTCTCATATAGTCCCCCTTATTCCCCCAATTCTCCCATGACATAATTAAAATATGGTTATAATTTGGGCTCCCTCTATGGTGGGTTTTTATCCCCCAATCTCATTTCCTAGGTGTTTGATGTATCATTTGTTACAGTTGATTCATATAGGTATGTGTAAAAATGATTATAACCATTAAACACGTATTTTTTCTTATTATGTTTACTATAACACTAATTTAAATAATATAGGTTAAATGCTAAGGAACTGATGTGTTCGAATTGATTCATGTGGTTATTTTTGTGAATTAAAACTTTCAATTATTAGGTTACAAAATACATAACATTCTATAAAAACAATATTAAATAGAATTTTTTGAATATCATGTTGGAATGTGATGAGCTCTGTGAGGCATATGATTTGAAATCTTATTTTTTTCAAATAAAATTTTCAAATATTTGAAAACGTAATTTTAAAATGAATACTCTTAATCATTTAAAACCTTTTCTAAAAAAGAAATATTTTTAATCATTAGATATAAATATAATTTAAAACTTTATTGAACTTATTATTATGACCTAAATAGTATTATAATAAATATGTAAATTTTATAAATCTTCAAATGAATTACAAAACAAAAAATCTCTTAAAAATATACAATTCAATGAAAATAATAACAGATATATTTATACTAAATTATTCTTTTAATAAAATATAAAATTTTATCTTATATGTGTTCTATTTTTAAAGAATAATTTATGATGGCAAATTTTTTCTTAAAATTAATATTTTGTAACTTAAAAGAGTTTCCAAACTTCTAGATAATTTATATATAATGGTAAATTGATATATATTTCATATATTTTTAAATCTATAATTTGAAGTAAAAAACTGAACTTTTAAAAAATTGTAAAAAAATCATTCTATGAAAATTTCAAAATGATTAATTCAAAATTGGAATTTGTTTCACTTGAAAATTCCCAAATATAATATTTAAAAAGTGTCATATATAAAGGAATATTAATGGGAACAATTATAAAGTAGTTAGTGATATAATATTTTCCTACTACAGTTGAGTATGAGGTATTACAAAGACTTTAAATGGAATTGTCCATAAAAATGTTATGTAGATATAATGAAATCATTTAATGTTTTATTATGGTGGAAATGGAGGTTATATTCATCCAAAACATCATTATTTTGATAAGAAATATAATTTAAAATTACATATAATATTTAATAACAAAAACCATAGAGGGATGGAGATGATATTTCATTAATATCACAACTGATCCAAGAAGAATAGAGGAAAATTACTTAATGGTACTTATAAATGTTTTTAAGTGTGGAAAATAAATCTACGATGCAATCAAATTCTAAAGTGACTAGGAATAGTTAGATAATAATGATAGAAGAGATAAATCTCCAAAGATTGCAGAAACCATATTCTAATGTTATAATTACTATTAATATAGATATTTTTCTCATCAGTGCTAAATTTAAAGGTATAATGATGCAAAATGATATAAGCATCCCCTTCAACCTAGAGATAGATGTAAATATTATTCAATTATTATTACTAATATGGTGTTTGATGTCTATTGCGGTGAAAGGTATGGAACATGTTCACTCTATAACTTTTAATATCATTTTATTCTAGTTATTTGAACTCATTTATTTATAATGTATTTTATAATGGTATGATAGTACTAAATCAATTATTAGATGTTTACATATTTTTAAGAACACATAATGTAATGATGATCACATCAGATGTCTATTATTCTTATTCGAAAAAAATTCAGGGAATGTGCTCCATTTAAATCATGTTATTCCTTATCTAGTTATAGTTTCATATGGTTTTGGGAATGATTTTTTATTATATAAATCACATATTAATTCTTGAAATAGGGATGTCACATTTGATACTATGAACCATATTATGATTGTCTATGAGTAGGGGATAAATTTTCACATCATCTAGAAATTAAATCAATGGATATATATTTATTTTTATTCAAAGGGGGATATTTATATTATATGTTTTTATTTTACCACAAAATAAATTATTTTATTACTTTATATGAGTTTTATTTTTTATTTTAGGATGATATTCCATCTCTTCCCGTAAAATTTGAGGTCTTGTTTTTAATAGAACTCATTCCCAGTGCTACAACAATCTTAATAACTCAAGAATGGTTGAAAATTACTGAGCACCATAAATTTAAGATGAAAATATAGGATAATAATGATAAGGGACTCAATTAGACATTTGAATCACTAATGGGACAAAATAGAATATTTTATAAAGAAAAAAAGGATTGGTAAGACTATGTATTGGTTATTAGGATCACAATAAGATCAAAATTGGGAATAATAAATATATTCCATTTATTAATTATTTGGTTGATCAATTACTAGGAGGCAATTTAATTTTAATTATATTTTATTTGGATAATATCAGGTAAGATTAAAATTGATTTCATACCCAATAAAAACATATATTTGAGGAATGCACAATTTAAATATATAGTTATCCCATTTTTTACTAATTCATTCATTATCATCCTGGATATATTAAATATAGTGTTTAGAGATTAAATAACACAGTTTTCGGAATTATTTATAGATAATATTATTATATATTCCTTGAGTGTGAAAGATAATGAAGATCACATTATGATTGTATGGATGACCATACCGAAGAGTATTTTGAATGAAATATTTACCATGTTTGATTTCATGCTAGTAAACCTTTCAATTTTGGGTATTATAATAATTAGAGATGGTATATCATTGGACCCACTAGAGAAAAATGTTTTTGATAATTGGACCAAACCATATAATATGAATAGTTATGAAAATTCTATATATTGGATGATTATTATTAATAACTTGTGATGGATTTTTCACGATGATCAAATCTATATCACATGTTGACTCTATATGGAGTTAAGCTCCTTTATAATCATGAATATAAGAAAATTATCAATGAATCAAATAGAAGGATTCCAAGTGAACCAATTATCATAGTACCATTTTGTGGATAAAGGATTGTGATTTACATGGATGCAACAAAATTTTTGATGAGGAGTGTTTTGATGTAAACTGATATGGCGAGACTTATGAATCACTATATTTGGAAGTCCATGAGAAAAAATTCCCAACTAATTATATGGAGTAACCATAGGTAATAATTTCATAAATGATATGGATGAATTGTATTTTTGAATAATGGTGTGAGGCATATTATAATCATAAATTTTTAATTTATATATTCATGTATAAATAATTAAATATAAACTAGAAAGGATGGTTGAAGGTGATAAATGATTTTGACTATTCATTATATTACCATGGTAGTAAAGTGAATTAGATAGGGGATGCTTTGGGTTGAAAGGATCGTGAAAGCTTATATATGATGTAGATCAAAAAAGATACAAAATTTATGAATTTTCAATGAATGGAACATGAAATATTCATAGAATGGTTGAAATATTATGTTTCTAAAATTACTGTTCATCTATATATCTATGTAATGATTAAAGATGATTATAATTGGGATGTGGAGCTACAAAAGAAGGTAGTAATGTTCATGAGGTCTTCCTTGATTATGATGGAGTGATATAGTTCATAATGAAATATTGAATCTCGTCAATATTAGAGAAAAGGATTAATCTATTTCAAGAATATCATAATTCATAATATACTATTAACCTCATTGACAAGAATATAAATATAGATATATGAGTATTTTTTAAGGATACCAAGATGAGAGTTATTCCAGATTATATATCTCTATTCCTATTATATTAGAATGTTATCGATAAAGGATATAAATTTAAAGGGTTATTATAATTATTAAAAATACAAGAATGAATATAGGGAATCATTTATATAGATTTCATCATCAAACTCCAAAAAATGTCTAGAGTACATAATTCTAATTGGGTATTGATCGAATGAATTACAGTGTTTGTTCATGTCATTAATAATTACGAATATTTCCTTCTTTTTCATCTTGAAAGAATATACATTAGGCAAGTTGTAATTATTCACAGAGGACAATATTTTATTTTATACTATTCCAATTCAAAGATTAACACAATGTTTGAGAAATGTCATTATAAAAAAATGGATATAGAGTTATATTTTACTAATAGTTATCATCATCCGGAATATTTTCAGTCTGAATGGACTATACAAATCCAAAAAAATATATTGGTATAATGTTACCTTTTTTTAAAATCTTTTTGAGACCATTAACTTTATATCATCAAATTTTCATAAAAAATTATATTTCACCAAAGAATTTATATGGGTCATTTTGAATATATATAAGGAATGATGTGTAGAACCCTAAAATAGTGGGATAAATTGTGAGAAAAAAATCTATCTAGACATGATCTAGCTAATTAAATGGTAGATAGGGTTAAAGAAATTTCGCATCGCTTGAAGATAATATTAAGTGGATAGAAGAGTTATCCGAAAAATAAAAAAAAATTATAATTCAAGGTTTCTAGGAAGCTACCATATGAATTTATCTAAGGAACAGAACAGTAGGAATAAATATATGTGAGAATTAATCCCTGGGTATATTTTTCCTTCCTTGATTGTTGATCAGATTTGGAGAGTTGATTATCTCTAAGTAATCAAAACTAACATCTCTCATGTTCATGATGAATTCTATATATCTCGGATGGGGACGTACGTACATGATATTTCTTATATGTTGATACAATATGTTTTACCTCTATAGATTTATCATTCACAAGAATAGAATCCAATTGAATGTATTTATCATAGGGTTAAAGTTTAATAGAACAAGACTACTCACTTGGATAAGGTTTCACGTTGAATCTGATTTTTTTTGAATCTATATGAGAACCTAAGGATTTGACAATGAAAAGATATCCAGTTTTTCTATATCAGAGTCACATAAATTATATCAGAAATTTAATTTTATAGAGGTTGAATAAAATAACAAATATATTTTATGTATATCCTTTGAAATAAACCGGTGTCATTTAAAACCATTGCCTACACACAACCTCGATTCTATATGAACCATGATATATTTAAAAATTATAACATATCTCTTAAATTTGTAGGTATGAATTGTAATAACCACATTATAAAAAAATTTAGAATAATTCTAAAAAATTTAAAAGCATTTATTAATTTATAATAAAATACCACTCAATATTTAGTAATTTCATTTCATTATATATATATATCTTTCATCAAAATTGGTTTTTATCGACTTTTTCGAGGAAAACATTAGAAATAATTCATATCATTTTTTTAAATTTTATTTTAGTAAATGAAGATAAATGTTCAAATCATAATCTAATTATTATCCTAGTATAATTATTTGGGATATATCTAAAAAGACTAATCATTCAAAAAATAGTTCAATTAATAATTTCAATTCGATTAAAAGGAACACTATGTTTTCAATTTTATCTTAATGTAATATAAGACTCCATTATTATTTTATTTACTTATAAATCATCATTATACATGATTTGGTTATAAGTTTATTTATGGGATTACAATCATATTTTAGTAAAATTACATATACATGAAATATGTTTTTATATTATTAAAATAAATAAATATATATTGATTAATGGTAATAATGAAATTTATAGATTATTTATCCAATAATATACTTAAAAATTCATTTTTTTTGTTTCTATAAAGCATAAAATGAATTGAAATTACATTTTCTTATCAAGGATAATTATTTAGACAGGTTTACTAGGGGGGATGGGCATTGTGGAGGGGAGTTAAACTATTTTATAAAGATAGTAGTACCACCCAAACCATTATAATTATTTTTTTCCATTGGGATATCTGCCATATCTTATCTTATATTCAAATACTTATACATTTTGATCCATATTCCCATAAAAGTATCCTTATATCAGAGAAATAATATTAGAAATTATTTCTGTGTTCCTCCCCTAACTTATAAAATGTAATAATTTTTTTATTTATTTACACCATTTTATCCATATAGATAAAAAAATACATATCTTAAATCCTTTATAGGATCATTCCCTTCATCCAAGTTACTAAAGTCACCTTCTATGATTAATATTTATTGGCTCTATTAGTAACCACAATAGGTATATCATAGAATATGTATAGATCTTTACATATCCATATCAATTTTATTTCTCTATCAAATTCTTATAAACATATTTAATACATAAAACCACGATAAATATGTCTTCATAAATATAATGAATTTTTTATTATAATGGAATAAAAATTTACCCCAATTCTTTATCAAATGAGAGATGAATGTATCAATCCTAAAATATGTGGCCTATAACAACTTATAATTTTGTTAATAAAATTTATATTCTTATAATAATGTAATATAATATAAAAAAATACATCTCATATTGGACTAATAAAATATTAATTCTGAAAAATTAAGAATGAAAAGGTGATATTCACAGAAATTAAGGAACCAAAACTGCACATATGAAAGTATAAATAAAATTAAACAATATTATAAATGAAAACATTATATATATATATATATATAATGGTATAAGTAAATAAATTTTTTTAAGAATGATAAATTAAGTGTTGGTATTTTTATAAAATTTAACATTTTATTTGAAATTTATATTTAATTTATTGATATGAATGAAAATTTATTTTCATAAATAAGATTCATAAACTAATATTTTGTTGTATAATTATTATATTATTATTTTACAAGACTTTAATTATTTTTTCAAACTGTCAAAAAACCAGTTACAATTTTTAAATTGATATTTTATAAATAAGTTATGATTTTATTTATAAATCAAAATTTTAATATTTGTTATTGTATTTTGATAAAATAGAGTTTTTTTGAGATATACAGGTAAAAAATGGGTACATATAATATTTTTAATTTTTTAAAAATTGTTGAATTTTTTGAGAATACTGAAATATAGTAATTTACAGTATTTAACATTATAAGAAAATGAATGAATTTTTGAGTCAATGGTGGATCATGAATGATTTGAGTGGTAATAATATAGAACATATATTCTATATTTATTTTAATTTTCCACATTAATCATCACTATTGATATTATTGAACTAGAAAAACAAACAATCGATTAAAATAATGAAAAACACCATTGTCCTCCCACTATAAATACCACCCATCACCACCTATTTTCCTAAAACATTATATGCCTTATAGATTTATAATATTATACCCAATTCCTCTAAGAATACTATTACACATGTTATATTCTTTCTAGTTTCACCAAAATACCATTTCCATGTTCCTTAAGGAGGTTCTCAAGGAGATGGCACTGAAGATGTACAACCCTCCTCTATCTCTTTTTCATTTTTTGTTTTTCTTCTCTTTTCCTCACCTCCCCTATACAAATTTAAATGAAAAATATATTATATATATATATACTGTAATTTAATTGTGTTAATTTATTACACATAATCAAATCACTTCTCCTCCCTTTGTCTTCTAAAAATGAAAACATCATACCTGAGGTGTTAAATCATCCCCTTCATGGATCAAGGGTATCTGTTTTTCATTACCACATTCAAAGATGGTCATAAAAAATGTTATGCATAAACAATATGTTAATATGTGTATTATAACTTATTTAATATTTTTTAACTATTATATGATATATTATTAAATAAAACGATACTAATTCTTAATGGTCGTAAAAAATGGAAAAAATCAACTAATCAATTTGTTTCATCAACATTTTATCTAATGAATCATCATCAGGTCAAAAAATTGATACATGGGATAATTTAAATATACGGAATTAAATTAATACCATATCATCCGAGTTATGATTTTTTCATCTATTTTACACGATCTTTCATAATTATACACAAGCGTACCGACTATTAAACCAAGAAATTAACACTCAAAAAATGATGAAATTAAATACTACAGATCAAAAAAATTTCCATAAATAATCATAATAAAATTATAATAAATAATATACAATTAGAAAATGTTATTAATTTTTTGATTAATTTATTTTATTTGATTATCCATGAAATTAATTTCAATTAAAAATACATTGGGACATAAGTTAAGGGATGCTCTATGAACCACCACTTTTCCTTCAGTTTAAACTGTCTATCTATTTACCAAAATATAATCATTAATTATTCTTATGAACTCCACAAATATTATATCTATATATCCCAAAAATACATTCCTAGTTGAATTGTTCATTCATTTAAGAGGAAATACATGTTTTATAACCTTCATTTTCAATATCTTCTGATAAGAAATCTCAATTAAAGGGAACTTCCCTATTTCTTACCCATTTTTTAGTACAGTCGATAACATTTTTTAATACTCCATTATTTTTCTAAAATAAATAATTTTATCATGAAAAAATATTTGTTTAATTTTATTTATACGATTAATTATTCTAGATCTTTTGTAAGGACTATTTAATATTTTCCCTTAAACTACACTAAAGTGGATAAATTCTAATGTTTCTTAAGAAAACTTTGTATGGAACCCGATACCAATATCCAAGTGATGGTGCCTTACATTATTAAATTTGTATCATAAAAAAATTATGATTCATCATATATGGCCAATTATTTTAGTATATTCAGAAGACTGGATACAAAAATAGGGTTTACATTACAACTTGAAATGAAATATAATATATAAACTCTTTTGGAAACAACTATAAACTACATGATTATCCCTATAAGTCATTCATAATAGAAATTTTTAAATACTGGGGAAAAATAAAATATAATAAAGGGGTAATATTATATTTTTGGTAAGTATATGTAATATATCAAAAGCTAATATAAACAATATGGAACAACGAATTACTAAAAAGACATGTTGTTAGAGCATACACTTAAGAAAAATATGGCATGAATAAAAGATGAATAAATAATTCCATAAAAAATAGCACGTGAGAATAATACATAGCCATGGATATTATACTAGTTTAATAATCACACCTAGTATAAATTACTAATATCATTATGAAGGAATTTATAATTCCAAAAATAATAAACATGTTGTAGAGGCCTTGTCTAAGACATTTGAAAATAAATGGTTAAGGCCTCATCAAAATCTGTTTCTTTTTTGTCATATGTGATATATTGATTCATTGAGAGGCTATAGAGGTCCCCAACCATCACTTACAATATACAATTCATTCCTCATATAATTTTTTTTGAAACATAATCAACATATACATACGAATTATAAGTAACCTTCAACAATTTTTAAATATAATCACTAACCGTTCTGAGTAGTATGGTGAATGGTTTCAAGATATAAAATCAATATTAAAACTGATCGTAAACCATTTAATAAAATATGGTAGATGATAATCATAAGATATAAATATCAATAAAGAATAATATTTAAAATATTTTCTAAAATTGATGAAAATTATCTAATAAAATCATCGTTTAATTCTTAAGAGAAGTACAATTTTTACTTTACAAAGAAGAGTTCTTTTAGAAAAATCACTTGTATTTTTCATAAATGTTTATTATAAAAATAGAATTAAAAAAATACATCTAAAAAAACAATATTTCATTTATAAAAATAATGGCGTCTTAAAATATATTATATATGGAAGATAAAAATGGGTAAGAAATCGAGATGGTCCCTTTAATCGGGATTGCGTATCAAAATGATGTGAGAAAGAAACCTTATAAAACATGTATATCCCCATAATAGAAAATAAATTGAGATGGATACATGAGATTTGGAATATATACACAGAAAACATAAAAATTATATAAAATTAATGAATAATGAATTTTTTCAAATGGGAGAGAAAGTGTAACCCCAATAGAAAATGGAGGTTTGGAAAGAAACCCTTACCATATATATGAAAGTGCACTAAAATTGCATTTAATGTCCAAAATAGTGAAATTATTTTCAATAATAATTTAAATAATAAATTCTTAAACAATTATTTTATTGATTATAATTTTATTAACTTAATTTCTTGAATTTTTTATGAGTTGTAATATTCAATTTTGTCATGCGAGAGTGTTAATTTCCTTGATTTTCATGATTGATTTACTTGTATACATGTATAAAATAACATGTAAAATAGAGATAACATTAAATAATTGAAATTATTAGTTATTAATGAACCTAAATAATATTTAATGTTGTTATAAATTATTTTTTACAGATATGAGGATGATTCATTTGATAAAACATTAATCATAGTCATTTAAATTATTTTGGCAGTTTTTCGATCATCACAATCAACTTTTGTATTGGTAATTAATATACTATAGATATACTGATTACATGACACTAAATACCTTATAATATGTATCATAAAATATTTTTTTACCATAATTATTGTTTTATAACTACTATAGAAGGAGGAAATGTATAATGAAGTCACATCGTCCACGATGGAAGTAAATCAGCACATCACAGACGATGTTTTCATTTTAAAAAAAATAGCAGAGGAGATGGGTTTTTATGATATATCTTCCATTAACATAAAAAAATTCATTATATATAAGATGATGAATTTTTCATGCATATTTTTATAGAATAGGTACACATATAATATGATGAATATAAATAAAATGAAATCGAAAGAGAACAAAAAATGATTTACCTGAATTCTTTGACTTAAGAACCCACTTAAGGAACATTAAATTTATCTATTCATGGGACCATAAATACAACCACATGGGGGTGTGTAATAAATTGAATTAATATAATCATTCTTCAAGTCTTTGAAAGTGTGAGTAGAAGAGTTGGGGAGGGGTGGTATTTATAGTTGATGAGAAGGGCGTTTTCTGATTATTTTAATCATTGGTTTATTATTTTGCCTCAGGACAATGAATAGTTTTCAAATTACTACCAAAATTATTAAAACATGAATTAATGTTTGAGATTATGGTTCTTAAACAATTCATTACTCATAGAAGAGATTATTTGTCTAATAATTTTATATATTATAATTTAATGTATTTAAATATTCAACATAAATTAATCAATTTCATAAAAATACCAAAAAAAATCACTATAACCATTTTTCAATTTGTAGAAATTTAATATTAACTATAGTTTTTAAAATAATTTTTTAAATTTTATAAATTAAAATTTTAAATAAAATCATTATTTATTCAATAAAGTCCAATATATATTTTGAAAAAAAATTAATGATAAGTAATAAAATTAACTAATGTCTCATAAAATTATAATATAATCATAGGATATTAAAATATTAATTTATGAATATAATTTATGAAAATAAATTTTATTTTAAATTATTTTTTTAATTATAATATTATAAACAAATATCTACGTTTCAAATAAATACCAACACTTAATTTATAGTTTTTTTAAAATAATTACTTAATCAATAATCTAAATATACAATATTCTCATTTAAAAGAAACCAAAATTATATTTATCCTTTCATAAGTTATTTTACTATAATATTGGTCATATTTCTTTTCCAAATGGGTACATTAATATTCCATCAGTGATATTTAATACTATACTACTGTAAAGACCCTGAAATTAATTATATATTTCTTCAAATTATTTGGGATTATGATGAGTCTTTGAAAATTGTTTATGCTTGATTCCAAGGCCTCATGTTCCTGGAACAAATTTGTGAATTTTTTAAGGTACATTTAGTAAACGTGCAGGTGACAATTTCAATCTTTTGAACCGCTGCTCGGAATTGAAATATGATGGAACTATTGATTCCTTAGCACCGTGATTCTCTTAAGGGAGGCTCAACTTCAACTGTAGTAGGTCGGTTGAAAATGATACTTTTTTAGAATTTTTGAATAATAGTAAAATAACATAAAAATGTTACTTTATTTTTATACCATCTATTGAGCGGTGGTGGTAGGACCGATGGGTTGTCTATCCATTTAATGTATTGACTCTTCTGTTTTGTAACCACACTATTGAGAGTTAAGAGGTAAATTAATTAAAACCCATTAATGAACCTCATTAATCATACGATCTGTTAATATCCCTTCCCCTCTATTTAAAAGAAGCATGGTCTTGGGGTTTAGACATAGAAGGGAAGAACCTATAACAATGTGATATGGAATATTCCAATAATGAATAATGGATGCTTAGACGACAACGTTGAACGACTTGATCTAGGATAGACGAATGCCAATGACTTAATCAAATGTGCATTCTTCCTATACAACTGTGACGTCTCCTCCGAATCTGAATTAGGGGTTTTGTTTAAATTCAATTGAATTTTTTTTCTTCCATGTTCTTAAAAATCATGACAAACACAGATCAAACAAAATGAGTAGATTATAAATTTGTATGAAATTGAGGGTGGTTGTTATGGGAGATTTGAACAGGGTTTTAATCATTATTTATGAGATTTTTTTATTTAATAACCACTAGTTATGAAGCTAACTCATAGGGAACATACAAAACGAACAAGGTCTAGACCCTCGAACACTTCATTTTTTGTCGCGTTCTTTGGGGGAAGATTTTTAACTCAATTGAATCCTAAATCTAGGAGCCACGCAATGATGACAGCAACCCGAGTGGCCAATAGGCGTGTTCAAAAGGGGAAACAGACCATCAGAACTCACCTGGTGGCCTACAGAAGTGCTTTGGATGTGTGAGGAGAAGAGGTGGAGAGGGCAGTATTTATAGATTATTAAAAGGGTGTTTTATGATTATTATAATCACCGGTTTATTATATTGGCTCAAGAGTATGAATAGTTTTAAAATTAGCACCAAAATTATTAAAACTTGAATGGTTGTTTGAGATTATGGTTCTTAAATCATCCCTTCCTCATATAATAGTTTATTTATCTAATAATTCTATATAATATAATTTTCTATATTTAAATGTTCACCAAAAATTAAACTATTTATGTAAAATACCCAAAATTCACTATAACCATTTCTCAAGACGTAGAAATTCAAAAATAACTCCATTTTTGAAAATAATTTAATAATTATGATAAATTGAAATTTTATTTATAACCATTATTTATTCAAAAAATACCAACATAAAATTTTATGACAATTATATGATAATTAAAAAAATAAAACAATGTCACATAAAAATATATGATAATCCTAAGACAATAAAATATTAATTTATGAATCTATTTTATGAATATAAGTTTTATTATAAATTATTATATTAATTATAAAATTGTAAACATATATTAATGATTCAAATTAACACCAAGAGTTAATTTATTTTATTTTAAATTTTTTTACTTATTCAATTATCTAAATATACAATATTTTCATTTATTAGAAACCCAAATTTTTTATTTTTTATTTCATAGCTAATTTTACAATTCTATTTGTAATATTTATATTCCAAATAAGAACATTACTATTCCATCAGTCATATTTAATAGTATAATATTCTAAAGACCCAAAAATTCAATATAATTTTTTGTAAATTATTTTGGATTATTACGAGTCTTCAATAATTAAAGGCTCTGGATTCAAAGGACTAGCATTACCAAAAAAAAATTTTGAATTGTTTTAGTTACATTCAGTAAACGTGCGGGCAATGTTGTATATATTTTTAATCGGTGATCAAAATTTAAATATGAGGGAACCGTTGAATTTTTATCGCGGTTATTAACTTAAGATAGGCTTAACATCAATTGCAGTTGGTCTGGTGAAAAAGATAGTTTTACAGACTTTTTGAAGAATAATAAAATAATAAATAAATGTTATTTTATTTTTCTACCAACTATTGTGAAGTGGTGGTAGGACAACTGGGTTGTCAAGCCATTTAATGGATTGAATCATTTGTTTTGTAACCACACCATTGAGAGTTAAGAGTTTCATTAATTAAAACTCATCAATGAACCTCATTAATTATATGATGCATTAATATCCCTTCCCACTATTTAAAATAATCACATGATTGTGTTTTTGACATGGAAGGGACATACATATATGTAAGTGCGACGATGTCTTCCACCAATGAAGAATGGAAGCTTGGACAACAACTTTGGAGGAATCAATCTGGGATGTACGAATGCTAGCAGATTCAACAAATGTGGATTCTTCTTCCACACCCATGATGTCTCCTCTAAATTTGAGGTAAGGGTTTCGTTTAAATTCAAGTGAATTTGTTTCGTTTCCTCATTATTGAAAAGTATGATGAACATGGATCAACCAAAACGAGTTGATCCAAAATTTATATGAAATTGTAGGTGGTTGTTGTGGGAGATGTGAACAGGGTTTTAATCATTATATATGAGATGTTTTTATTTAATACCCAATTGATATGAAGGTAATGCGAAGGGCGTAGTCCAAAATAACAAGGCCTAGACCCTCTGCCACTTCAGTATTTGTCGCATTTTTTAGGGGTAGATTTTCAACTCGATGAAATCTTGAATCCGGAATCCACGCAGTGAAAATAGCTACCCGGGAGGCCTGTGTGTGCATTCAGAAGGGGAAACAGACCATCAGAACTCACCAGGTGGCCCGCAGAAGCCCTGCCAGCATGACACCAGTATGAAGACACCGACGACCAGCACTAGTGGGTGATGGTGGAAGCCTGCTGTTGTTGGCCACAGAAAAGAGGTAGCGCCCGGAGGCACTACGGTGGACAATGAGGTGGCCGACTATGGTGGAAGTAGGGCGGTGTGTTGTCGCATGCCATGGAAGGAAGCCACGACAGAGGGGACCCATGGCCCACAGTTCCCGCTTACAGAGAGGTGGCACCACATGGAACCACCATTGAAAAACCAAATGTCATTCAGCCATTCGAGAAGTGGGAGAAGACTCCCCTCCCTAATGCATGGGCCACCAAGCTAGGGGCCGCACCAGCCAGCGGGCTGCCTCAGCCAAGGCGGGATGGGCCGGTCTGTGACCTAGCGCGCTGAGCCCACTACGGGGCTGCCCACTCGGGTTGGCCCATCCGAGTCGGATCTGGATCGGGTTGGGTCAAACCGAGTCGGGTCGGGTCATCCTAGTTTGGGGTGGGTCGGGACACTCTAACCAGGTCGGACCGTACCTAGACCCCTTTTGGCTCATATACGCTTAAAAGACTGTATCTCACACACCAGATGTCTGTTCGATGAACCATCTATGACGTTGGAATCCTTGGAATGGATAGATCCTTTTGAGATTCTTCACTTGATTTTTGGAGAATGTTGGAGTATGGTCGGATTGGATCGAACCCAAATGTAACTATGCCCTCAGTACTAAAACACTTATAAACCACAGACATGGCATTTGATGGACATACTGCCTATTGAGTTGGGACCCTTATGACATGGAGGTCCTTTAGGTTACGCTTTTTTTTGGAACATTGTAATAGTTGAGGCATGACCTTTTATTGAGTAGTATATACTATGGATATTAAGCGCACTGGGTGTGGGGAATCCTTTGGTGTCTATCAATTGAAGACATACCTTGTGGGGGTCAACATCATAGAGACCATGTGCGTATCAGAATCACAATGACCCTGTGTGCATTAGGATCATAGATACCCTGTGTGGAACAAAATCATGAAGAACCTATGTAGGACAGCATTATAGAGACCATGCATGGATCCACTTCATAGAGACTCTATGTGGATCAACATCATAGGGACATTGTGTGTATCGGTATTCTAGTGACCCTGTGTGGATCAGTAGTGAACGACCCGATAAGGACCAACCTTAGAGAGAACCATTGTGGATCAATGAAAAATACCCTGTGTGGATCTACAATGGAACAAATCCATTGTGGATTAGTTGTGGAAACCACTTAAATTAAAAAAATGACCTATCTTATGACTAATCATATTTATTTTTGAACTCTGAGTTGTATACCTGGTTTGAGCTAATTATTTTGCTCTGTATTTTTTTATTGGGATCATGCTTATGGTATTCCTTTGTGGAATTAGGATAGAATTTTGGGGGGGCCTTTGGGTACCTATGAGGTATTATTATATTACCCCTGCACAGACATCACCAACACCTTGTTGTGTCTTGTGCGGACGACGAGAAGCTTGTCTGAGACTTTGGGGATCCAGGACAAGGTGGTACATGGAGGTGACTAGAAGACATGGAGAGTAGTGGAGACGAGTTGTACCTACCCATTAGGTAGGATCCTTGGTGTACGATATTAGGAGATTTTTTCTATTGTAGTTGCAACATTCAAATGTTCTTGTATTCTAGCCCCTTTACAATCAGAACACACTTTACTATTGCAGTTTTAGTATGTGTTTTGCATCTTTTTGTGTTTTTTGTCTGCGTGTTTACAGGATCAATGGTAATTCCTTCTTGTTTTAGAGAAATTCCATTATGGTGCTAGTCACCAACCCCTATCCTAAGGATGTTGGGAAAGGGGTAGTCAGGACATGCGCCCTAAGGGACGGGTCGTGACAAAAGTTGTATCAGAGGAGTCAGTTTGACTGGGTGGGACCATACTTTGACCCATTTTCGTCCCAGATATTCTTAAAAGACCGTATCTCAAAAACCATATGTCTGTTTGATGTACCATCTATGGTGATGGAGTCCTTGGAATGAAATGGTCCTTTTATATACACCACTTTACTTTTGGAGAATGTTGGAGTATAGTTGGGTTGGATTGAACTCAATTCCAATCAGGCCCTCGGTACTAAAACCCCAATAACTCACAGACCAGGCATCCTATTGATGTGTCATATATTGCATTGGGACCCTTACGACATAGAGGAAATTAGGGTTAATATTTTATAGAATTTCATGGATGTTGAGCCACGATAGATATCATGATGAGAAGATACTACTGAACTCAATTGCACTGGGTGCGGGGAATCCAGTGGCTAGATGTCAATTAAAGAGAGACCCTGTAGGGATCATCATCATATAGACCCTATGTGGATCAAAATCATAGTGACCCTTTATGTATCAGCATAATTGTGACCATGTGTGGATCAAAATCATCGAGAAACTATGTAGATCAGTATAATAGAGACCATGTGTGGATCAACATTCTAGCGACCCTGTGTGGATTTGCAGAGCGTGACCTGAAGAGGACCTGCCTTAGAGAAACTCATCGGGGATCAACGTCAAACGACCATTTGTGGATCGAAAATGGATCAAATAATTCCTAGATCAGTTCCAGAAACATCCTAATTGAATATAATGACATTTCTTAAGAATAATCATCTTTATTCTTGAACTCTAAGTTGTATACTGGGTTTGATTTGAGTATTTGATTTTTGTTTTGTGATTGAGATCATGCTTGTGGTTTTTATTTTGTGGAATCTTGAGAGACCTTCGGTGTGTCTTGGGGTCTCTAGGTGGTATTTTTATACGCCCCCTTACACTGTCTTCCCCCACAACATGTTGTGTCTTGTGAACATGACGAGAAACTGGGCTGAGACTTTAGGGAGCCATGACCAAGTAGTAGATAGAGGTGACTTGTTAATATAGAGAGCATCAAAGATGATTTGTACCTAACCATCAGGTAGTATCTTTGGTGGATGATCTAATTAGTTTCTTTCTATAGTAGTTATATATTTCAGTTTGTCTTGTATTCAATCCCCATTACTATAAGTACACACTTTACTAATTTAGTTTTACTATGTGGTTTGCATCGTTTCGTGTTCTTGGTCAATGTGTTTGGATGTTCAAAGGCAATTCCTTAAAGTTTTCGGGAAATTCCTTTCCGGTGCCTGTCGCCAACCCCTGGCCTATGGAAGGAGGGATTGGGGTAGTCCCAACGTGGTCCCCATGGAATAGGTCGTGACAACTACGATTTTCAAATCTATTTTTCATGAAGCATAAAATATCAAATATTTTAAATATTAAAATATGCATATAGTAAAATATTGGGGTGATAAATTCTCTCATACAATAATAATTTCATCATTAAAATTTTCAAATTGTCACCTAAAAAATGATTGTGATTGTTATTCATTACAATGTTCTCTGGTTCCCATGTTTTCTATTTAAATTTCGGATTTTTTCAAAGCCCCTATACCAATTGAGTCATAAAACCCCTCAAAAACTACTATCTAGTGTCCAGAATCTTGATAGGATCTCTATAGTATGATAAATAAGGTTTCAATTCTATTCCATAATAATTGAGGACATGTATTGTGTCTAGAATGTACATCCTTAACAACGAAATGATGATCAAATTGTGCACTTTAGAAATGCTTGGTGGAATTACCAAACAATAATCCGGAGCTCCAATTTTCTCTTGGATTTCAAAATACAAAATGTACCTATGGAATAGCTTCCCTTTAATTCTAATTATTTTAACACATTTCCATGGAGATACTTTTATAAAAAACATGATCTCAATCTTGAAACTCCAAAGTGTTTATTTGGTTATCAACATGACTATTTTTTATATTTTGATCTACATTGATATGGGTTTCAATAGTATTTAACTTTTCTGTTGTTTCCTAAACAAGTTCTTGTCCTACAAGATTTATTTAACCAAATTCATCCATAGAGTTCATGTATAAAATATTTTTCCATAAAATGCTTAATATGGTTCCATTTGAATATTTGAATGAAAATTATTTTTGTAATCAAACACTACCAAAGTTATATACTAATCCCACATACCTTGGGAGTCATGTGAGCATGATCTCAACAAGTATTATAATGTTTTAATGGACCTTTTAGAATTATAATAAGTTTGAGTGTCATAATATGTACTCAAATAATGATCAATGTCTAATGATTTTTGAATAATTTCCCCGAATTTCAATTTAAATCATGGATCATGATCAAGAAAAATAGAATGTGGTGCTCCATGATGTCATACAACATCATTAACATAGATTTTTGTAAGGAAATTTAGCCGATAATCCTTTCTCATTTCAAGTAAATGTGTTGATTTAGTATGTCAATCAACAATTAAGAATATTATATCAGCCTTTCATTGTGTTTTGGTTAATCTGGTGACAAAATATATTGCAATTTCATCCCATTTTCTTGTCAGAAAAGGAATAGGTTTCAAGACTCATATAGGATATTGTCTTTTAGACTTCACATACTGACAGAATAAACACGTTGATACATAATTGTAAATTTCATGAATTATATTTTCCAACTAGAAATGTTCCTTCAAATCCCTATACGTTACAGTGTTACAAGGGTGTATAGAAAAAAATCAAGAAATGATCATCATTGAATAATTATATATTTATCTTGGGCATAGAGGGAACTGAAATTCTATTCCCATATTTTATAATTCCATTCTCATACATGAATTAATTCAACTTCACTTCTTTCATAGAATTAATATTAAATTGAAAATAATCACCCTTAATTTCTTAAATTTTAATATTTTACAATAAATGTGGTGGGAAAAAAATTAAAAAATTAATGTTATTTCACCTTCCTTGATAATTCCTATATCCATATTTGAAAGATCCATGTTCACAGGGTCCTTTTCAATCCTCATATTATTTATAACTCAATGATATTTACTCCTCAATGCATATTCTATATTATTCTCCATCCCTAGGTGTTAGAGTATTTAACAATCATAATCATTGAGTAGCTGTAGCCCCCATATTTACCCCATGTTGACTTTATTCGTTGAAAATATATATTTCAAACTCTTGTGATCTATATATATCTAACATCTTTCACCATATAAACAATGTCTCCATATTTTCATAAACAATATTATTACTTCTAACTCATTATAATGAGTTGGATAGTACTATGCATGATTTTTTAATTTTTTTATTGCATAGGAAATTACTATATTATTCTGAATAAGGACACCACCTTGTCCTTTCATTAATGCATCACTATAAGTAACAAATCTACCATTTCCTGATGGTATATTCAATATCAAGGAATTCACTAATCTCATCTTCGATTATTCAAAACATCCTTTACATTATTTTTTCCATATGATCATATTCCCTTTACATTTATTCTAGGTTAACAGGTTTTCTAATTAGGAAAAATTATAATTTAAATGTCGATAGTAACCTGAAAATCAAATGAAGCTATATATCTTAGTTATGTTCAACGGTATCAGTCATTTATTGAATTCCTTTTTCTTTGCATGATCAACTGGGATTCCATCCTTTGAGACAATATTACCAAGAAAATAAAATATTTGAAGCCATAATTAAAACTTTATAAACATTTCTTATAACTATTTTCCTCTATGAGTCTCTAGAATAATACATAAGTGGTTATCATGATCCTTATAGATTTTGTAGTATACCAATATATCATAAATAACTAATAAAAAAATCTTCATGATATTTTTTGAACACTTAATTCATTAGATCTATAAAAATAGAGGGTGTATTAGTCGGTCCAAATGGAATTACTGTAAACTCATAATTTCCTTACATAGTTTGAAATGTTGTCATTGTAATACTTCCCTCCTAACATGAAATTGATGATATCTAGAGAGAAGGTCAATATTTAATAAATATTGATCTCCATAAATTTAATCACATAAATCATATATACTAGGAAGATGATAATTTTTCTTTATTGTAATAGAATTGATTTATCTATAGTTAATGCACATTATCATGGTTCCATATTTATCCTTGATAAGTAAAACATAGTCTCCCCAGGGAGAAAAACAAGGGAAAATAAATACCTTATCACTCATTTCCTATAGCTGATTCTTCATCTATAATAATTTTATAGGGTCTAGTTTATAAGGAGTTTTCTATATAGGTCATGAACCATGAATTAAATCAATAGATGACTGAACTTCTTACTATACAAAATCCCTAGAAAAATTCTCTAGATATACTTCAATGTATTCTGGCATAATAGGTGCGTATTCAATTTAATGATTTCATTCCACATCCATATATGATGTCTTCTCTCCCTACTTAAGAATTTCATTTTGAACATATATTGTATTTGGATCTAGATATGAATCAAATGGACCTGTTTCCACTTTAATGATGAGAAATTACATACCTCCATCATGAGTCATAACTTCTATCTCTTTGAAATAATTCATTTTATTATATTTTAAAATCCAACTCATACAAAGGATTATATAAAACTCAATCATTGGTATGACTATAAAATCAGAAATTAAAAAATGTTTATATGCAATAATATGAAATTATCATCACATATTTTTTGTCATAAGGTTTCCATTAGGATTTTTTACTAACAAGTTTCATGTTATGTTGATTTGAAGATATCTAATTAATAAAGAAAACTTTGAAGATATAAAGTAATGTGATGGTAAAAAATAAAATAAACCATTTTATAAATTTTAAGAGATGATTAAAGTAACTTCCACCATATCATTAGAAACATAAACCTCTATAGTTGTGATCACATAATCTTGGTCTTGTTCCCATGGACTTTCCTTGGGAACATTTCCTTCAAACTGGACACAACCATATTCATAATTCCCCATATCATTAAAATTTTAGAATTAGACATTACTAACTTCTTTCTTTGCCTTTAAATTACATGTTTGGTGGAAATCTTCTCCACACTTTTTTAAAAAAAAATTTCTTTTTTAGTAGGAACCATGGTGTTTCCATCCATAAATATCTCCTGTTATAAAAAACTATTTTTTATTCTTCCCTTTATTCATTCTTTTCTCAACCACAACATAATCTATTTTTATCCTTTAATTCATAAGACATAAAAATTATTTCTCTATATTGATTACGGATGAGAATATATCTTCGTCTGGTGATAAATTATGAGAGACTAGTCCACTTTAGTAGAATGGGTTTAAAATATAAAATAATCAATCAAAACTACCCCTTGGATTACGTATGTTGTCCGCATCATGCCTTTATATCCTTGTCAGTTTTTCTTCATTCTTGGAAATTATTCAGCATCTTTTTGTATCAGACTCGATAATTTACTCTCCATGTCCTTTTGTTGTTCATGAGGGAAATATTTTTCTAAGAAAACATACTTAAAATCCATCAATTCCAAATTTTCAAATTTTCCCACCTCATTTGTGATTTATATTAATTTCCACCATTGATCTACATCTCCATATATATGATAATCATCCATGATAACATTTTCCCTTTTTTTACATACCGAAGTGCGAAATATCTTCTCTAAGGAACTTATCCATCGATCTACTAAAAATGGTATTGTAGTCTCATTGAATGATGAATGTTATTTTCACATAAATAGGTCTAGAATTACTCCACCACATTGTGGATCTGTATGATCCATATGAGAAATGATATTATTCATAACCTGGTTCTACTGTACAAATATACTAATAAGTGGTTTAACACCTATTGTAACTATAGTTCAAAAAAATTATTGTATATAAGATACAAATACATACATGGAATACATGTGATGATATGGTTTCTATTCCTTCTACTAGAATCATATTTAAACAATTTCACACACAAAATTAGTTTAGAAATAATAATTCACAATATCATACCCGAAATACACATAACATAAATTAAAAATTTATGCATAACTAATCTCATAATAATAACCATGATTTAATTGTGGACATATTTACTTATAAATCCTTCATAATGGTTTGTAATGAGAATGATAATTATGATAAGCATATCCCCCAGGACTGTAAAACCAAGTGCATAGTAAAGAACATTGTAGTTTACCAGGTGACACTAAATCATGCAAGATGCATCTTGTAGAATTTGTTACCCCTCAATACATTTGTGTCATAACCATGCCCACTTGTAGTATCTATACAAGGATGTAGTACTAGGAAGTCCCACATAATATCCACCTTACGAAAATTCTCGGATATTCTTATATGATTATCCTCAATATCTATTTTAGGGTTATATTACCAAATCTATTTTTCCCTAATCCTAGTTCTAAGGATTCTATTAAACTTCCTATGTTCCCAACTGTAAATGCCATTAACCTAGTATACAAGAAAAAGTGTCTTAATTTATAACATTGATATAATTAATATGAAGACACATTCAAGAATAATTAATAGATTAGTATCTATGGAAAACCAGATAAAAACATAAGTTTTAGATTACAACTTGGTATTGAATACAACATAAAAACTCATTTGGAAACATTCATAAATTGCAAGATGATCCCAATAATTCATTTATAATACACATCTTTGCATCTTGGGGAAAACTTAAACATAATATATGGGTGAAATCATGTTCTAAGTAAAGGGATAAAATACATTAGAATCTAATAAAAATTATTAGGCATACTGAATGACTAAAAAAACATGTCATTATAACACAATCTTGAGAATAATATGGTAAAAATAAATGATGAATAAATAATTCAATATAAATAATTATATGAGAATGAAACTTAACCATGGATGATATAATATTTCAATAATCACATGGATTATAAATTACTATTATCATAATGATGGAATGAATAATTTCAGACATTATAAAAATATGATCAAGTAATTAACCATGACATCTAAAAATAAATGTTTAAGGCCTCAGCCAAATCCAATTTTTTTTTGTGTAATGAAACCTTCTGATGCAGCGAGGGGATATAGAGGTACTCAAAACTAACTTAATATTTCCAATAAAATACTGATATGAATGGGGTAAAAAATAAACAACTTATACATATAAAATTAAATAACATTCCCAAATCTATAAAAATAATGACTGACCATTGTGAGTAGTATGGTGAATGGTATCAAGATAGAAAATAAATTTTCAAAATAATCATAATATATTTACTAAAATATGATAGATGATAATAATACAATATAAATCTCAAGAAATCATAATATTAAATAGCGGTGTTGAATTAGGTGATAATACTCTAACAAAATCATCGACGAATTATTGAGAGAAATACCTTTTTTACTTTTCACAGAAGAGTTCATTTGGAAAAATCATTTGTATATGTAATAATTTTTTATATAAAACTAGAAATGAAAAATACATAGTTTCTCATGAATAATAAGAGATTTTATAATATTAATGGTGTCCTAAAAGATATTATGTATTGATCATGGAAATGGGTATGAAATTGAGAAGTTCACTTTAATCGGGATTGTGTATCGGGATGCATTGAGTTTGGATCCATGAAGAAACATGTATTTACACATAAATGTATGTTGAAATGATCTGGATACATTATTTTGAAACAAATTAACATTATTCAAAATATATATATATAAATATTTAATAATTAAATTTTAGTAAATAGAGTGAATGTTTAACCCGAATGGAAAAAGGAAGTTAAGGATGAAACCCTTTCCTTATGTCTAAACGTTTTTTACACATGTACATAATGCCCTGGATAATGAAATTATAGTTATTAATAATATAATTAATTACATAATAAAAATTTATTTGATTTATTTTATTTTTATTAAGTTCATTTATGGAATTTTGATGAGTTATAATATTCAATTTTTTAATTCAGGAGTGTTTTTAACCTTAGATTACATTATTAATTCACTTTTATACATGTATGAAAGATCAAGTAAAATTGAAATAATTTCCTCGAATTAAAATTTTACATTATTAGTGAAAATAAATAATATTTAATTGTCTTATATTTTTTTTCAAGATATGAGAATGATTCATTATATAGAGCTTTAATGATAATCGTTTAAATTATTTTGGAGGTTTTTCAATCGGCCTGAACAAGTTTTTTCTTTTTAATTAATATCATGTATGTATATTGGTTCTAGAACAATATTGAAATAATAATATTTATATTAAAATATGGTTTAACAATATATATGGTTATATAACTATTGTTGAAGGATTTAATGGAAAATACAGTTTCATCGTCCACGATGGTGCTAAATTGGCACATCAGAGATAATGTTTTCTTTCATAGAATAAAAGGGGGGGAGGAAAAGGGGTTTTATGATGGATCCCACATTAATATAATAATCCTAATTCTTATATAATATACTAGTTAATCATTAATGTTTGAATAAAATAGTTTTGGATATAATATGATGAAAATAAATAAAAATAATTTGAAATATAATTAACAAAATATTTACCTGTTGAATTCTTCTCCTTCACATCATCATTTAGAATCATTACAATGGTATTTTGGTGAGACTAGTAAGACCATAAATAGGGGGATAGTTTATTTATAATAAATTGAAATTAAATAATCAATCTTAAAGTATTCGGATGTGTGAAGATAAGAGGTGGTGGGGGTAGGTATTTTTAGTGGAGGAGAAGAGTGTTTTTTTATTATTTTAAACAATAGTTTATTATTTTTTCGGAAGAATATTAATTTTTTTTGAATTATAACTAAATATATTAAATAATTAATGGAAGTTGGATATTATGGTTATCATACATCACTATTCACCAAAAATTCAACAATTTTAGAAAAATCCAAAATTATCCTCATCAACATTTTTCAACATGTAGGCATAAAAAATGAACTCAATATTTTGAAAATACTTTTAAAAATATTGTAAATTTTATTTTTAATAAACATTATTATTTATTCGAAAAATAAAAAGTTAAAAAATATTTCTAATATTATGACACACATATAAGAACCCATATCTTCTTTCCCAGTATGTTTTTCTTTTTCCTAGAGTTTTGGATGAAAGAGGAGTTTCTGGTAATTTTTTATATGCACTCCATGTACTTTATGAGTACACGCCGTGTACTTTCTTTCCGTAGCAGGTCGTGTGTTGGTCGTGTAGTAGCCACACACATGACCATGTGGGAGTGACATGGAGGCCGCTTAATGTGGAGTACGGAAAAGGCGAGTACACACCATGTACTTCATAAGTATATGTTGTGTACATTCATTTTTATTCATTAAACACACTAGGGTCGCATCTAATGGATAGAACACACATCTTCTAGGTCTTATTCGCCTGACAGAGTCCGTATGGCCGTAAATATTCAAAGAGCCCCCGAGCCTCCGTCTTCCCTCCGAATCGAACACCGTCGGTTGCATTGTAATCACATCAGTGAGTTATCTCTTCTCCTAGAGCATCATCTTAGGATTTATCCTCTCTCGTGAGATATCATGGGTTGAAATTTTTAGACTTTTTGTGTATATCTTCTACGTTTTAAGGAGATTCAAGCATCTAGGATCACATATAGAGATATGACGACCCCAATGTAGGTGGTTTGTGACTTTTTGTCCAATGCCTTTGAATATTATTTGAAAATTCCACAAATACCCTTGAACGGGGTATTGCATGTTCACCATTTGACACCTATTGATTTGCTTCCATGCTTGTATTCTTTTTTAGAGGTAATTTGGAAGTGAATAGGGATGATAGCTACACTTTGGATGTTTTTTACTTTCATATTCTATTTACGACCGTTTGGTCCTGTTTAGCCTTTGGCTGCTTTGTCTGTTTTCCATCCCTGTCACTATAAGATGGGGAGATTGTATTCTGACATGCTCTATATACTATAAACTATTATCCAAGTAGTTCTATAGGTTTAAGTTTCCATATTACACTGATATGCTCGTTGACCGACACAGGGCCGTGAAAACCTGGTGTAGTAGACTATAAGGGGAATTGACCGGGTGAGCTTCCTCAGAGAGTCGTTGAGCACTTTTGTCTATAAGGGGGATTGACCGAGTGAGCATCCTCAGAGAGCCTAGAACCACTTGAGGCTATATAAGGGGAATTGACCGAGTGAGATTCCTCAGAGAGTCCTTGATTGCGTTATAATATAATGGGATTTACCAAGTGAGATTCCTCAGAGGGTCTTTGTTGCTAATACTGATCTCTTTAGACTATAAGGGGAATTGATGGGGAGTTCTTCCTAATGGAGTCTATGGAAGACATGGGTATAAGGGTAATTAACCGAGTGAACTTCCTTAGAGAGTCCTAGACCTTGGGGATATGAGAGAAATTGACCGCGTGAACTTCCTAGGAGAGTTCTTGACTACCCTAGACTATTAGGGGAATTGACTGTGAGAACTTCCTCAAGGGGTCTTATTATATTCATATACAGAACAAGAGTGGTTAGACCGACTGTGCTACCCATAGGGTTTTTTTTTGTAGGAACCAGAGGGGATGGATGTGGGTGTTTCGTAGAGGGCTACCTGTTCAGGTTTAGCTGTTCGTTTTACTATTGCTTGATTTGAACTATGGATTGTTTAATATGTAGTAATGTCTTGTTTACTGCTTTCTGAACTTTTACCTGCCATATATTCACTATATATTAGGCATAGATATTCAGGTGGTTGTCTACTAGGATTTAGTCTCACACCCTATTTGGGTTATGCTTTTGGGCCCAAACAGATTATATTGTTATAGGTATAGATAATGGTAAGTACCCTTCTACTTTAGGTACTTGAATTACAGTGGAGATGGAGAGCGTGGGACCAAGCTATGGCTAGCGATGCTGAGGATCTATTTATCATTATTTTGTACTTTGGTTTTTCACTGATTGTATTCCCATCATTGTGACATGTTTGGATTCTTTCCTAGACATTTGTGTCATGCATCATTTCATATATATATATATATATATGTGCTCCAGTTGTTTATTATTCTAGTATTCCTCTTTTTACTGTTGTTGGGTATTAACTTCTTCTGCTATTGCCTTTGTTTTTCTTCTCTTTTGTACTCTTCCAATGAGGGTATAGTTTCCCCAAAGTCAAAACCAAGGCCCACGCTGCTAGTCGGCG
Source organism: Viscum album (assembly GCA_963277665.1). Taxonomy (NCBI): domain Eukaryota; kingdom Viridiplantae; phylum Streptophyta; class Magnoliopsida; order Santalales; family Viscaceae; genus Viscum; species Viscum album. The sequence goes on along the minus strand of OY728138.1, from coordinate 578,957,090 downwards.
GCCTCTGGCATTCGGGAAATGTGCTTGAGGCCATGTGACCAACAGGGTACGGGGCACCTCTGGGTGGCTTCCAGAACCGGGATGTTACAAAGTGGTATCAGAGGAATTATTTTCTCTTCACATACTATTAGGATCCTTAGCCATGGATATGACGTATTAGGTACTTGGTAATATGATGTGTTCAAGAGTAGTTAACTAGTGTACATGGAAAAGCCAATATACCACGACTAACTACAATTTTTATGGCTTTTCAATTATTACAGTTGATTTGATTTCACCTTGAGTGATTCACATGGTTTGTTTTGTTGTTGTTGATATTATTGATGTTCTATTTCTATTTCAACCGTATGAGATGAGGGTATTCCATCTCATGTGTAATATAGGCACTTTCTAGAAATCACATGTCATGTATTTTTTCTATGTTATCTAGGATGCATTAGTGATTGATTATTTTTTTGATAGATGATGTGTACCAGATTCATGTTGTTGTGATAGTTCCCTTGATCGAAAATCCTATTGTATGATAGGGTATTTTTTGTGTAGAGGTTTGTTTGAATTAATGCCAAACATTGGGTCTTGAGATGTTATGGGCCCTCATGGAACTGAATTTGGGGGATCAATGCCTTGTCTTCCATTTTATAATGTGTGAAAGATTCCAAACTTTGATTCAAGGGAATTATGTGACCCCAAGGATCATAATTTGGCACTTTCAATGCTTGTTTCTGTGTTTTCTGGGTTTCGAAGTAGTTTCTAAAGCTTACTATCTAGAAAAACCCAGAATAAACACCGTGTAATGTCTGCACACACCTTGTGTTATTCTCTTCGGTAAGAAACTATTTTTAATAAGTACATTACATGTTCGTTATGTACACGCCATGTAGTCTGTCACTGTGTCATAGGCTGTGTGGGCAGAGACACGGGATTTGAAAAAACCTGGAGTGAACATGCCTTGTATCGTCCATACATGTCGTGTAGTGTCGACCTCGTCCCCACTCGTGTCACTAACAACACAGGTAGGTCGATCCGTGTCTAATAAACATTGTGTGCCTTCTAAACACGTTGTATAGTCTGACCTAGGCACCCAACCATGGAACAAACAACATGGGATGGTGTTACCCTTTCACGTACATGTCGTGTCTGCCTTGAACACACCATGTGGTCTGACCCAGGTACCCGGCTATGTCACGAACAACATGGGTCAGTGTTATCCCTTCTCATACACGTTGTGTCTATTTAGAACATGCTATGTATTTTGATCTGTCTGTTAGGCCTTGTCACTAACAAAACAGGTCAGGTGACACTTGTCTAGTACACTCAGTGTAGGAATTTTACACACCGTGTAGTCTTGCCTTAGGAGGGCCGTGTGGCTTAACCATATAGAAGGAATCAGGCAGGGAAATAGGATTCAAGTACACATCATGTGTTAAGACAACACATCGTGTGTCTGGGGTGTTACATGACCAGTTTTGGCAAGCGTACTTGCCCATGTAAATGAATTAAGAGAACACGGCACGTTGGAATACTACACACCGTGTAGTTATGTTTTTTAAAACATGAATGTATTCTTTTTCTTGTACCCTTCTCACACTCTATGTTTTTAGTCCTTGATAATCTTGATCTAAGGTGTGTGCTTGACCTTGCAGAGTCATTCCACTGAGAAGTCCACTGGTTGTGTGCCATTTTCCAGATGGTGATCAGACACCGGACATGCCTGATCAGGGACTACCTAAAGATCTTCCCGTTGTACCAACCATGGCACCAGACATTGTACCTAACATAGTTTCTAATGAAAAGTTCAGGGAGGGATTTTTTGAAGATGATGTAGACCTTTATGGGAGCTCCACCTCCTACCCTGTCGATGGATGATTTGAGGAGGGTCTTCCAGTAGTAACACAATCCCACTTTCTCAGGGGATGGAGGACCCCGGGCTGTAGAGACATGGCTAGAGGCTACACTGATGATTTTCGATAATTTAGAGATACCTCCAGAGAAGAGGGTACAACATTCTACCTACATGCTCCAAGACTCTTCCATGATGTGTTGGGATGTAATCTCATAGGCGGGCCACCAGTATAATATGGATTGAGATGAGTTTTGACGCATCTTATACTATTAATTCTATCTGAATACCTTTATTGTCGATCAATCCTGAGATTTCATGAGTCTGGAGAAGGGTACTCTTATTGTTATGGTGTATTCCTCTAACTTCATAGAGATACAAAATTTCACTCCTATTCCAAGAGGTGATTTGTTGTTCCTTGCATAGAAGTTTGAGGATGGTCTGAGGCACGACATCCGGTTGCAGGTGAACATGTTCATGTTGACATCAATATCTTCTATCGTAAACCAGGAACTGATCACAGAGAAAAATATGAGGGATATTGGAGCTGTGAGCTATAGAGGTTTGACATCCAGAGTTGGTGCTCCGCCAGCAGATAGTAGGAAGCACTGCATGGAGGCTACACGAAGAGATAATAGTTTGCAGGATGCATCTTCTGGTAGCTAGTTGGTGTGCTACCAGTGTGGGAAAAGAGGGAATATGAGGACACATTTCCTGAGAGACCCATTGGATTTCCGATATTTTGGAAATATGGGCCACTTTCAGCACTTTTGTTAGTTATTCTCACCAGCAGGTGGTGACAGTTTTTCTTCTATTACTCCTTGTTTTGGAGTAGTGCCACCAGTTTAACACCAGTCTAGGAACTAGAGTTCTTCCGGCCGTTTGGGCCATTGTGGAGGTCATGGTCTTGGTAGCCAGTCGCCTGGTATTCTGCGACATTAGGGAGGATCATCTCAGAGTGGTCAGGCAGGGTCTCAATGTCGTGACATAGGTCAGAATTTTGCAATGGAGCAGACCCAGCAAGTGCATGATCCCGGACCTTCTACAGTTAGAGGTTTGATCTTAGTAGCCTCAGTTTGAGAATATATCATTTTCGATACAAAGGATTTCTATAGATTTTGTGAAGATCCTTGGACCCTCTATCGTTTATTCTGCAGATATCTTGATGTTTGACACCCATTTGGAGACTAGAATGAATAGTGTATGATAGTGCAGAGAGTTCCCTCTATGGGTTGGAGGGTGTCACTTCTTATTAGACCACTATGTCCTACAGATGACATGCTATGATCTCATTCTCATAATGGATAGGCTAGTTCCCTTCTAGGCATTCTTCGACTGTTATCGACATAGGGTGAGTTTCACGTCACCAAAAGGTCAATAATTTCCTCATAAGGATGAATGGGATGTCCATGCGAGTAGAGTGTGTCTAGAGCATCATGGGTTAGGAAGATTTACAACCCATTTTTCTAGTCTATATCTGGATGACCATGGGACTTCACAGTTAGACTTTACTCCAGTGGTGGATCATTTCAGAGATGTCTTTCCAGATGACTTTTCTAATTTTCCTTCGGAGTGTGAGGAAAACTTCTCGACTGAGCTTGTTCCAAGAGCCACACCGGTGTCCATTAATCTTTATAGGATGGCTACACTTGAGTTGGAAGAAGAAGTAGCTGGAGGAGTTGCATTCAAAGGGTTTCATCCGACCCAATACCTCTCCTTGGGGATCGCCTGTCTTGTTTGCGAAGAAGGTAGACGATACCCCTAGGATTTGTGTGGACTATAAGAAGTTGAACCGGTTGACGGTTAAGAACCGATATACCCTTCCCAGGATTGATGATATCATTGACTAGCTTCAAGGAGCTCGAGTGTTCTAGAATATTGACTTGAGGTCCGGTTTTCATTAGTTGCACATAATACCATCAGATATAACTCTTACAGCCTTCCGGAGAGTGTATGTTCTATACGAGTACATGGTTATGCCATTATGACTCATGAACGCGCCTATAGTATTCATGGCACTGATGAACCGAGTGTTCCATCCATACTTGGATTCTTTCATGGTGGTCTTCATGGGCGATATCTTGGGGTACTCTCACACACCATAACGACCATGCTACCCATCTTGAGATCATTTTGAGTACACAAGGGGAGCATAAGTTATATTCTAAGCTCTCAATGTGACACTTTTGGATGTACCAGATTCACTTCCTGGGTCATGTTATCTCAGAGGTAGGAGTGTGAGTAGACTCAGAGAAAGTGAAAGCAGTATTTTTCTGGGAGTAGCCGAAGAATGTCTTGGAGGTGAAAATTTTTCTAGGGCTAGATGGATACTATATATGTATCATTATTGACATTTCATGCTTAATAGCACCACTGACGAGTCTGACGAATAAGGGTTCAAAGTTCTTATGGGTAGATTCTTGTGATTCAGCCTTTCAAGAGCTGAAAGGGAGGTTGACTTCAGCACTGATACTAGTCTTTCTAGAGTTCGGAATGAGCTATACTATTTACTATGATGTGTCAGGTATCGGGCTCGGAGATGTGCTTATATAGGGATATGGGGTTATTGCGTACGGGTCTCGGCAGTGGAGGCCACTTGAGAGGAATTACCCAATGCGTGATATAGAGTTTGCAGCTGTAGTTCATGCCTTACATTGTTGGAGACATTATATTCTGGGAGATAATTTTGTGGTATTCACACAACACAAAAGTCTCAAGTACATCTTCACTCAACGTGATCTGGTTTTGAGACAGTTCAAGTGGGTTGAGTGCCTATAGTCGTTTGATATTTATCTTACTTATACGCCTAGGAATGGAAATATAGTGGCTGATACATTGAGCAAGAGGACTTAGATACAAGAAGTCATGGAGGCCAGAAGTGAGTGTCAGCATATGGATCTATTCTCTGAGATGCATTTGGAGGTGCACGATAGACAGGGGAAAACTTTTCTTTCTTATGTAGCTATTACCTCTACTCTTCTTGATTGAGTACGAATGAGGCATCTATCACACTCTAAAGGACTAGTCCTCTGGGAAAGTGTGTCAAGAGAGGAAACTATTCCTGGATGGACCGTAGGTGAGGATAAGATCTTGCCTTTCCAAGGGCGCGTATGGGTGCCTACAATCCTATGCGAGAAGCTGATGGATGATATTCATTCCATAGTTTTGGGAAGTTCATCCTGGTGTCACTGTAACAGCCCAAGATTTTATAAAAAAAAATATTCTTTTTAATTTTATTAAAGTCTTGTGTTGTACGCTACACCAAAAGGAGCTTGCACAACACGCATCCTTGACTTGCCTTGCATTACACGCAATCGCGACCTTCCTCGATAGCGTGTGTAAAACGCAATACCGAGTTGCACTAAACAACGATATGCTATTAAAATATTATTAAAACTAGCCGTTATGAATAGTAATAACCACTTTTTAAAACTCTGTAAATCTTATTTTTCAAAATGAACTTCATTTTTGGATTCGGAGTATCGAATTTAGCCTAAGGTGAAATTTTGGTACTTTTCGGATAACTTTCATATTCTGATGAATAGTGAAAATTACTAAATTATAATTAAAAACAACTTTTTTAATCGAAATAATTAATAGTGATAAATTATTAATTTGAGTGGTTTTAAAGTATATTTAGAATATATTTTTACAATTTAATACAATGTTGGTCATTGGATGTAATTTCACATTTAAACCAGACATAATCAAGTGTCAATCTTTTGATAGATATTGTTTCTTAAAAACACGCTATTTGTTTTAACTGCGGGATTTAATTATAAAATTAATTAATGAAAATTATATGATATGAATTTGGTAAAATAGACTTCTTTTTTTAATTCGGAATATGAAATATAGCTTAGGATGAAATTTTGGCATTGTTCTGAAAAACATCAATTTTTTTGATGAATAGTGAAACTACTAAGTGGTAGTTAAAAAAATTAATTTCTTCATAAATCTTAATTTTACCGCTTCTGTGAATGGAATTTCAAAAATCCGAGAGACACGGTTGATGTCAGTAAGTAAAATGTGGTTCAATGAGATGAAAATAATTTTTGGTGAATAGTAACTTTTTACTTTTTTTTTACCACGGTTAATAGTAAATAGGGTAACTAAGGGTAAATATGATATTACTATTACCCTAACACATGTCCTAATTCTATTCGACAAGTGTAATTCGACCAAAAACAAACTTAGGAATAAAATATGACCATTTAGGCCCACTTGGATTAGATTAGGACATTTATTATTAATTTATTTAAAGAAGGGTTGAAATAGTTAAAATCAAGGTTTAATAAGTAAATCATTTTTAATATGGGGTTATACATAAGATAAATTCGATTGTAAATATTCATTAGAAAGATAAAATGATTTCCTACATGATGGTATTTTATTTGTAATTTTTAGACATCAAATAATATAATTTATTTATGACACAAAGATGATTCAGTAATTATCTTATTAATGAAATATTGACATAATTGATAATATAAATATCAAAATAATTGTAATTTAAGACTTTTTATGAATTAAACTAATTTTCTAGGTTACTATGATATATTAGTGTTTATTTAATAAACTTGGTTCGAACATATAATTCTGTTATGACTTTCACAAATATCATATATCAAATAGTGTCAAAATTGACACAAAATAGTTTTTAAATCAAATATTATATTATTAATTGTTATTTTATTCCTAAAAATCTATGGTTCGGCCAAATGACTTAGATAATGATATATATATTAATAATAAACAATTTGGGGTTCTTTTGGCATGTTATAGTAAGTGTATTAACCATATAGTGAAAGAAAACAAAAAGACATGGTAAAAGTTAAATTATTTAACTTAGAGTTAAATCTAATTGATAAGGTTAAAATAATACCCTAAACTTGTCTAAATCTTATTGGTTGATATGATTTCGACCCTTCCCCACTTTAGCTTCGAAATAAGACCCTTTGGAACCATTATAAACTGATTTTGACTTTAATATAAAATAATATTTTGAGATATTCCTAAGGTGCCCCTCTCCTCCCTTATAAAAGGACACCTCCTCCCCCTCCTCCTCACACCAATTTGAGCACTCATGCTCGGCCAAACCCTGCCAAAATCTCTTCTCCACTTCCCTAGCAACATCCTAGAGGTTCTGGTCTTCCTCAAAGACCAATTTTAGTGCCCTAAGAGGAGGTCTCAAAGAGGCGCTTCAAAGAAGAGGTAATTACCGTTACCAATTCTTTCATCTTTATTTCTTCTTCCACCTCTTCTTCTTAGGTTGTTTCATTATGAAGTAATAACATCAGTACCACTCATATACTGATATGTTATTATAAGTATGAAACAACCCTATTTCACCATCTATCCATCCTACGGAAAAAGAAATCACCGCGCGTGCGTACGTACGGAATACCGTCTCCACGCCGTGGTGTAATCTATTTTCCACCACCACCTTACATGGATGGGTATAATGGTGTAAAGAATAACTATACATAGTTATTACAACATAATATTGATTCTGATATATTATATAATCCACTCCAATTCAATTAAATATTTTTGAAAATGATATCATCGCTCGTGCGTACGTACGGACTACCGTCTCCACGACGCGATGAGATTCATTCTCCATGTTAACCATTTAAGAATGATTATAAAGTATATATAAGAAATAATAATGAAATAGATGACATTATAAAGCTACTGGATTTATGTATATATATATATATGTATGTCATCTACTTACTTCCATTTCAAGACAATAAGGAATGGAAAACAGCGTTCATGCTTACGTACGGACTACCGTCTCCATGAACGGTGTTTTTCATTTTATTTATCTATCTATTATATTTATATATACTGAATATATATGATATATAAATCATATTTTATATTCTGGAAGTAAGTAAATCATGATATAAGTAATAATAATGTCAAGAACAACAAGTCAAAACACCTACGATAAATGAAACGATTTTACCCAAAACGCTTCTTTAACATGGAATTTACAAAAGAATGGGTAATATAATGTCATAAGTGAACCATATATGATATCATAACAATGAATATGATTCTTTAAGAAGTCAATGACATTATTTAAATCATTATACAGGAGGTTCGGACACATACGAAGCAAATCGGACCTAAGGTAAGGGAAATATCACAATCACATTTTTATCCGAGATTGTTTATTCGTAAGTATTTACTGGGGTGTATTTTATCATCCACATCTATGTTTAATCAAAATGTAATATTATTTCCATCCACATAAAATTGTTTAAATCCATTTTTACCCTTCGGTGAGTTTTTAGTAATATGTATGAAAGGAATCTTTTGTCGTACGAGGTACTTTTTGACTTTTCCGACAAAAGTACGAAGAATGTTTTTTTAACTTATATGGCTTGAATGGATTTTTAAAACATTATTTCCAAGAAGATTCCTTTACAAGTTTTCATGTTTATTTTTAATCAACTTCTTTTATTTTAAAGTTGTATGACATGTTATGAAAGGAAAAATGTTTTTGAAGAAGAAAGGATATTTTCCTCAAGAATGGAGTTCAAGTGTTTTATCAAAATTATTTTCCATCTAAGATAATAAAGGGTTCTGTTTTTATCCCTATTATTACATTGATTTGATCATGTTGTGATGGAATTATTTTTATGAATTCCTTTTTCTTATATGAATTGATTTATGATGTCATGATGTTTCAAGAATCCCATTTTTGTTACATGTGTTATGCGATGATGTATGTTTTATGATTATGTGGAACACATAAGAAAGGATTCATTATAAGATGGGTGGGACCTATATCTCCCTCCAATGCATTGGGTAAAGATTTTATATCTCATGAGATAGACATGGCTGGAACAGAAGGTTATTTCGGTTCAGTGATACAGGACTGAAACGAGGAGTGAACTCGGTTCAGAAAGGGACTTTGTCCACTAAGATAGTCCTGGCAATGAGTCATGACTAACAAGAAATGATTTTCCATGATTATGTGTGTATGCCACAATGTTTCATGTTTTAAGTTATGATTATTGGGATTTCATTTCACTACTATGATTTATCCCATGTTATGAAATTATGCTCTCTTTTGCAGGTTAAGATTTCCAAAAGTTATGTTCTTATGAATATGATGTAATTGATTTTTCTTTTGTTTACCCTTACTGAGCATTTGAGCTCACCCTTTTATGTTTTTCTTTCCCTAGGATATAAAGAAAGGTTTTAGGTAAAAAAAGGGAAGATCTTTATGGGAGATATTGAAGATCTTTCACCACGATTAGAAGATTACGTTCCGAGTTTCCAAAGACACTAAACTATTACGATCCTTGTGTGTGTGTTTTTGTTATATACTAAGTATTCCGCAAAAGTAATGTAATGTCCATGTATGATAAGCTTCGGGTCGTTACAGTTGGTATCAAAGGAAAGGTTTAGTCAACCTTTGGAAACTAGGATGCGAGAACTTTAGTGAGATCCCTAGATATATTTATAAGGTATGTCTAGGGATGTCCTTAAGGATAAGTATACGTATAGGATACAGTCCTAGAACTGTGGTAACGATAATAGAATTTAACCTAAGATGATAGATATTGAGGATACTCCACCTTTATTATGTTGTTTTCCCAAGCATGATTTTTGCCTCTCACACTATTCTTTTTGGGTTTTAGACGATGGCTGGAACCCGAAGGAACCATGTTGATCAATGCAATGGACAATGCAATGATTGCCCTCCTGAACAAACAAATGTTATGGGAGATGGAGTGCAAAATCTTATTTCTATACTTACACAAGCTATGAATCATTCTGGACTTCCAAATGAGCAAAGAAGGGAACAATATTCTATTGAGTCCTTCATGAGGCAACGTCCACCTTCTTTCAGTGGGACTTCTGATCCACTTGTTGCTGAACAATGGATCAATACTACTGAAAAGATATTTTCAGTTCTTCAATGTTCTGAACATGATAAAGTCATCTTAGCAGTGTGTCGTTTGGAAGGTGATGCTGATCAATGGTGGAATCTTATCAACAATACGAGGCCAAGAGATGAAATTGAGTCCATGGAATGGGACGAGTTCAAGAACTTGTTTTTCAGTAAGTACTTCCCTCGTATTCTTCGATCAAAGATGGAAAAAGAGTTTCTTGAGCTGAAGCAGAAGGATGAGGAATCTGTTGGTATATACGAAGCAAATTTTACAAGACTTGCAAGGTATGCATCTGGCATTATCATCCAACCTGAAAGTAAAGTTGATCGATTTTTCAGTGGCTTAAAACCAAGTCTTCGAAGGGCATTAGCTATAAGAGACTTCAGTAGCTATGAAGAAATTGTGCGTTGTGCTATCTAGGTAGAAATGGAAGTTTGTGTTACATATCCATCTCATGGGTTTGACAAGAAACGAAAGATGGAGTTCAAGGGGAAATCTCAGAATAATGGTGAAAAGAAGATGAATGTTCTCTTATGCACAAAGTGTGGAAAGAAGCATGGTGGAGATTGTCTTAAAGGGACTAGAAAATGTTTTAAGTGTGGAAAAAAAGGTCATCGAGTAGCTGAGTGTCGAAGTAATGGAAAAAGGGTTTCTAATGATGTGAACAAAGCAAACACTGCAGAGAACGCACCACCAACACTTCAATGTTTCAAGTGCAAGGAGATGGGACATTATGCCAATAAATGCCCTAATCCAAGGGTTAGTGACGATCAACATGAGCAACCACTTAAGGCAAAGGACAAAGGGAAGTCACATGCGATCTCTATTGGCAATGTTGAATATGACAATGATGTGGTGGAATGATTAAGTGTTTATGTAATGGGATTCCAAAATAATGTTGTATCATGTAGTATTGGAATATTTATGTATTTGTCTAATGTGGTATTCAAAGTAATTGAGATATTATGCCCATAATGAAGGGAAAACGAGAAAATGAAATGTTTAACAGTATTCATGAGCTCATGATTGATATAAGGACTAAGTGATATCATTTTGAGGATTTTGGTATGTGGAAAGTGTTAGATTTTAACTGCATTCATGTTTTCACTAAGGTATTCAATAGAATACATTATTAAGGACTTTTAATGTTTGGAATGTGACCAACAAAACATATCTTATGATATATGGGGATCGACGATGGTGTTAAATCTCTGGTAATCATTTTCACTATGTTATGAGAGTGGACTGCAGTATTATGGATAAGCCTAAAGAATTGGAATGGATTATGTTGTACATAAGTTATTATTGATTAAGGATAGAAGTTCTCTCAATATTATTGATGGGATGCTATAGTAATATAGTTTTAGAAAAAGGACAACCTGCAGGACGGGCGACATCCCATCGCTTCGGACAAGGCTGTGGAAATCAAACCCACAACCGAAGTGCGACTGGCCTTTATCGCCAACCACTGGCCTACAGGAAGTCCCTGTTTAGTAGAAACTAGTTTTATTATATTAAGCAGTATGATATATGAAGTATAAGTCCATTTTAGGAACCATATATGATTAATCTCACTATAGATCGACTTATGCATATAATTTTTGCTAACCTTTTGTTTGAGACAGATGGAATGACCCGTCATTCTATCACATGATCTGCTAACAATTCATGAATAACAAATTCAACTTCATTTATTTAAGAGATGAAGTGGAAATTGTTCAAGGCACGAACCACAGTGAGATTGTACCAAAATAAAGTAAGTATTTATTCTAATTCAAATTTTCAACTTTAGGGAAATGATCTTGAAAACCAAAAATGTTTTCCTAGTGATCTTATACCTGATGAATCAGATGGTACCTTATATCATCACAAATCTATGGATTTGTGATTACTGGCTTTTCCATAGCCATGTTCTCTACCACTCTCCATCAGAACATGATGGTTAGATTTCTCTTCTATATCCATATTTTCACCTATGTGAAAACCCAATGATTAGTTTATTTGGGTAACCATTACGTTTCATACTTTTGTTTTTAAAGATTGGTTTTGATATTCCTTTTTACGATGTGGGTTTCTATTAAAGAAACTTTCTAATAGTAAACCATTTATAACCCCGATGAATTTCGAGGGAGAAATTCATTTTAAGGGGGGTAGAATGTAACAGCCCAAGATTTTATAAAAAAAATATTCTTTTTAATTTTATTAAAGTCTTGTGTTGTACGCTACACCAAAAGGAGCTTGCACAACACGCATCCTTGACTTGCCTTGCATTACACGCAATCGCGACCTTCCTCGATAGCGTGTGTAAAACGCAATACCGAGTTGCACTAAACAACGATATGCTATTAAAATATTATTAAAACTACCCGTTATGAATAGTAATAACCACTTTTTAAAACTCTGTAAATCTTATTTTTCAAAATGAACATCATTTTTGGATTCGGAGTATCGAATTTAGCCTAAGGTGAAATTTTGGTACTTTTCGGATAACTTTCATATTCTGATGAATAGTGAAAATTACTAAATTATAATTAAAAACAAATTTTTTAATCGAAATAATTAATAGTGATAAATTATTAATTTGAGTGGTTTTAAAGTATATTTAGAATATATTTTTACAATTTAATACAATGTTGGTCATTGGATGTAATTTCACATTTAAACCAGACATAATCAAGTGTCAATCTTTTGATAGATATTGTTTCTTAAAAAAACGCTATTTGTTTTAACAGCGGGATTTAATTATAAAATTAATTAATGAAAATTATATGATATGAATTTGGTAAAATAGACTTCTTTTTTTAATTCATAATATGAAATATAGCTTAGGATGAAATTTTGGCATTGTTCTGAAAAACATCAATTTTTTTGATGAATAGTGAAACTACTAAGTGGTAGTTAAAAAAAATTAATTTCTTCATAAATCTTAATTTTACCGCTTCTGTGAATGGAATTTCAAAAATCCGAGAGACACGGTTGATTTCAGTAAGTAAAATGTGGTTCAATGAGATGAAAATAATTTTTGGTGAATAGTAACTTTTTACTTTTTTTTACCACGGTTAATAGTAAATAGTGTAACTAAGGGTAAATATGATATTACTATTACCCTAACACATGTCCTAATTATATTGGACAAGTGTAATTCGACCAAAAACAAACTTAGGAATAAAATATGACCATTTAGGCCCACTTGGATTAGATTAGGACATTTATTATTAATTTATTTAAAGAAGGGTTAAAATAGTTAAAATCCAGGATTAATAAGTACATCATTTTTAATACGGGGTTATACATAAGATATATTCGATTGTAAATATTCCTTAGAAAGCTAAAAAGATTTCCTACATAATGGTATTTTATTTGTAATTTTTAGACATCAAATAATATAATTTATTTATGACACAAAGATGATTCAGTAATTATCTTATTAATGAAATATTGACATAATTGATAATATAAATACCAAAATAAATGTAATTTAAGACTTTTTATGAATTCCACTAATTTTATAGGTTACTATGATATATTAGTGTTGATTTAATCAACTTGGTTCGAACATATAATTCTGTTATGACTTTCACAAAAATCATATATCAAATAGTGTCAAAATTTACACAAAATAGTTTTTAAATCAAATATTATATTATTAATTGTTATTTTATTCCTAAAAATCTAAGGTTCGGCCAAATGACTTAGATAAGGATATATATATTAATAATAAACAATTTGGGGTTCTTTTGGCATGTTATAGTAAGTGTATTAACCATATAGTGAAAGAAAACAAAAAGTCATGGTAAAAGTTAAATTATTTAACTTAGAGTTAAATCTAATTGATAAGGTTAAAATAATACCCTAAACTTGTCTAAATCTTATTGGTTGATAGGATTTCGACCCTTACCCACTTTAGCTTAGAAATAAGACCCTTTGGAACCATTATAAACTGATTTTGACTTTAATATAAAATAATATTTTGAGATATTCCTAAGGTGCCCCTCTCCTCCCTTATAAAAGGACACCTCCTCCCCCTCCTCCTCACACCACTTTGAGCACTCAAGCTCGGCCAACCCCTGCCAAAATCTCTTCTCCACTTCCCTAGAAACATCCTAGAGGTTCTGGTCTTCCTCAAAGACCAATTTTAGTGCTCTAAGAGGAGGTCTCAAAGAGGCGCTTCAAAGAAGAGGTAATTACCGTTACCAATTCTTTCATCTTTATTTCTTCTTCCACTTCTTCTTCTTAGGTTGTTTCATTATGAAGTAATAACATCAGTATCACTCATATACTGATATGTTATTATAAGTATGAAACAACCCTATTTCACCATCTATCCATCCTACGGAAAAAGAAATCACCGCGCGTGCGTACGTACGGAATACCGTCTCCACGCCGTGGTGTAATCTATTTTCCACCACCACCTTACATGGATGGGTATAATGGTGTAAAGAATAACTATACATAGTTATTACAACATAATATTGATTCTGATATATTATATAATCCACTCCAAATCAATTCAAAATTTTTGAAAATGATATCATCGCTCGTGCGTACGTACGGACTACCGTCTCCACGACGCGATGAGATTCATTCTCCATGTTAACCATTTAAGAATGATTATAAAGTATATATAAGAAATAATAATGAAATATATGACATTATAAAGCTACTGGATTTATTTATATATATATATATATATGTATTTCATCTACTTACTTCCATTTCAAGACAATAAGGAATGGAAAACAACATTCATGCTTACGTACGGACTACCGTCTCCATGAACGGTGTTTTTCATTTTATTTATCTATCTATTATATATATATATATACTGAATATATATGATATATAAATCATATTTTATATTCTTTAAGTAAGTAAATCATGATATAAGTAATAATAATGTCAAGAACAACAAGCCAAAACACCTAGGATAAATGAAACGATTTTACCCAAAACGCTTCTTTAACATGGAATTTACAAAAGAATGGGTAATATAATGTCATAAGTGAACAATATATGATATCATAACAATTAATATGATTCTTTAATAAGTCAATGACATTATTTAAATCATTATACAGGAGGTTCGGACACATACGAAGCAAATCGGACCTAAGGTAAGGGAAATATCACAATCTCATTTTTATCCGAGATTGTTTATTCGTAAGTATTTACTGGGGTGTATTTTATCATCCACATCTATGTTTCATCAAAATGTAATATTATTTCCATCCACCTAAAATTGTTTAAATCCATTTTTACCCTTCGGTGAGTTTTTAGTAATATGTATGAAAGGAATCTTTTGTCGTACGAGGTACTTTTTGACTTTTCCGACAAAAGTACGAAGAATGTTTTTTTAACATATATGGCTTGAATGGATTTTTAAAACATTATTTCCAAGAAGATTCCTTTACAAGTTTTCATGTTTATTTTTAATCAACTTCTTTTATTTTAAAGTTGTATGACATGTTATGGAAGGAAAAATGTTTTTGAAGAAGAAAGGATATTTTCCTCAAGAATGGAGTTCAAGTGTTTTATCAAAATTATTTTCCATCTAAGATAATAAAGGGTTCTGTTTTTATCCCTATTATTACATTGATTTGATCATGTTTTGATGGAATTATTTTTATGAATTCCTTTATCTTATATGAATTGATTTATGATGTCATGATGTTTCAAGAATCCCATTTTTGTTACATGTGTTATGCGATGATGTATGTTTTATGATTATGTGGCACACATAAGAAAGGATTCATTATAAGATGGGTGGGACCTATATCTCCCTCCAATGCATTGGGTAAAGATTTTATATCTCATGATATAGACATGGCTGGAACAGAAGGTTATTTGGGTTCAGTGATACAGGACTGAAACGAGGAGTGAACTCGGTTCAGAAAGGGACTTTGTCCACTAAGATAGTCTTGGAAATGAGTCATGACTAACAAGAAATGATTTTCCATGATTATGTGTGTATGCCACAAAGTTTCATGTTTTAAGTTATGATTATTGGGATTTCATTTCACTACTATGATTTATCCCATGTTATGAAATTATGCTCTCTTTTGCAGGTTAAGATTTCCAAAAGTTATGTTCTTATGAATATGATGTAATTGATTTTTCTTTTGTTTACCCTTACTGAGCATTTGAGATCACCCTTTTATGTTTTCCTTTCCCCAGGATATAAAGAAAGGTTTTAGGTAAAAAAAGGGAAGATCTTTATGGGAGATATTGAAGATCTTTCACCATGATTAGAAGATTACGTTCCGAGTTTCCAAAGACACTAAACTATTACGATCCTTGTGTGTGTGTTTTTGTTATATACTAAGTATTCCACAAAATTAATGTAATGTCCATGTATGATAAGATTCGGGTCGTTACAGTCACCAAAGTGTTTCATGATCTACACTTTCTGTATTGGTGGAATGGTATGAAGAGGGACATTGTTGGTTTCGTCATGAGGTGTTCCACTTGTCAGCAGGTGAAGGCGGAGCATCAGTGACCAACGTGGATTTTACAACAGTTACCCATTCCCGAGTGGAAGTGGAATGACGTCATGTTGGACTTCGTGACTTGTTTGCCGAGGTCTCCTCAAGGGAATGACATGGTTTGGTTTGTCATTGACAGACTCACGATGCTTTCTCAATTCTTGTCGATCCAAGAGACCTTTAGTGTTGATGAGCTAGGACAGTTGTACATCCGTGATATTTTACATCTTCTTGGAGTTCCACACTCCATCGTTTCAGATAGGGATGCATGTTTTACTTCTCGGGTCTGGAAAGGGATTCAAAATTGATTGTGTACACATGTACTTTTGAGTACTTCTTACCACGCTTAGATAGATGGCCAGTCTGAGCGTACGATTCAGGTGTTTGTGGACATGCTCCGAGCATGCATTCTGGATTTTGGAGGTTCTTGGTAGAAGCATATACCTCTTGTGGAGTTTTCCTATAAAAATACTTTTCAATAAACTATTCAGATGGAACCTTATATGGATTTGTACGATAGGCCATGCCGATAATGCTTATGTTGGATGGAGGCAAGAGGGGAAACTTTTCTATGACCTTGTCCTATTCAGGAGACCAAAGAGCAGATAGATTTGATTCGGAAGAGGATGCCTACTGCACAGTCTCAACAGAAGTCTTATGCTGATCAGTGAAGATGACCTCTGGAGTTTGAGGTCAGGGACCAGGTTTACCTGCATGTCACACTGAGGTTGGGACACAAGAGGATTATGAGATAGGGTAAGATTTCGCTGAGGTACATAAGGCTTTTTGAGGTTTTGGAGAGAGTTGGGCTGGTTGCATACTGGTTGTAGTTACCTTAGAGATACCGAGCTATGCACGATGTCATCCACATTTCTCATATTCGACGTTACTTCCCAGACTCATCTCATGACTTTCAACTAGAGGAGGATGAGCTCAATGTAGATGTGTCTTTTGAGGAGCATCCTATCTTGGTTATGGATCGCAGTACTAAGGTTATTCATGGATGGTATGTTCCTCTAGTAAGAGTGTTATGGCATCATAGGTGGGTGCAGGAAGAGACTTGGGAGAGGGAGGCCGATGTACGAGCACACTGGCCAGAACAGTTCGGGGTTACTTCTTTTTTACTGATCTAGGGAAACTCGATGATGAATTTCTTTAAGGGGGGATTTTTCTATGAACCTGGATCTTCTTTTCAAGTATGATTTTCTTTTTTCTAGGGATTTTTAGTAAATATCATTTTCAGGAAATTTTCTATGTACACATCATGTACTTTATGAGTACACAGTGTGTACTTCCTTGCCACACCATGCCATGTGCTGACCGTGTAATAGCCACACACACGGACATGTGGGTGTGATATGAAGGCCACTTAAAAAGGAGGATGGAAAAGGTGAGTACACACCGCGCACATCAAAATTAGACACCATGTACTTTTTTCTCATTAAATGCACAAGGGTTGTGTCTGATGGACAAAACACACATCATCTAGCTCTCGTTCATCTGAGAGTGTCCATATAGCTGTAGATATTCGAAAAGCCCCTTAGACTATGTCCATCCTCCAAATAAAACACCGTCAGTTGCGTTGGAATCACATCGGTGAGTTCTCTCTTCTCCAAGAGTATCATCTTCTGATTTCTCTTCTCTCATGAGATATCGTGGGTTGAACATTTTAGAAGTTTTTTTAGATCTTAGACATTATAAAGATATTCATGATTTATGTTCAAATATAGCGATATCCTAACATCGAGGTAGGTGGTTTGTGCCTTTCCATTCAATGTAATTGAGTATTATGTGAAAATTATACCAATACCCTTGAACGGGGTATTCTGTGTTCACCATTTTACCCCTGTTTATTTCATGCCATGTTTGTATGCTTGTGTAGAGGTAATTTGGATTTGAGTAGGGATGATAGCTATGATTTCACTATTTTCCCTTGCGTATTCTGTTTACGACCATTTGGTCATGTTAAACCTTTGGCTTATTTATCTGCTTTCTATTCCTGCCATTGTATGATGGATAGTTTTTATTCTGACATGCTTGATATGCGGTAGACTGTTAGAAAAGTAGTTCTGTAGGGTTACATGTCCATATTACACTGTTATGCTCGTTGACCTACACAAGGTCGTGAGAACCTGGTGTAGAAGACTATAAGGTAAATTGACTGGGAGAGCTTCCTCATAGAGTCATTGAACACTTTTAGCTATAATGGGGATTCGCCAAGTGATCATCCTCAGAGATCCTAGAAATAGTTGGGGATAGAAGGGGAATTGACCAAGTGTTCTTTCTCAGAGAGTCCTTGATTGCATTAGACTATAAGGGGATTGATAGGGTGAGATTCCTCATAGAGTATTTGAATCTAATCATGAGATGTTTAGACTATAAGGAGAATCGACGGTGTGTGCTTCCTTAGTGAGTATATGGACTACTTGAGCTATAAAGGGAATTGATTGAGTGAGCTTCCTCAGAGGGTCCTAAACAATGGGGATATGACAGGAATTGACCACGTGAGCTTCCTCAGAGAGTTCTTGACTACCCTAGACTATAAGGGGAATTGACTGTGAGTGCTTCCTCAGAGAGTCTTATAATATTCATATATAGAACCAGATGGGTTAGACCGAGTGTGATTTTCAGAGGGTGGATTGCATTTTTTTTGGTAGGACCAAAGGGGATGGCTGTGTGTGCTTCGTAGAAGGGTTACTATTGAGGTTTAGTTGTTTGTTTCACTAATGTTGGATTTGAAATGTGGATTTTTTACTTCATAGTACATTACTATTTACTTCATTCGGTACTTTTACCTACCATATATTTACTGTTTGTTAGGAATATATCATTGTGTGGATGCCTATTAGGATTTGGTCTCACAGCTAGTATGGGTCATACTTTCGGGCCCAAACAGATTATATTGTTTCAGGTATAGATAAGTGTAAGCATCCTTCTACATCAAGAACTTGACTTTTTATAGAGCTTGAGAGTATGGGACCAAGACAATGCTTGAGATGCTGAGAAGCTATTTATCTTTCTTTTGTGCTGTGGTTTAGTACTCTTTGTATTTCCAACATTGTGACTTATTTGGCCGATTTCCTAGAAATATGTATCTTGCATCATCTCACATATATATGTGCTCTAGTATTTTATTATTCCAGTATTTAGATGTTTACTGTTGTTAGGTATTTACTATTTATTCTATTAACTTTGTTTTTCATCCGCTGTGTACTCTACTGAAGAAGGCATAATTTTCCCAAAGTCGCACCCAAGGCCCTCACTGCTAGTCAACAGCCTCTAGCATTTGGGGAAATGCGCTTGAGGCCATGTGACCAACCGGGTACGAGGCGCCTCTGGGTGATTTCTGGAACTGGGACATTACGACACAATAATTAATTATGGTAACACTAAATTGTGTTATAATATATAGACCAAAAACTAATGATTTATGAATATATTTTTTAAATAAAAATTCTTCTAAATTATTATATTTATAATGAAATTACAAATATTTATTTATGATTCACAAAAATACCTACACATTATTTATAGTTTAAAAATATTTAATTACTTATTCCATGATCTAAATATAAAATCTTTTCATTTATAAGTCAACTATATTTTATTTATACTTTAATAGTTTAGTTTTCTTTTATCTTGGTCATACTACTATTCAGAATGGTCACATTATTATTCCAATGATCATGCTCAATGGTATATTATAGTTTTAAACTCAGTGTTGTGTGAAGCATAAACTATCGAAGATATTAAATTGTAAAAGAGGTATTCCATAAAATCATGGGGAGTTACACACTTTATATAAGTTGTCACTTTATCTAGACATCATTTATCATGATATATTCTTATTTTACCTTTTGAATGTACACAGAAGACATAAAAAAATTATTTATTATATAGGATTATGATATAACCTTTAGTTATTCCTAATAACTTGTTTATGATACCAAATTCCTTCGATAAGTAAACATTATGCTTGATTTTACTTATAGAACACATATTCTTAAACATGTAATGATGGGAGCATCCAGATGACACTCCAATGCATTGGGTAATGTTTCATCTCATGAGATTTCATGTTGGGAACATAGAGTAAACTTGATTCCTTTATGGGACATTGTTCACTATGTGATATATTCTTTGTAGTTATCATTGAATCATGTTTATGTCAAGTTATATGTTGAATCCATATACCCATGGTGTCATTATTACATGATCCCATGTTTATGTTATGATTACATATGTTTATTCATGTTCCATTCCTTTTTATGTCATCATTTTATGCCTTCTAACACATGTTCTATGCTTTATTTATATGATTATATCCTTACATGGGTTTTAATTTCATTACTGTTGTCTATGTATTCCCAAGGATGTCTTATATAGATGTACGAGGTTAATGGATTCTAAGAACTTATTATGGATGAATATTATAATGATGTATTATTATATTTCCATGTTTTCCATTTTATTTACCATATCTTTTAAAGACACGAGACATTTTGATGCTTGGTTTGTATATGATGGTTAATTATGCTTAAAATCATGCTATAATAAGTGTTAAAGGATATATAAATTATAATTGGTATTAGAGAATGGTTTATTTATTTTTGGATAATAGGAATATAAAATTTTAGTATGTACCCTAGGGATTATTCTATCACCATAGATAACATTGATTGAAATGCAGGGAACAAAACTATTAGATTTTCTTTACAATTACAATTTTATCCTTCTATATTCAATGATATATTTTAATTTTATGATTATCCAAGTATTCAAGAGCCCATAATTTTATTTTTTCATCTTAGTTAATGGATGGAAATAAGAGAACTTTTTCCAATGATCAATATGATAGGAAATGTGATGATTTGATTATTTATATGCCTAACCTGATATAAGCTAGAGTAACACATCTTGCGTTTATGTCAAACCATTTATCAAGGATTATAATTAATTACTAGAACATAGCTAGGTTTCACAAAACATCATAAAATAAGTGGATTGTGTCTCATAACTGTTCAATTAATATAGATGACAAGTAAAAGAAGAAATAATTAAAAATGTGTCATAAATAAAGGAAAATAATCATCCTGGAAGCTATCTCAAGTGGACCAGTAGATACTTAAAATGTGGATAGAAATGTCATAAATTGGCCAATATCCAATAGAAAATGAAAAATACTGCTATAAATATTAAGGGTAATAAAATTCAACATTGATTACCATATAAAGTTTTTTGTATTAATGGTGGATAAGTTTAGAATTATCCAAGTATTTGATCTATTACATGAGATGAAAAGTATAATGATCACCAAAAATATCCAAGTACAAGGGAATAAGGAAACCCACATTCTAAAATGGATCATGATTTTTGATGTATAATTAAAATATCATTGTTTTTGTGTCATTGTATTTCCATTCATTCCCTATTAGCAAATCTTGTAGGATTTTAATGTACATTGAGTCACCACCACATATTAATTGATTTAACTAGGGAAACATTATATGATTTTTGTGTCATAGGTTGATGTATATAGAAATTTAATTCTTTAAATTCATATGAAAATCACATTAGTAGAGTCTGATTACATATTGATCATGGCTTGGATATATTTATATAAAGATCACATCAAATATCATGAAGGTAGTTTCACTCTTCACATCTCGAGGGATCCTCTAATTATATACAAGTGTAAGAGGGTAGATGAATATCATTTAGAATCATTAAAAAAATTCTATATATTATTTTATTTGATTAAGAAAATCCTTATCAAATTATCCAGAAAAATGAGAGATTCCCTATTGAATACATGATCATTGTGAGGGACTACATTGATGTATTGATTGATGAGTTTCTGCGTATTTTTTCTAACAGATACGTTGAGTTCTCAACTGAAATTATTTCTAGATCTCTTCCTATGTCAAATAAATCTTATATAATGGCCACCATTGATTTGGGGGAACCTAATATGTAGTTAAAAAGAATACAGAAAATGGTTTCATATTTTTTAGTGCCTCACCATGTGGGTGTGCTAGTTCTCTTTGTTATGAATAAATATTTATTAATTCCCCTATGCATTTATTATCATGATCTCAATAAAATCCTGATAAAGAATAAGTATCCTCTACCAAGGAAATAAGAATTTTTCAATTAGCTATAAGGGTACAAGTATTTCTCTAAAGTGTACCTTTATTTGGGGTATCATCAATTAAATGTAAGGAAGAAAGATATTTCAAATACACTTTTTCGAATGAGGTATAGACACTATGAGATCATATTAATACCCTTCAGACTAAATAATGCTCCAACAATTTTCAGGGACATAATGAATAGAGTCTTTAAACATTACTTCAAAAAAAATTGGTGGTATTTATAATGATTTTATAATACAATCCATGAGAAAAATGAGACTCAAAGAGTATTTGAATAATATGATAAATTATTTTCGAAGGGATAAGATTTATAAAATGTATAGAAACTGTGAGTTCTTGAAGGAGGAAGAATCATTATTATGGAATTTTATCACCAGTAAAGAATATTTTTGGAACCTTCGAAGATAAAGATTACCAATGAGTGTCCCAGGAAAACATCAGTAACGGAGATCCATAGATGTTAGGGTCTATCTGAGTATCGTCGATGATTTGGGAAAAAATTATCATGATTATAAACCCCATTAAACAAGATGGATCACAATGGTATAATGTTTTTCTGGACCAGTGAATGTGAAGACCATTTTGAGGTGTTGTAAAAGTGGATTATCACTACACTATTACTTATACTACCACAAATTGGGGAACTATTTGTGATATAAATTGATGATTGAAAGAAGGTATTATGATGTGTACTAATGAAATCGATAACTATGCATCCCATACCTATAGGCTGTTTAATATTCATACAAAAACTATCCCATGCATGATATTGTGTTGGGGACTATGATCTTCACATCAAAAAATCTAGTAGAATACCTCTATGGGGATATATGTGAGATATATAGTTATCATAAGAGCCTCAAATATAAACTCAAAGAGAATGAGATTAATATTTTCTGGTGAAGATTGTAAGATCTCATAAAATATTATAAATTTCTAATCCACTATGATTCTGGTAAATAAAATTAAGGGGATGATGATCTATGTACAAATGAACCTAAAACATTATCAATATTTTGAATTTTGAATGATCCAATATTCATAGTCCTAAAAATTATATAAATGAGTTTAATTATGTAAGGAACAACCTCAATACATATTCACATGATTGTCCAACCATCCTTTTTAGATATAAATGGATTCTCAAAGAAATAATCTAGGAATTCATCAAAAAGTGGATTCTATCATAAATGGGAAATCAGTAGAGTTAAAAATTAATGAGGAAAAATTCATAAGATTTGGGTAATGAAAATATGTAACATCCAATCAAAGGATAATGAAAGAGATTTCGAATTTTTCACATTGCTCAACCTTCTCTATTCACATAGGGAGAACAAGGATGTATCGAGGTATTTGAGAGTACTATTAGAGGAAAAATATAATTAATTTTATTAATAAATATACATCTATGTACTTAGTATGTTAGAAAGAGAAGTATGAATGAAAACATTCTTGTGAAATGATACAATCATTACCCATAAAAACACGGAATTGGTAAAACATCACCGTGGAGTTTTTCATTGGACTTTTAATGATATCCATGAGAAAAAGATCCTATATTGGTTTTTTTGTAGTCTTATAAATAATCATCACCTTAAAAAATTTCAATAGGGATTATAAATTGATAAAAATTAAATGATATACATCAAAGAAGTGATGAGTTGGTTTGGAGTACCACTATTGATTGTATCTATTTGATTTCCAAGATTTACCTCCAAGTAATAGAAAAGTAGATAACATGCTCTAAATAGTGAAATGATCTTCAGTATGCCCTGTCATCCTTAAAATTATGGACAATATTAGTGAACTACTTAGACCATGGAAGACATGTTGATACAATGTTCTATGGACACCACTGGAGGATGGGACTAAAATCATCTTTTGGTCAAGTTATCAAACAATAATAGTTTCTACTAAAGAATACAATTGGATCAATATGAATCCCATTATAGTAAAAGATGAAGAACACCGCCATGATGGGATGATGATAGTAAACATAAACTATCATGTCCTAAAATGGTCATGGAAATTGTAAAACAATTGCAAACCATTCAATAGAACCTTAAAGAAGAACAAAGTCGACAAAAGTGCTATGAAAAAAATATTCATTGAGTGTTGGAGTTTATGTTTGAAGACATGGTATACCTCCGCATATCTATATAGATGAGGATCATGGGATTTGGGATGTAATGAAATTTAATACCGAGGTACATTAACCACATTGAAATTCTAAATCACGTCCGAGCTGCCACATATCAACTAGCACTTCAACCAACCATCTCTCAAGTACATGATGTATTCATTGTATAGAATCCGAGGAAGTACATACCATATAAATTGCATGTACTAAATACAGAGGTGGTGTGGTTGGATAATGATATCCTTTATGAGGAGTAACTGGTTAAGATCTTGAAAAATAGAGAGAATATTATATACAATAATATTAGTCACCTGGTGAATGTATAGTGGAAAAAGAAAAAGTATGAAGAGGAAATATGAGCACCATAGGATGAAATGAAGGACAAGTACCCACACATGTTTTCAAATTATAATGTAAAATGAAATTTATAAGGAAAAAATTCATATGGTGGAATGAATGTAACCCCCAATAATTTTATGAATTGAATATCATTATTATACTTATTTTATATATTATAAATCACATACATCAAAAATATAACAAAATAAAATATTTTCTTAATAAATTAAAAATTAAATAAGTGGTATTCATAAAAATTTAAAATCCAATACGGATAGAATAATACCATGACTATTAAGAATAGTAATATGGACAATAGAATAGTAAACTCACATGTGGATGTATCATTAAAATTCAAGCATCTTATAAATGAAATTATTAAATAGAATGATGGAGGATGGACCTTTTATTAGAATAAAGTAAAAGATATTAGTTGAGAAGAGTATATTAAAACAAGGAATAACCCAAAGCAGCGACTACTTACCAATATTTTTCAAAAGTCATTCACTTAGCCTCCTTTTTTTTTCTAAAAGGCATTCCAGTCAACCATTCCATGACCGCGCCCCTGACCTCTCGATCGCCCCCTACATGAAGGAAGATATTGAAGCCTTTTTTAAAATCGTCTCTACATCAGTGCTGTCAGAATTAGAGCTATCCTCCTATCGTTCCTCCCATTCGTCATGGGAAGTGTCTCTTGTCATAAGAATCACCATTCCTTCAATGGTCATTACTTCAGCCGGGTCCACAATCTCCTGGTTCTTTTTTCATTAAGAGAGATCAGCGTTGAATCTGTCATCACATTGTCACCTATATTCTGCTTAGATAAATATGCATTGTTACCTGCAATCGAATGCTCACCCACCACTGGAGTGGAAACCGGGGATTTTGTCTTCTTGTAGGAAACCATATGAAATCCTTCCATAACCACAATTTGCATTGAAGATTTATAATCGACTATAGAGTCAGATTCTATGATTTTTTTACCTTTCCGGTTACCTTAAGCAACCATCTTTTCCCCTGAGATCTAGTGATCCTCCTCTAACTGGACTCATTTTCCTGTATTATATGCATCAGCAATGTGCGCATTCGCCACTTCAAAAAAGATCAAAGCCTAATATTTCAGCTTATATTTAGAGGTGGAGGCATTTGTATGGTCTCCCATTTCTGAAAAAACACTATGCGACTCTCTCTGCTTTTCAACGCTTAGTTTATCATCACATTTATAGGGTAGATGATGTTGCAGTTGAGGAAGAACATCAGCTTTTTGAGTAGGTATTTTTCTCTCTTTGAGACAGTTACTCACGTCTTGGCCACACAAACCACAGAAGCTGCAAACTATAGAGCACCTATAGTAAGATGTTTCATGGATAATAACATTTAATTCCTTATAGAAGTTGGGAATTTTTTCATAAATTATCATCAAATAAATAATATCCTCATCAGTTGCAAGCACTACCTTTTCAACAGGAGTGGAATCCAATTAGACTTCAACCAAGAGTTTAGAAAAGTTCCCAAAATGACCAACATCAGTTTCCTTGTCAATTTTGATTGGGATACCGATGAATAAGGAAACATCATACACGATTTTAGGATGCCAGAGAATCTAGTTTCAACCATAAACTCATACCCATATTTGAGTAGATGAGTTACCAACCTCAAAGGGATTGAAGTTTTTATCCCATTCACGTAAATAAATAATCTCATTTTTAAGTGATATTGAACCAAATCCCTAGGCTCGAACATTCAATTATTCTGAAGGGAAGATAATATGAAAATATCGCCGTCCAAGCGATACACACTTCCAAGATGAAAAATCTCAAATTGACGAAGTCTGTGAGGTTATATCATCCATTTTTAGAGGATGAGTACTTTTAGGTAGAAATATGTGAGCAATGATTGAGAACTCACCCAGTTTATGTTTCTCTGATACCACGTCAGGATCAACTTTAATATGTGCAATACCCCCTTTTATTCAAATGGAAGGATCTATTACTCCTTTAAATATTGAAAAAGTGCAATTAATTGAAGAACCCTCATCCAGAAAACCATGGCTACTGATCGCTGGAGAATTTTAAAGCACCTTATGATCTTCTACTTCAACACTCCTCCCATCCTCATGCTATAATTTAGGCCTTTCAGGCGCATCAGAAGAAACCCATATTGTTTGACCCGAATTTATTATAGAAAGACTCTTCCCGTCTCCACATTTAGGTCCAAATAACTCAGACACATCATGCGAAACTGACTTCGAAGACGGAGAATCTTGCTTCCCATATTCATCTCCCGCTCGCTGAGGATCAATCTTTATAGGTGAAGTACGCTCGGATAATCCTGCCACA
Organism: Viscum album; assembly: GCA_963277665.1. Lineage (NCBI taxonomy): Eukaryota > Viridiplantae > Streptophyta > Magnoliopsida > Santalales > Viscaceae > Viscum > Viscum album. Next base: position 578,929,879 of record OY728138.1, on the reverse strand, counting down.
TCCATCGGGACCTCACACTACTCTTCCCATGTCCCGTCTGACGAAATCAAATCCCTTCTGGTTCGTCCCGCAAATTCTGTAGGTAGAGTTCTTCCACTGTCATGCCTGGATTCAGTATTATTGGACGCATCATGTGATGTTGATTCCGAGACCTCTCGCCTCCCATCTCTAACTACTGTTCAGTGATAACTATTCCTCAAAGGCAAAGTGTGCTTGAATGAAACAAAAGAAACCTCTTGGGCCTCACGCTTCTCATCCATAGTTCCATCCGAGGGGCTCAACACCAGAGAATGTCTGATGCAGGGAGGGATCATCGTGGGGTAAAACCCAAGATTTCCATTATAAACGAAATTATGATATATTAATATTTTGGTATAAGTAAATAAATGTTTTAAAATGGTAAACTATTTCTTTTGGTTTTTATAAAAGGTAAATTTTTCTTTAAACAATTATATTTAACATAATGATTTAAAATAAAATTTATATTCCTAAATTAATATTTTTTTCATATAATTATAAGATTATTTTATGATACATTAATTATATTTGAAACATTTTATAAAATCAGTTCAAAATTTTAAATCATCATTTTTCAAATAAATAATAATTTTACTTAAAAATTAAATTTGGAAAATTTGGAAAATTATTTTCAAAATATGGAGTCCATTTTAAATTATTATTGTCTATAAATGGATAGGATTATTTTTTAGTATTTTTTTTAAAGTTCCATAGTGAAATATATCAATTTATCGTATTTAACATTATAAGTTAGTAAATGAATTTTTGAGTAATGGTTGTGTCATGGACAATGTATGCAGTTGTTAGCTTTAACTCCCATTATATATTTACAATGCTTAGTCACAAAAGTGAACACTATTGATAATATTGAACTAAAATAATATAAAAATGATAAGATAATCAAAAACACCCCTCTGCTCACACTATTAATTCCACCGATCACCACCCCTTCTATATACAGCTTATAGGCCTTAAATATTTCTGACATTTTACCAAATTATTCTCCCAAAACTCTTCCTTATGTTATAGTGTTTTTCGACTAACAAAAAGACCATTTTCCAAGTGCCTTATGGTGGTTTTCAAGGAGATGAAAATCTAGAGGTAAAACCCTCCGCATTTCTCTATAGGGACCCAACATTAAACATTACATAATCTTCAGATAAGTTAATAATTCTAATTTAATTTAATTCAAGGATCATATTAGGTTTATAGAATTGGAGAATTAGGTCATAACATATACATAACATCTTGAATATTACAAGTAGACACTTCTACTCACTATTTGTTTTTCATAAAACAAAATCACTTTAAAACGAAATATGACATCATTTCATGTTTTGACAACATAAATTTTCCTTAATCTCATCCTTGAATTCTTCTTTATGTCCTATGAAAAACATTTCATGACATGGGATGAGAATAAAAAGATCAGTGGATTCTTAAAGAATGAATACTGTTAGTTTTAGGATATCATAAAAATCATGAATACTTTATCATAATGTAATACTTTTCATGTTTAAGAAGTAGTAAATATACATCACTGAATATAATATCGTTACCTACCCATTTTGTAACCCAAATATTACCAAACATATCATAGAAATCAACATATAGCATATAAAGGTAAATTGGGACATAAACATACTTAAATCTTATTACAATACGGTCAACATCTGCACATATCACTAAAAGGAAGATCCATACGTTCGACTTCCACACCCAATGCATTGAAGGTTATAATGCAACTACCCTTATGTAGTTTATCAAGGAACCACCCATAATTTGGTCTATCATATAACTACCCATCATTGGTTTATCCCATAACCACTTGTCAAATGTTTAAGTACCAATATATAATCATAACACATAAAATATTTCAAATATCAACATTTTACAAATATCATTTCATTTGAAATCATGATAAATCTTTTCAACATTTTGAAATACTCAATATATTTCAAAAACCATTTTTAACTCCAAAATATTTAAAAGGGTATATGGTATTTATTTTTCTTTTAAAAAACATTACAGCTTGTTAAGGAATCCAAATATCAAATAATGCTCATGGAGGTGGAATGGTCGTTGTTGCCATATAAGTTGAAACCATTCCTTTTGACTTCTAGTAAAAACGTCATAGAAAAATATTAAATTTGAATGAAATTAGAATTCGAATCGGTTTATTATACATCGTGTAAAATAAGGAGGTGTATTTTATCAAAACATCCCTCAATGAATGGATATGGAGACGAAATTCCTTACTTTGAGTCTGATTCGTCACATATGTTCCTTATTATTTCTGAATAACAAACTTGGGATAATTTATACTTTATTAAGAACATATGTCTAGTTTATTATTCCTTGTCTTTCAATTATTACCACATAATAATAATTACACAATTATTTAAGTTAATATCAGTCATTTTATCGATATTGGGTTCTTGGATTAAAAATGATCTTATTATAATTACAAAATGTAAATGTGGTAAAAAGTACATTATATTGAGAATAGTATTCATGATTTAAATATAATACATATCCAGTATATATGTATTTATAATATTACAAAACCTTTGGAGATATGAAATGAAATGCATCACTCATGGAGAGGGTAATATGTACGTACGCATGAACACTACTTTAATTTATTTTTCATATTAAAGAAAGAAAAAATAAATGATAAATTGTAATATTATATTCATAGTATAATATAATATGATATATGTGATACATAAGATAATTAATTCCCTCCATTAAACGTTCTATGTATAGCATGAACATGTCATATTATTTTCAGGGGGCTGTAGTCCACACTTCCAAATTTAATTTATCGTATTTACCCATCATGAAAACCATAAAAGTACATTTATAAATAAAACATACAGTATAATAGATACAATATAAATATTATATATATCATAAATAAATATATTTCCAACATAATGTCCACCAAGAGAGGTGGTAGGGAAAAATCGAATAATCATCATTTCGTGAGGGAGCAGTTCACCGTACACAGAAACATATTTGTTTGTATACATTAGATGGATGTGTCTGTAAGTGTAGTTAGAAATCTTCTCATAACAAAATACTAGTATATCATAGGTAGTGGTTATTTTATGTAATCAATGAATAAGAATATAATATAGAGTGAAGTAGTAAAACAATGGAAAACAAGTTTAGAGAAGACACCACCTGTAAAACATGTAACTCCCTTTGATTTGAGCCAAAAAGCTTTCTTGTATTCCCTTATGCCTATGTTAAGGCTTCTTGAATAAAGAGAGAAATTGTGAGAGCTTATTTGAATAGAGTATAGATTACCAAAGGGTATTGAGAGGTGTAATTAAATGGGTAGAGGTGATTCCCATTTATATGATGGAGGCGAGGCACTTTTGGAAAGCATTGAAATATTATTATATTATAAAATAATTTTTAGGATAAAATGGTCCCAATGTAATTTATTTAAAAGATAAATTTTTTTTGGGTAGAAAAACATTCATCCAATTGGTTTTAGACAAGACTTAGTCATAAATTTAACCTTATTGTTTTTCTTTAACTGTTAGTTACCAAATTTGACTTTTACCATGTCTTCTTGTATATTCATACTATATTGTTAATATAGATACTATAAAATGCCAATAGAACCTATGTGGTTCTTAAGTTAACTTATAAAAATTATATAATTAATTTTGACGAATATTTTAATTTTATGACTATTATAATAAAATAGTATTTTATAAAAAACTCATTTATGTCAATTTAATAATATTTATATCTTAACTTTTAAAATAAACATAACAACTTTATTCTTTCTAAAAAAGTTCGTTAATTACAATATAAAAAGTCATAATCATCCCCAAAAATTGTTTATGGGTTAAAAAGTTTAAAAATATATTTCAATTAATATTTGTAATCTCCTTTATTTAAATCATTCATTAATAAGGTATCACTACATCATCATTTTGTGATAAATAAATTTATTTATTTGATGTCTAAAAATTATAAATAAAATACCATGATTTAAGAAATATTTTTGTGTTTATAATAAATATTTATATTATAAATGATCACTTATATAACCCCATAAAAAAAATTATGTTACTAATAGATACATGCTAAGGTTACATTTATCTTTACTTTAAATTAATTCTTACAACATGTCATTTTCACCTCTATGTGCCTCTATTAGGTCCCAAAATCGATTCAAGTATTTCAATGGTCATACATATATCATATAATGGTATTAGGACATGTGTCAGAGTAGTTTAATATTATTATAATATTATTTCCCACCTTATTTACCAGATTTAACCTTTATCATGGAAAATAAAACAATTACTGAAGTTACTATTCATAATGTCTAAATATAAAACGAACTGATTTACAAAATTTTGACCTCCTAATTCATAATATGGAATCCATTTTTCAAAAAAAAAAAAAATTTCAGTAATTAATTTTCCCATTGTCAAACCAAAATGCGAGGATTTAAGAAGTAATAACTTTCAAAAGATTGACATGTGTTTTTGTCCAATTTCAGAGTGAAATTAATTAAAATGAAAAAAACTGTATTAAATGATAAAAATATATTAAATTTTTTAATTTAACACCATGTAATGTGGAAATATAACTATATAAATAAATTAGATGAAACAACAGTTTTGAACTAAGATTTAGTATTTTTCACTATTCATTAAAAATTAACTTTATCATAAAATTACCAAAAAATTAACCTAATTAAATTTTGGTGTCCCAATTATATTAGAGAATTATATTTTGTCAAATTTAAAATATATAAGTGATAAAAAATAAATTTAAAAATGTTTTATCATCAAAAGGCTTTAAAACTTCAATTTTATAAAAATATTTCTATTATTCGAAAAATCGAATTTGTTCTTATATCATATCTAGAAAAAAATATTTTTCATTAAATAATAATCCTAAAGAGTTTTATTATTTTATAAACACAACTATTCTCTTTTTAATAGGTTTTTATAAAAACACATCCTTTATATTGAATTGGTTTTTATTTCCATTTATAAAAAATTTGGGAAACAATAAATAATTATTTAAACATGTGTAAACCATATTTCAAGATAGAGTTGATTCTATTCATTCCCACTATTTCAACGGCGATTCATTAACTACTATTTATAATAATTAGAATAATATTTTATTATATTTCAGTATAACTCAATGTTGTGTGCAATGTAATATTTTAGAGAAACCTGTTGTTTGGTGTCGAGTACACTATTAGAAGAAGAGTCTGCTTTAACATAAAATTAATATTTTATTCATAAGTATTAATTGAAGTAAAAATTATTATTCTATAAATACCTAGGTCATTACAACCTTTCCCCCTTTTATAAATTGCATCCTTGTAATTATAAAATTGGGCTCGAAAACTTCATTGAATGTCCTACATCAAAAATAGAGTCAATAAAGCTATCAATTTAAAAGAAAATAAATTAAAAACTAACCATTATTGTGACCAGAGATAACACATACTAGGATTCCAAGAAAAAAAGTATATGAAAGAAAAAACTGACCATCATGTTCTGATGGAGAGTGATAGAAAACATGATTAAGAGAATGTAAATAATAAGAAAACCAAAAACTTTTAATGGGTTGAATGTTCTTAGATGTCCTAGTAGGAAAATTCAATAGACCAATTTTTTGTTTTATGTTCTTTTCTTAATGTTGGTGAATTTAATTATGATATTGAATAAAAACATATGTAAATATACATAATTTTCATGTATAGTTTCATCCTTTAATAAATTTCTACTACAAAATAATCATTTCTCAAAACTATGAGTATTCATGTTGAATTGGTCACAACTGAAGTGCTAGAATCAAAATTTATAGAATCTTATAATCTATTAAAGATGAAGTATATATATTTCCCTGTCATTAAACATTAACCAAAACCATAATGGTTAGAACAAGATAAATAAAATCCCTGAAAAGGATATTCCTTTATGTAAATAAATAATACTCTTACACTCCAAAATTCAAAAAATAATACCCAAAGTTCAAAAATGACCATTCAATATGAAATTGTCCTTAAAATTCTTCAAAATAATCCAAACTAAGATTGAATCCCAAAATTCTCATGGATTTTATCACATAGTCGTGTAGGATAAATCATAACATTTATCTCCAAATAACATCTACTACTCTTAATGTCTCATATTGAAAACTAATTAACCTAATAACATATTCTACAAGATATGTTAATCATTTACATAAATAAACCAATTAAATATAAGTCCATAATAAAAATAAATATTCGTAAAAATTAAAATTCCACCATTTCTCATCATATGAAATACCATATTAATTTATTTTCCTTAGGAATTTAGTGTTCTTAAAAGAGGGAACGTCTTCTAAAATAACATCTATAACTTAATAAAAATATATTTTTCATATACTAAATATATCCATTTGATAAAAAATGTCTATAATCTACTTATTATTGATTCATAAAATCATTTAACTAAATAGAATAATTCATACTAACAAGGGACTTTACGAAGTATAGTGGTAGGTGATACACCCTTGTTACCCATAGGGTGTTGGTTCAATTCACATGGCCTTGTCAGATACGATGGGTTGTCATCTATCCAATGGATTTTCATTTTTCTAAAACCTTATCATTCTCAAAACATTCTCAAAAAATAAGATAATTTCCTCAAAAATAACCATAACCTTCCTTATCATCAATGTTTATCTAATACATTACAATTTTCATCCCAAAAAGTAATAACCTTAATCAACTCAAATTAAATAATAATATAAATACTAATGGTTCTTTATAAGAATATATATAAAATAAAAGAAAATTATTCCTCAATTAAAATTTGTATATAACAACTTATGGTTCAAAAATACTAGAAATTAAAAAAAGTAATCCCATCATTAATACATTCAAAAAAAATCTTCATCTATAGATCTAACATCACTATCCAATTCCTAAAATGTAGAAATTTAATCATATAACATTACTTCATGATTTTTTATCTATTTTTTTATTCTTAATATTCTATACTTCTTTCCTAGAAACAAAATCATGCCTAGTGTCCTAAGAATAAATAATTTCAAAGCATGAGTAATGAAATAATACAGACCTTTCATAGGTTGATTTTAGTTTCCTCATCTTCAATTGGAATGGCATCAGGAATTGGTAAACATATATTTTTATGATCTTTCTGATCCCATTTCTGAACCTTCTTCATAAGAAATCTATTTTCATAATGAATAGGCACACCCCATTTAAAACATTCAATTGATCCCTCATAAGTAACTTCATTCCCTTTCATGGAGTAAAATGAACTCTTACTTTTTCCATGGGAGGTTTTTAATTTATTACTTTAATTACCAAATATATAACATCTTCCATCCCATTTGGAGAATTTTCCAGGGTTTTTCATTCCACATCCATGACAAATAGTTTTTGGAATATAAATACCTTTATGATTATTATCCGAACTTCCATAAAGATTTATATCTCGCATATATAATGCCTAAGAAAAATCACCAATGATAATGTGGTAAATCATGACTCCAGATGGTTGGTCAAAAATAACCAAAAGAGTTATCATTGAAACTCCCATTTTATTTTTTTTCATACAAAGAAAACCACCATAGTTTCCTTCAAATGCATTGTTACTTTGTTGCCTTAGAGATCCATCCATTTACTAAAACAAAAAAAGGTCTGTGTGTGAATATCAGTAAAATCATCATATACTATCTTACGAAGAGGTTAAATGACAAGTTATTACTATTCATGTTTTCTTTAAATCATTAAATTTATATAAAATAACTACGACTTTGTCTAATATGAAAAACATTGTTGTTATATAAAACATGTCACCAATTCATTAAAAACCATGTAACCTCCAAATGTATCTAAACCGACCTTTGATACCAACTATAATGCCCTAGCCTTGAACATTACATAATCTTATGATAAGATAATAATTTGACTTTAATTCACATCAAGTATATTTTCCAGTTAAGAGCATCAGATAATTTTGTCATAAATTATACATATCATCTTGAATATTACAATTAGGCACTTCTACTCCTTATCCTTTTTTCATAAAATGAAAACTCTTTAGAACACAATATGACATCATTTCATATTTTAACAACAATAATTTTCTTTGAACTCATCATTGAGTTATTCATTATGTCCTATGAAAAACATTTCAAAAGATGTGATGAGAATTAAAATATCATTAAAGAATACATAAATAAACAATACTATTAGTCTTGGGATAACATGAAAACCAAAAATACATTATTATAAAGAAATACTTTTCATCTTTATGAAGTAGTAAATATAATTCACTGAATATAATATCATTACATACAATTTTTGTAACCCATATATTATCATAAATCCCAAAGAAATCTTTATATATAATATAATGTTAACATGAGACATAAACATACATAAATGTAATAACCATACAGTTGACTTCCACACATACAACTAAAGGAAATAACCAGATGACTGACTTCCATACCCAATGCATTGGAAGTCATAACATAACCACTCATACTTGGTTTATAAAGGAATAACCCGTCATTTGGTTTACCATGTAACCACCCATCATTGGTTTATCACGTAACCACCTGTCAAATGTCCAAGTACCATCATACAATCATAACACATAAAATATTGTAAATATCAACATTTCACTAATAACATCTTAATTTAAATAACCATAAATAATTGTATTATTTTTAAATAATAGATCCATTTCAATAACCATTTTCAATACCAAAATACATAAAAATCATATATGATATTTTTTTCCCTTTAAAAAAACATTATGTTTTGTTAATAAAGCTAAATATCAAATAATTTTCACGGTGGTAGAAAATTCATTGTCTCTGTATATTTTAAAATCATTACTTTTTTATTTTAGTAAAATGATTCATAGAAAAATATTCCATAAAAATTAAAGTAAATTTTAAAGGGGTTTATTATACACCGTGTAAAATAAAGAGTTATATATTATCAAAACATGCCACAATTAAAGAAGATTGAGACGAACTCCCTTACCTTGAGTCTGATTCACCACATATTTTCCTTGTTATTCCTTAATAATAGAAATAAGTTAATTTATAATTTCATAAAAACACTTTATATGTATATTATTATATTTATATCATTTATTACAACTTTTTAAAAATTATATAATTATTTAAGTTAATATTGACCGTGTTGTCGATTTTGGGTTCTTGAGTAAAAAATGATCTTGTTATAAATAAAAATTGTCCATGTGGTCAAAAGTAAATTATACATAAAATAATATTAAGGATTAAAATATAAAATCATATATATAATATATATGTATTTATAAAAATCTATAACCTTTGGAGATATGAAATAAAATGCACTATTAATGGAGACGGTAAGCCGTACGTACGCATGAACGCTACATTAATTTATTTGTCATATTATTGAAATGAAAACTAAATGATAAATAAGTTTATTATAATTAAATTCTAAAATATTATGATATATATGTTACATAATTTCATTAAATCCATCCTTTATATGTTCCATGTATGGCATGAACAAGTCATATCACATTGAGGGGGCGATAGTCCGCACTTCCTCAAATGAAATTATCATATTTACACATCATGAAAAGAATAAAGGTACATTTATAAATAAAAATTACACTTTCATAGATAAAATATAAATATAATATATATCATACATAAATACAGTTCCATCTTAATAGCCACCATGAGAGGTGGTAGGGGAAAATTGGAAAATCAATATTTCATGAGGCAACAGTTCACCATACACATAAATAGTATGTTCGTATCCATTAGATGGATGTGTTTGTAAGTGTAGTAAGAATAATTGTAATAAAAACATTATATTATATTTAAGATATTGTTTTTGTAATGTAATAAAAGAATAATAATATAATAGATAGTGATGAAGTAAAATAATTGAAATGAACATTGAAGATGATGCTACCTCTAAAATGTGTAACTCCCTTTGAATTGAGCCAAAAATCATTTTAAAACATTTTTTTGCTTAATTTTAGACATATTAGAGGAATATGGGGAATTAGGGAGCTTATTTTTTCAGAGATTGGATGAGACAAGGGGGATTGAGAGGTGTGATTAAATGTGTAGAGGTGATTCCCTTTTAAAATAAGGAGGAGTGGCACTTTAGGAAGGTAATGAAATATTATTTTTATTATAAAATTATTTCCTATTTTAAATGCTCCCAAAGTAATTTATTTCATAGATAATATGTTTTTGGGTCAAAAATATCTCCAAAATATGTTTTATAAATTTCAAGATAACAAAGTTAACTTTATCTTTTATCTTTAACCCTATGTTATGTAATTTGACTCGTACCATGTCTTCATCAATATTCGCACAATATGCTTAATATAGTTACTGTAAAATGATAATATAACCTAATGTTTTTCATTAATTACATTTTCAACATTATCTAACTCGTATTTCTGAATATTATATTTTTAGTACTGTTATATCATTTAATAAAATAGCATTTGTTTTAAAAACTTATTTATGAAAAATTTTATACCATATATCATGGCTTTTTAAAAATACATAACAAATTTATTATATAAAATAAACTTCATTAATTAAATTAAATTAAGTCATAATCATCCATAAAATTCATGTATGTCATAAAAAGATTAGTAATTATTTTTTTAATATTTATAATCACATTTATTTAAATCATTATTTCATATAGTAATCACAACATCATCATTTTTTCATAATAAATTTCTTTATTTGTTGTCTAAAAATTATAAATAAAATAAAATGATGTAATAAATATTTTACTCATTATAATGAATATTTATAGTTGAACGTATCACTTATATAACCCCATATATAGATTGTTTTACCAAAAGATACATGTTTATGTTACATTTTTCATTACATTAAATTAATTTTTATAAAATGTCATTTTCATATCTAAGTGGCTCCATGGGGTCAAAAAATAGACCCAAGGAATAAAGTGGCTGGAAATATATCATCAAATAGGATTATGACACGTGTTAGGTTAGTTTAATATTATTATAATCTGATTTTTTACCCTTATTTACCAGATTTATCCTTTAACCATAGTAAATAAAATAATTATTAAAGTGATTATTCATAATATCTAAAAAAGGTACATATTTACACAATTTGGATCTCCTGATTCCAAATATTTAATCAATTTTTTAATATTTAAAACATAAAAGTTTCCGAAATTAATTTAAAATTAATTACCATTGACAAACCAAAAAGTTTTTTGTTTTAAGAAGTAATAACTATCAAAAGATTGACATGTCACTATAACCTATTCCAAAGAGAATTTTAAAAAATAAACTAAATTAGATTAAATGATAAAAATAAAATATATTTTTACTTTAAAACCATTTTAAATTAAAATCTAACTATATAAATAAATTATATGAAAAGAATGTTTTGAATTATGATGCAGTATTTTTCATTATTCATTAAAAAATGAACATTATCACAAAATTTAAAAATATGTAACCAAATAAAATTATGATGTACCAATTATATAAAAGAATTTTATTTGTTCAAATAGAACATATATAAGTGAAAGAACTAAATTTAAAAAGGATTCACCATCAAAAGGCTGTGAAACTGCATTTTAAGAAAAATACTTCTTTTATAAAAAATGAATTTGTTCTTATATCATATCTACAAAACATGTAAGATTAATAAAAAACATTATATTTAATATACAACATATATTTTTTATTAAATAAAAATACAGAAATAGTGTTATGATTTTATAAACACAATTATATTCTTTTTAATTTTTTTTATAAATTGCATCCTTTATATTCACTTAGTTTTTATTTCCATTTATTAAATATTTTGTAAACAATAAATCATTATATAAACATTTATAAGCCATATTTCAAAATTTGGTTTATACTATTCATTCTCTCCATTCCAAAGACTATGTGTTAACTTTCATTTAAAAAATAATATCATTATTGTATTATATTTCAGTGTAACTCAAAGTTGTGTACAACCTATGATTTCAGAGAAACCTGTTGTTCTATGTCGAGTACGCCATCAGAATAAGCATCCCATTTAATGTAAAATGAATATTTAATTCATAAGTATTAATTGAAATCAAAATTAGTATTCTATAAATAATTAGTTCATTACATTATCTTTTAATTTAATTTCATACAATATCCTTTACATACCTCGACTATCCAAATTAACTCAATAAATTTAGTAATATTTATACTACAATGTTGTTTTTTAATTTAATAACCATCATAAAATCTCATTCATATCATTTTTTTCTAAAAATTAAAACATCACATGTGTTGTTCCAATTCACCACCTTCGTGGATGATGAGTTTTTTCTTTTTCAATATCACATTTAATGCTGGTCATATAATAATTTTTATAGTTAAAAAAGATTATAATATGTGTATTAAAACTTATTTAATGTTCTAGAACTAGTATATTTATATTTTATTCAATAAAATTGTAATGCACCAACCCTAGTTACCCAGAGTCATTTAATTTTTACATAACAATTCATGATCACAAGGAAACCATGTCTTGAAAGACCAATAAATTTTGTATTCTTGGAAACAAGATTTATATATTAGTTCAACTATACAAATTGAAAATAAATACAACATTAATTTATTTCATTGGAAACATCCAATCATCCTAGATTATTCCTTCATGTCACTGATAACTAACTTATTCATATCTTGGGAAAATGAAACATAAGAAAGGTGTGAGCTCAAACGCTCTCTAAGGGTAGGTAATACAGTGGAAGATAACATAAATATTATTCATGGTGAATAATTGAAAATGCATGCCTTTACAAATAATAAACTTGAACACTTTTTTGGAAGGAATATGAGCCATGAAAATAATTCCATAATATAAAATAATCCTGATTATTCTACAAGTCGAATGACTACATGGACCATCAATATTATTTTAATAATGAGGAAATGTATAATTGCGGATATTCTGAAACATTTTGTCAAGGCTTTGGCCAGGACATCTAAAAATGATTATGGCCTCGGCCAAAACCATATATCAAATTGGGAAAGGCCTCGGCCAATTCCACATATAGTTGTCTCATGAGACCTACCGATGCATCGGGAAGCTATAGCAGGCTCCACCCGTCACATACTAAGTCCAATACATTCCTCATATTAAATAGTTCAAAATTAACATAAAAATTCTTATTAAAATGAGCATAAAAAATTTCAATACATTATCCATAAACCTTGAATGGTATAAAAATAACACATCCACAATCAAACATATCCCAAAACCTTCAATATAATATGGAATATTTTTATCATAATTAATCGACTTCGAACAAGTATAAAATCCCTCAAAGGATGTTGACATAGATGAAATCAAAACTATTTGAGTGAAATACCACTTTATTTTTTATGAAATCATTTAGAGTTACATAATTATAAAAGAAAAAAGTTGTTTTTAAAATATTTTTATAAGCTTTTAAGGGATGTGTTGATGATGTTATAATGACTGAGAATAACCACACCCACCATTTACGTTAAAAAACATTCTTACCTTAATTTTGTCGAAAAGTCGTAAAGTACCTTGTTTGGAAAACAACTAAAATATTTATTTAAAAACATATAAGTTAAAATAAGGGTATAATTGACTATTACTCAATGTTTACTAAATAGTAAAAATGTTTTGAAATATTATTTTATGAATCATGGATGTGGATGATAAAGAGGTCCCAGTAGATACTTACGTTAAAACAACATCGGATAATAAAGATATTGGAGAATTGACCCTTACCTTGTACCTTTTCTTAGTCCATAGTAGGTTAACCTCCTGTACATTGGTGGAATAATTGTTATTAAATTAGTCAAGAACTATATAAATTAATATTATATCACATATGATCTTCTAATATTACTTTGTTAATAATATTTTAGTATTATCGTCGTTTCGGGTGTTAACTAATTCATTTTCCTTTATATGGTTTGTTACATAAGTAATGTTTTTATGGATAGGATATATATTATTCAAATTCAGAAAGATATTAAGTCTGTAAATATTTTTTTTAATCATCAAATGAATATTATTCTTGAATGGATATGATGTCGAATGAATCATATCATGTTAGTGGAGACCGTAATCCGTACATATGCACGAGTGAGAATTACATTCATTTGATATTGGAATAATAGATAATTGGAAGGTATATCATATATACAGAATTATTATCCTGTTATATTTATTATTTTCATCATTTATACTCATTATTATACCCATCCAAATGATAAACTGTTTGAATAAGAAACTACACCACGATGTGGAGACGGTAATCCGTACGTACGCACGCATGGTGACACGTCATTCATAGGATGGATAAAATAATGAATATGTTTTTACCACATTTATAACAACTTCATAGTATATAGAATATAATTGAGTTATTATTTTATAATATAATCATCAAATAAAGAGGAATTGAAAGAACAAAACATCTTGAAACAGTTGATGAAATATTTTCCTCTTCTTCGGGTTCTTCCTTTTGATTTGATCAAAAGGGCTCTTTAGGTTGCCTTTATGAGTAAAAGATGGACTCAAGGATTAATGGAAGACAGTTGGGAGGATATTTGGGCAGTGTTTGGCCGATCCAATTTTCTTTTAAGGTGTGAATATGTGATAAGGTGAAGTTCATTTTTATAAGAGGGGTGAGGGGCACCTTAGGAAAGGCTAGAAATATATTTTTTATAATAAAATAATTTTCGGTTTCTAATGGATCCGAAATAATTTATTTAAAATATGAAGTAGGTATTGATCAAAAACCACTCAACCAATAGGTTTTTGACAGGTTTGGGTGACTATATTAACTTTATCTTTTAGATTTCACTCTTAGTTAATTAGTTTGACATTTACACTATCTCTTTGTATTTTTATATTATATCATTAATAAACACACTATAAACTTCCAAAAGAACATAAATTGGTTATTTAATAACTTATATAATATTATTTAAGGCCTTCTTCTAAACCTTAGATTTTTAGTAATAGAATATCAATTAATAATAAAATATTTGATTTAAAAACTCTTTTTTGCCAATTTTGAATCTATTTGCTATTTTGTTTTTTCTAAATTTTTGACAACATTATTACTTAAAATAAAAATAAATTAATCAATAATAAAATGTCACATTAACCTATAAAATTTGGTAATTTCAAAAAAAATCTCAAATTACATTTATTTGGGTATTTATAATATCAATTATTTTAATATTTCATTAATAAGTTAATAATTGCATCATCATTATGTCATAAATAAATTAAATTATACAAAGTCACAAAATTATAAATAAAATAACATTATGTAAGACATCCTTTGAGATTTATAATTAATATTAATAGTTGAAGAGATAACATATATAACTCTATGTAAATTTCTTTTTACTAAAAGATATATGCTTTTGTCATTTTTGTATTTAATTTTACTTAATTAATATAAATTGTCATTATCATTTACATGTAGCTCTATGGAGTCCAAAAATCAACCATAGGATGCCCATAGTCGGACATGTATCATCCAATATGGTTAGGACACATGTTAGAGTAATTTAATATTATTATAATATTAATTTTACCCTTATTTACTAGATTTACCATTTGACCATGGTAAATAAAATATTCACTGAAGTAATTATTCAAAATGTCTAAAAATAAAAGTTAACTATATACAAAATTTGGACCTCCTGATTATAAATATGGAATACATCTTTCTAAATTCAAAACATAGAAGTGGAAGAAATTAAATTAAAATTATTTCCTATTTTCAAAACAAAAAGAATGTTTTTTAATACTAATAACTATCAAAATATTGACACTTGTTTATGCCCAGTTTAAATGTGAAATTAGATCAAATGACAAAAATTGAATTAAATGGTAAATATATAATCTAATTATACATAAAACTCTCTCAACAGTATAATTTATCACTATAAATTATTTTGGTTAAAAAGGTTATTTTTAATTAAAATGTATTATTTTTCATTATTCATCAAAAACTGAATGTTTTCAGAAAAATAAAAAAATTTACACTAATATAATTTCGATACTCCAAACCCTAAAATTTTGTCAATTTTGAAAGATAAAATTGATAAAATTTCAAAAAGTGGATATTGCTATTCATAACGGCTAGTTTTCTTTGTTGTTGTGTGTTAGAACTAGAAGTTGCGTACAACACACGCTATTGTATTATTCAAAGAGAAGCGTACCATGGAAGATTAGGGTGTTACATTGTCCCCTCCTTAAAATAATTTCATATTGAATTTTCTAGAATATTACTACATAAAAAGACTTGGGTGGTCTTCATCATAAGTTCCTCGGGTTCCCACGTTGCCTCTTCCATCTTATGGTTTCACTATAAAACCATTACCAGACGAGTTGTCTGGTATCTCATAACTTGTTTTCTATTATCAAGAACCTTGAGAGGATCTTCACAAAAAGTCATATCTGGTACCAGTTCTAATTCCTCATATGTGAGTGCATGGGTTGAGTTAGGCATGTATTTTCTCAACAGTGATACATGGAACACATTGTGTACTTTAGAGAGACTTGGATACATTGACAAATGGTAAGCTAAAACCCCAATTCATTCAATAATTTCAAAAGGTTAGATGTACATGGGACTTAATTTTCCCTTCTTACTAGAACGTATAACACCCTTCCATGGAGATACCTTCAAGAAAACATGATCTCCTACCTGAAATTCCAAATCCTTTCTTTGGTTATCGGGCAAGCTCTTATGCATACTTTGAGATGCTCTGATATGGGTCTGGATTACATTCACCTTTTCCATCATTTCCTCCATAAGTTCTGGGCTATGAGTTTTCTTCCACTGACATCATCCCAACATGTTGTTGTGCGACATATCTTTATATATAACTCATTATATAGTTCCATCTGAATACTTTAATGGAATCTATTATTATAGGAAATTTCTACAAAATGTAAATATTGATCCCACATACTGTGAAAGTCACGTGATCATGATCTCAAAAATACGTCTAAGGTCTGAATAGTCCGTTCTGATTATCCATCAGTTTGGGGGTGGTAGGCAGTCCTCAAATGATGTTCAGTATCCAGGGCTTTCAGAAGACTTTTCCAGAATCATTATGTAAAATGTGGATCACGATCAGAACCAATCGATATGGGCACTCCACTAAGTCTCACAACATAATTAATATATAGTTTTTATAGCCATTCAAGTGGTAAATCTTATCTTATAGCAAAAAAATGTGCTGACTTGGTATGATGATCAACAATGACCCATATTGCATAGTTCCTTCTAGGATTATTTGGTAGTCCCATGACAAAGTCCATTGGAATATTATCCCAATTACACTAAGGTATGGGAAGAGGTTGGATGAATCCTCCAGGCTATTGCGTTACAACTTTCACTTGTTGATAAACAACATATTTTGACACAAAATTAGAAATCTCCTTCTTTATCTTGTCCCACCAAAAATGTTCCTTCAAATCTCTATACATCTCGGTGCTCCCAGTGTGTATAGAGAAATTGGAGCTATGAGTATCATCTAATAATTCCCTTTTCAGATCAGGTATATCGGGAACATAATTTCTCTTGCAAAATTCCAAAATCCCATATTCATATATGAATTCTATCAATCTCCCATCATTCACAGATTTAATCATCTTTTTAAATTCCTCATCATCAGCATGATAACTTTTTATCTTTTCTAGTAAAGATGGATTGGAAACCATTTGAAAAAGTAATGATGTTTCACCTTCCATGGTTATTCCCATATCTAACTTTACTAGATCCATGAAAATAGGATCCCTTTCAACTCTTATCCTATTCAAAACTCCATGATCCTTTCTTCTTAAAGCATCTCCCACCTTATTTCCCTTCCCAGAGTGGTAGTGTATCGTGCAATCATATCCTTGAGTAGTTTAACCTATCTATTTTTCCTCATGTTAAGTTCCTTCTTAGAGAATATATACTTCAAACTCTTGTGATTAGTATAAATATCACATTTTTCACTATTGAGATAGTGTCTCTAAATCTTCAAATCAAATATTACAGCTCCTAACTCAAGATCATGAGTAGGATATTTTTCCTCATTAATTTTTAGTTGTCATGATACATAGTCAATAACTCTAACATTATGTATAATGACACAACCAAGTACTTTATTTGAGGCATCACTATAAATAACAAACACATCATTCCCCGATGGTAGATTCAAGATAGTACCATTGACTAATCTTCTATTTAGTTCTTCAAAACATTATTCACACTCTTTTTTCCTAAAAAATTTAACCCCTTTACGTGTGAGCTTCGTTAATGGGTTATCCTATCGGGAAAAATTCTGGATGAAACTTCGATAATATCCTGGTAAAACAATAAAAATATGCCCAAGAATAGAAATCGCTTAAATCCAAAATTCAAACTTTCTAAACATCTCGTATAATTCATTTCTTCGGAGGGATTTCAGAATGAGAGCAAGTGTTTTTCATGAACTTCATAGCTTTTAGAGTATACCAGGATATCATCGATTAATAATACTAAAAAATTATCAAGATATTCCTGGAAAACTCTGTTTATAAGATCCATGAAAACCGAGGGTGAATTTGTCATCCCAAAAGTCATTACTGTAAACTTGTAATGTCTGTACCTGGTTCGAAATGCTATTTTCAGAATTTCTTCCTTCGTCACACACAACTGATGATATCCAGATTGAAGGTCAATCTTTGAAAAATATTGAGCTCCATGAAGTTGGTCGAATAAATCATCAATGTGAAGTAGGGGATACTTTCTCTTTATTGTTATAACATTGATCTCTCTGTAGTTAATGCACTTCCTCATAGATACATATTCCTTCTTAACAAAAAGAATGGGGGATCCCCATGAAGAAACACTAGGGGTGAATAAATAATTTATTACTCAATTACTCTAGTTGTTTCTTTAGTTCCACTAATTCCACAGTGTCCATTATATAAGGGGTCTTCGATATGGGCCTTGAACCAGGAATTAAATCAATGGAAAACTCAATTTCTTGTTCTGGAGGATTTCCGGGAAAATCTTATGGAAACACATCAACATATTCTTTCACAATATGTACATTATCTATTTGAACATTCTTTTCCTCACCCAATGTTATTTCATTCTCTTCCTCCCCAATAATTGAATTTAGTTTAGCTACTGGGGGTGGATCTAGATAAGAATTAGGTGGTGACGATTCTGTACTAAAGGGAAGGTGTTCTTTATCATTGTCATCAAAAATCATAACCACTTTCTTCTTACAATATTATTTTTCATCATGGTCCGAAAGACAATCCATACCATTGATTATATCAAATTAAATCATGGGTATGATGATGATGTCAGTAGATAAAAAACATTTATATGCCCTAATGGAAACTGATTCACACAACTTTATATATATGATACATCTCTTATGAGTTTTGATTGAACACATCCTTGTTAAATCAAATTGTAAATATCTAATTTTCATAGAAAACTTGGAAGATATGAAATAATGGATGATCCAGAATCAAATAAAGAATTGGATTAACTTTAGCATTGAACATTGGTAGCATCCCATCTCCCTACAATTGTAGTATTAAACATTAGTAGCGTCTTTATTTCCCATAAAATCACTAACAAGATGGCCTTTCTATCCACATTTGTAGCATACTCACTTTCCTTTTAGATAAGCACCAGGGTGATTCCATCCAGAATTATCACAAGGTGGAAATTCAATTCATCCCTTCTTCCCTGTTTCAGTATTTCCTTTCCCGGAGTGTTCAAGAGATCTCTTTTTCTCTTTCATTGCTTTAAAGTCATAAGACCTATAGAATTACTTTTCTGTCTTGATAGCACATGATACAATATCTTCGTACAATGAGAAGGATTGTGATACTAATGGTTGATAGAGAAATGGATTTAACCCATCAATGAAACGGTCAATATTACTTCTTGGGTTACATATATAATCTGCAGCATGCCATGCTAACCATGTAAAGGTAGAGTCATACCTTTCAACATTCTCATCCTCTCTTTGCCTCAGACTCAGAAATTGTCCTTTAAAATCCACATAATGGTCATCAGGAAAGTAGTTTTCTAGGAATTTTTTTTAAACTCCCTCCATTCGATATTTTATACTTAATCATCTTACTTTGTGTTTGTTATCAATGAAAACCATTGATCAGCATCTCTAGTGAGGTGGTAAACTGCCATGACAACTTTTTCCCTTTCGCTACTCCCCAAGGCGTGGAATATTTTCACTATAGAATTTTTAAATTGCTCAGATACTAATGGAATTGTACCCCTATTTAATATTGGTGGTTGTTGCCTCATGACGAGGTCTAACATTTATTCTCCCTGTTGTGGACCAGGGTGCTCCATATGGGTATGGTTAATTTTCATAACTTGTGTGAGTTATCCCAGTATGGTGATAAGCTGATCAGAACCAGTTGTATCAAAAACTCCACTATAATTATCTTGATCAGGAGGGAAATACCTACATGGAGTGCATTAATTTATATAGTTTCCATTCCTTCCACTATGAACCATTTCTAAAAAAATTCATACACCAGATTTGTGTATGAATCACAATACATAAATCCAAACTTGTTAAACACTTAACATAAATTGAACAATTTATGGATATAATATATAATAATAAAAATGTTTTCTTTGAGGATTTATATGCTCAAAACCCCTTCATAATGGGTTGTAATGAAAATGAGAATTAACCTAAGAAAGTCCCCCAGGAGTGTCGTATCCAAGAGTGCAGCATGGCCCGTTGTCATGCACCAGTTCCTATCTGAGTCTAGCTCAATGTGGTGTTTTTGGGTGTTTCAAATATGTACATATGTGCCAGATCTTCCTCTACCTTCTTGTATCTAGAACGTGATGTATTTCATGGAAAACTCATTAAATCTATACAATACTGAAATTCTAAGAAGTTCATCTATACTAATAGTCGAAGTCTATCTTTGGGTTATGTGCTCTAATAAGAGTTTATCTAAATCTAGTTTCCAAGGTTTGTAATTTAATTCCTCTAATACCATCTATAAATCCCCAACACTAGTTTCCCTGAGTCAGTGCATTATTACATAACTTTGGCAAGATCACAAGGAAATAATGTCTCAAAAGACTGAACAGTTTAGTATTATTGGAAACAAGATTCATACATGAGTTCAAAACTACAACGTGAAAAGAAATAAAACATTAATTTATTCCATTAGAAACATCTAATCCTCCTGGATTATGCCTGAAAGTAACTCCTAACTATATTCTCCATATCATTGGAAAATGAAACAGAAGATAGGGGTGAACTCAAATGCTCAGCAAGGGTAATCAATACAACGGAAGATAACATATATATTATGTATGGTGAATAATTGAAAACACATGCCTTTACCAATAATTAAAATGAACACTATTATGGCAGGAATATGAGCTGAGTAAATACTACCATAATAAAACATAATAATGGTTATTCTACTAGTCGAAAGACCACATGAACCATCAATATTATTTTCATAATAAGGTAATGTATAATGTTGAACATTCTGAAACATTTTATCAAGGCCTCGACCAAGACGTCTAAAATTGATTAATCCCTCGGCCAAAACCATATATCAAATGGCGAAAGGCCTTGGCCAATTTCACATCTAGTTGCCTCAAGAGACCTACCGATGCATAAAGAGGCTATATCAGGCTCCCCCCAACACTTACTAAGTCCAATACATTCCTCATATGGAAAGGGTGAAATATAACATAAACATTCATATTAAAACTAGCATATGAAATGTAAATACTTTTACCATAAACAATGAATGGTATAAAAATAACACATCCAAAGTCAAAAAAATAAAAAAACCATCAATAAAATATGGAAGATTTTTATCATAATGAATTGACTTCAAACAAGTATGAAATCCATCAAAGGATGTTGAAAAAGATGAAAACAAAACTATTTATGAGAAATATCTCTTTCTTTTTTTGAAATCATTTATAATTAAAAAATAAAAAAATAAAAAAAATAATTTTAAAAATATTCCAATAATATTTTAAGGGAAGATTTGATGATTTTATAATGGTGGAGAATAATTGCACCCACCGAATAAGTTAAAAAAAATTAACCATAATTTTGTCAAAAAGGTCGTAAAGTACCTTGTTTGGAAAACTACTAAAAGATTCCTTTAAAATAATTTATATTAAAAAAGGTTATAAATGAATTTAACACAATGTTTATTAAATAGTAAAAATGTTTTGAAATAAATTTTTATGAAACATGGATGTGGATGATAAAGAGGTCTCAGTAGATACTTACATAATAACAACCTCAGATATTAAAGAGATTGTACAATTAACCATTACCTTATACTTTTACTTGGTCGAGGGTAGGTTAACCTCTTGTTTAATGGTGAAATAATTGTTATTAAATTATTCAAAAACTATATACATTAATATGATATCATATATGATCTTCTAATATTGCTTTGTTAACAATATTTTAATATTATCGTCATTTCGGGTGTTAACTGATTCGTTTTCCTTTATATGATTTGTTACGTAAGTAATGTTTGTTATGTATAGGATATATATTATTCATATTCAGAATTATATTAAGTCTGGGAAGATAATTTTTAATCATCAAATGAAAATTATCCTTGAATGGATATGATGGTGAATGAATCTCATCGTGTTAATGGTGACGGTAATCCGCCCGTACGCACGAGTGACAATTTCCTTTTTTGATATTAAAATAATATATAATTGGACTGTATATCATATATAAATAATAAATATAATGTTATATTTGATATTTGAATCATTTATACTCATTATTATACCCATCCAAATGATGAAGTGTCTGAATAACAAATTACACTACGATGTGGAGACGATAAGCCGTATGCACGAAAGTATGGTGACATGTCTTTAATTTGATAAATAAAATAATGAATATGTTTGTACTATATTTATAATAACATAAAAATATATATAAGATACTGGAGTTATTATTTTAGAATAGAAACAACAATAAAAGAGGATGCGGAAGAAGAATTGAATTTGAAAGAGGTGATGAAATATTTACGTCTTCTTCAGGTTCTTTCATTTGATTTGATCAAAATGGCTCCATATGTAGGAATTATAACTAATGTAAGGACTATAAGATGAAATTAGGACATTTGGGATGATATTTGGTCGGGGTTCGGCCGATAAAAATGGAATCGAGTGTGTGAATTTTTTAGAAGGGAAAGTTCCATTTCATAAGAGTGGTGGGGGAACCTTAGGAAAAGCTAGAAATATTATTTTATAATAAAGTCATTTTCAGATTATAATGGATCCAAAATGATTTATTTAAAGGATATGGTGGGGATGGGTCGAAAACCACTCAACCAATAGGTTTTAGACTGGTTTGGGTCAATATTTTAACTTTATTTTTTAGATTTAACACTTAGTTAATTAGGTTGACATTTACACTACTACAAATACCCCTTTTATCAGCACTAAAAATGTCTTTTAACAGTGCTATAAAAGTTCTATTATAGCTGGTGAAGATAAATGGGGGGGTCCCCATTATCAACACTCCAAAAAGCACTGATAAAGATTCCTTTATTTAGTGCTTAAAAAAGCACTGATAAAAGGGGTCTTTTATCAGTGCAAAAAAGAAGCACTGATAAAATGGCCCTTTATCAGTGCTTATATTTAGCGATTATAAAATACCCCCTTTATCTTTTCTTTTTTAGCTCTGATAAATGTAAAAACAAAATAAAAAAATTTAAAAAATTTAAAAAATCTTGTCCATCGGGTGGTGATTTTATTGCGCTTGAGCCCCCTTTGAACAGTGATTTCCAACCCCTCCAGGGACCTCACACACCCCCCTCCACCATATATTAGTACTACACCCACCCCCTATATCAACGCTAGCCCCCAAAATCCACCCCGATGCGTGCTCCCTTTCTTCCACCAAGATTTGATCTCGAGACCTCCCCCCTGCATGCCTAAAGCCATTACCACTCAGCCATATTGATTTGTTCTCCAGTTAATGACATATCTATTTATTTATATATTTATTTAGTTATATATATTCATATAGTAATATATAGTTATATTAATATATATAGTTATATTAATATATATATATATATTTATAGTGATATTGATATATATATTTATAGTTATATCAATATATATTTATATAGTTATATTAATATATATATATAGATAGATTAATATATAGGTATATAAATATTTATATATTGGTTTTTTAAATAAATTGTATATTTTATTTTATTTATATAAATATAATATATTTTTAATGTAAATATAATTTATTATTTATATATATAATTAAATTTTTATGTGTGAATATATAAAAAATATGTATATATTGTTATATATTTGATTATAAATAGAAGTGAATTATAAAAAAAAAATTAAAGAAATAATATCAATATAAATGTAATACCTTGGAATAAATTCAGTCTCCCACAAAAAAATCCAATAATACCCCCTTAAATGAGGCTGAAAATCCACAAAATGTTAAATAATCAGGGCATCCCGACTAAAAACTCAGTTTTGGAGGCCTTATGTGCCTTTTTTGCCTCCAAAAAACCTTTACCAGTCCACTCTCGATCACAGGGGTGTAGAGCTCATCCCAGGCTTCAATTTGATATGTGGTATAGCTCAAACGGACACCCGGATCAAAAGTTATGGCCGCTTGAAGTTTGAGTTGCATTTTCAAAATATTTTCGATCTTCTTTTAATTTTTTTAAATTTTTTTTATAAGCCATTTCACTATATATCATATATATTAAGTGTAACTGTATATTAATACTTTTCTAAAATATATTAAAAATTATATTTAAAAAATATATATTATATTTATATCAATATAACAATATATATGTATTTAAATATTAATAATAAAAAATTAATGAAATTATTTTGGACGTAGACCCTTTATCAGCAAATTTAAAAAAAGCACTGATAAAGACCCCCCCTTTATCAGCGCTACTAAAAAATAGCTGATAAAGGGGTTTTTTTATCAGCGCTTTTTTATAAGGGATGGTAAAGGGTGGCACTGGACTTGCCTCATTTTGTTGT
Organism: Viscum album; assembly: GCA_963277665.1. Lineage (NCBI taxonomy): Eukaryota > Viridiplantae > Streptophyta > Magnoliopsida > Santalales > Viscaceae > Viscum > Viscum album. The sequence goes on along the minus strand of OY728138.1, from coordinate 578,904,675 downwards.
TGTGTTACCATGTATCTTTGTATTTTTATATTTTATGGTTAATAAACATACAATAAACATCCAAGAGAACATCAATTTGTTCATTAATGACATATATATTATTATTTAATACCATTTTATGAATAATTGATTTTTTGGAAGAGAATATCAATTAATAATTTAATATTTGTTTTAAAAACTCTTTTATGTAATTTTTGACATTATTTATATTTTGTTTTTGTTAAATTCATAACAGCATTATTACTTCAAAAAATCATTTAATCAATACTAACATGTTACATTAACTTATAAAATTAGTGTAATTCATAAAAATTCTCAAATTACATTTATTTGGGTATTTATAATATCATTTATTTTAATATTTTATTAATAATGTAATTATTTCATCATCATTTTGTCATAACTATATTAAGTTATACAATGTCTAAAAATTATAAATAAAATACCATTATGTAAGAAATATTTTTATATTTATAATTAATATTTATAGTTAAAGATATTACATATATAACCCTATGTTAAAAGTGTTTTACTAAAAGATATATGCTTATGTCATTTTTTTATTTAAATTAACTTAATTAATATAAAGTGTCATTTTCACTTACAAGTGGCTCCATGGGGTCCCAAAATCGACCAAAGGATACCCATTATCGGACATGTATCATTTAACAGGGTTAGGACACGTTTTACAGTAATTTAGTATTATAATAATATTATTTGTTTACCCTTATTTATCAGAATTACCCTTTAACCCTGGTAAATAAAATAATTTCCGAAATAATTATTTAAAATGACTAAAAATAAAAGTTACCTATTTTCAAAATTTGGACATCCTGATTATAAATATGGAATACATTTTTCTAAATTCAAAACACAAAAGTGGAAAAAATTATTTTACAATTAATTCCCGTTGTAAAAAAACCGTGTTTTTAAGAAATAATAACTATCAAAATATTGACACTTGCTTTTGTCCAGTTTAAATGTGAAATTACATCCAATAAACAAAATTTAATTCAATGGTAAAAATATAATCTAATTATACTTAAAACTCACTAAATAGTATAATTTATCACTATAAATTATTTTGAATAAATAACTTGTTTTTTTAAAATTTAGTATTTTTCACTATTCATAAAAAAATGAATGTTTTCAGAAAAATACCAAAACTTCACCCTATGTAAATTTCAATATTCTGAACCCAAAAATGAAGTCTATTTTGAAAGATAAAATTTATAAAATTTTAAAACTGGATATTACTACTCATAACGGCTACTTTGATTGGTCGTGGTATTTTGGAACTCGAAGTTGTGTACAACACAGGCTGTTGTATTATTTAAAGAGACGTGTACTGTGGAAGCTTATGGTGTTACAAAAATGATAATAATTCATGATGTTCATAAAAAACACTATAATAAACTAATGATTTTTTTAATCAGTGATTTAACTAATGAATCATACTCATGTAAAAAATAAAATGATATATCAGACCATTTAAATATTTGGAATAAATTAGTTCAATCTCAATATAGTTCTGGATTTTTTCATCAATTGTTCAAGAACCTCTATAATTATAAAAAATATAACCATCCATGAATCCATGAAACGAACACACACAAAATAAAGAAATTAAGGACTATAATTCTAAAAATTGAACATAAATGAAAATAAAAATATTATAATATATTTAATACTTGTATTTGAGGTTATTAATTAATTAATAATTAATTTAATGTGATTATTTGGGACATAAAATAAAATTACATAATTCTATTAAATATAAGGTAAGGGATTCTCTCTAAACCAGCCTTTTTAGCTTCAGGATACACTTTCTCTACCTTTACCCCAATGTAATTATTAATTATTACTATGTATTCCTAAAAAATTCTATGTGTATATCCCAAAATTATTTTCCTAGATCAATTATTCCTTCATCAATAATTAAATACATGTATTATAATGTTCCCTTTTTTTCCTTTTGATAAGCAAGTTTGATTAATGGTATCTTCTGAATTTTATACTTATTTCCATGTATAGTCCATAATATATTTTAAGCCACCATTAGTTTTCTAGAATCACTAAGTTTATCATTAAAAACTACCTTTTTAATTTCTATTTTTAAAAAAAGAATTATTCATATGTTTTTAAAGACTCTTTAATATTTTCCATGAAACCACGGTAAATGGGATCATTTTTAAAGTTTAATAAACATAATTTTTACATATTTTAACTTCATTTGGACATAATTTATCATGACATATTGTTATTTTACCTTATAAATGTAAAATTATGAATTAAACTCATTCTTTGTTGTACACCATTGCAATATGCCCTTTGTTTATTCCTAATGACATTCTTATGACGCCCATTTCCTTCTATGGTTGAACCTTATTCTTGTTTATTCATGTGGAACACATATGCATGGACATATTATGATGGGTTCCCTTAGATATAAATGTAATTAATTAGATAATGTTTAGTCTCATGAAATTTCATGTTAAAAAATGGAGTAAACCTGGTTCCTTTATGATAGTTTTTCCACCGTGTGATATAGTTTTGGGAATTAACCACGACTAATGTTTATGTCATGGTATATGTTATTTCTGCATTCCTAGGATTACATGATTAGATTATACCATGTTCAATAAGTTATGATTCCATATGTTTTTCATGTTATGTTCCTCTTTTTACCACCAATTTAATCTTTTAAAACCATGTTCTGTGATTTATATATTTGTTTATTCCCATACTTATATATTTATCTCATAACTCTTTTATTTGTATTCCCTAAGTTAACATATTTAGATTTAAGAGATCAATGAATGTTAGGGGCTCATTATGGTTGATTAATTAATTGATGTTTTTATTTAAATTTTCTTTGTTTTATATTGCTAATGTTTTTATGACACTATAAATTACAATATTTTTACATTACAAGATGGTTAATTATACTTAAAATAATGTAATATTATTTGTAAAATGAAATAGCCATTTTATAGACTATGGTCTCCAAAAAAATCAATTCATTTTACATCATCATATTTCATGGATGGATGATATTATGGGATAAATTTTATATATGAAATTTATGAAATTTTTCTTTGTCATAAATTATATTATCATATCTACCTTCATACATTTTTATCCATTAATAAATAAAAACATTTTTAGTGTGTTGGTCAGAATTACACCCTCCACTTTGCGATGTGATTTTTCTAAAATTTAAGATTATCATGGTTTTTGAAAATGGTATATTATATGAACATATATTAAATTAATGTTATAATAATGATTTTATAGACGTTAATTATCTTTTAATATTATTTCATTGAACCTATCAAAAAGTACAAACATCACTCGTACGTAGTTATAAACTATAGTCTCCACATAATGATTTAGTTTATCTATCATCACATGTTCATATGATTGAATATGAATTTGAATATAATCAATATATATTATATTTATATAAATACTAATTTTTTTAGATTAAGGAACTATGATTATGGTCGATGTATATTTGATGTTAAACAGAAACATATATGTAAAATGACATAGTTGACTCCTAAAATAATGATGATATTTAATGCGTGTTAATAAAATATTGATATAATGAAAAATTTATGTAATTTAATGTTCTAAATTTATGGTTAGAGTTATTTATAGAATAATGATAATTTTAAATTTATTATACTAGAGGTTAGAGTGCATATGAAAAAAATACATCATTAATTTAATGGGTGTATGTTACAATATATTTTTACTGGGATTATTTATTCTTAAATATAAGATGATGAATCAATATGAAATATTTATAAAAAATATAATATTTTTTCTAATGTGTTTATTCCAATATATTACATGTTTTCCTTCCATCTTCCATTCATCAATTACTAAAGTTATCGAATGAATAATTTTAATTAAAACATACCCTAGTTTTCACTTAGTTTTATAATCATTTCATTAATATATATATTTTATTTAAAATTATTGAATGAAAATATTTAATATTAAGTAGATATAATTTAAATTTATTTTAAATTACATTTTACTTTAATTAAAATGATATAAAAGGAAAATTCTTATTAATTTCCAAACTGTTATTATTTAATTTTTATAAAAAATGTTAATGAAATTTTTTATGTTAACATTAAAATAATGAAAAAACTTCCACACTATCGTGACTAAAATTTTATTTGTGGGATATTTTATGTGTAAATTTTTTAATTTAAATGAAATTTTCTTCCTCAATAGTTTATAAATCTTAATATATTTTTTAAAAATGTTAAAAATAAAAAGAGTGTTTTCATTAGGAAATGGTCTAGTAATGTTTGATGATATTTTCATTTATAAATTAATATTTTAATGTCAAATAAGATTTTACTCATATATGATCCAATAATATTATACTTATTCTTTATTTGGATTGATTATATGTATAGTGATGTATGTTTTATGAAATATACATCCTTTCCAAGGCTTATGATATGATGATACGATGAATGACTTAGGATCTTGTAGTGAAAATATGGAATTTTTTCCATATGTGATTAGTGATCCCATGATTATATATCTCATTAATTAAATATATAAAGAATGATATATCAAGAAATAAGATGTACTAGAATTGGGATATAACCCTATTTAATAAGGTTATTTTCAAAAAAATATAGTCTTACCATTGAACCTTGACTAAGGAAATGATATAATTGAGAGTGAACCCAATACCCTATGGTAGTATTGGAAGTAATCCTAGTCTATGATAATTATTTACTATGATTCTGTTCATACCAAAAATAATATCTTAATATTTTTATATGTTCTGATAGATCACGATTGATTGTTGATGATTTTTCACTGTTATGTCCTATGTCATTTTATTGACAACATCTTATGTAATGTTTAATGAATAAATATATTTGAATAATTAGTAATGACTATTTGATGTTTTTATTCCTATTCTAGTACCCATATTGTTATCGTATACTGAATTATGAACAAAAATTAATATTTATTATGTTTACCATTACTATGATTCTGAAGTCATCATTTCTATTGTTTCCCTTCCTTATTTTATAAAGTTGGATTTCAAGAATAATTTTTCATGGAATGGTTCTTGATGTGAATAGGTTAATTTCATATAATATAGTTCATTTATGTACATATTTTATATGAATCCAATATTGGAAGGACACTGAACTGTTTTGGTTCTGGCATGGATCTTGTTGGTTAATAATAAATATTTCACTAATGAGATATTATTATTACTTATATAATTTTTGTGTATATATAATTCCAAAATAGGTAACCATACAACAAATTGAAAACTATTATTGTTATTTCTATACATCCAAGTATAAAAACAATTTCAATTGTACCATTTTTTAATACTATGTAACCCTTTCATAAAGATGAATATGTTTGACCTGAAAAATAATAATATTATTAATAGTTCTTTTATGAAAACCATTACTCTATATAAAATGAAAATTTATACCATAATATATTTCAAAGAGTCAATTAAAATATCATTGATTAATCCTTTTTCAAAAGATATTTTTTATTACAAATTTGTAATTAATTTAATATAAATTGAGAAGTAAATGATTCATAAATTAAATGAGAATAATTATTTTAAATTGGATATTTTATAGAATGTATAGTTTATGAAAATAAAACATTTCTCAATAACTAATATATGTTAATGAGATTAAAGAAATTTAAATAAATATAAATACCCCATAATATACCCAAATATATTTTCCCACCTTTTATGTTATAAAGTAAAACATTTATCTTACCATTATGTGCCCAATTAATAATAATATAGCTATATCAACTACCTATGAACTCATATATTCCCAATACATTTATATGGAAAGATACATTTCAAATATACTAGTAAATACTACTCAAATTATATGTCATGAAGTAAAATATAATTTTTCATAGTTTTTATTTTTTAAAAATGATTTATTTGTAATATAAAATTCAGTAGTTAGGTTTTTCTATAATTATGAAGATAATGTATACATGCATCCCAAAAAAAAATAGTATAAACTAATGGTGTGTTAGGAAAATGTACCAAAATTATCCACATAAAATAATATTCCCACCTAACAACCATCAAGTAGCTCCAATAAAATTATAATTCAATTTTTAAATTTACAAAAATAAAATTATGACACATAAAAAATAAATTAAAATTCAAAATAAGATAAAAATAATTCAATACTTATAATAATATTTTCAAAATTTACATATTTAAATACATAAATTACATATAATAAAAAAATCAAAATTACGTAAAAACATAAATAAATCATTAATAAAATCCACCGTACTATGAGCCCCTAAAAACCATGACTAATATATTTTAAAAACATTCATTTCTATATAATTCCACTTATAATAATCACATTCAAAATCCATGAACTAATAAATAATACACATTAAGTGATAAGAAAAATAATATCGAATGAGGAAGAGGAATGAAATTACTATGTTTCTAAGGAAAGAAACCTCATGATTTGAAGGATGGAGATAGTAAAAAAATAGTTAATTGAAAAACATATTATTGAGTAATCCCATCATTAAAATGGGTTATCAAGATTGATTCATTTTGGGTGTAATATTAGGTGAATATTTAGCTTGAAGTGATAATATATTAACAATAGTTTTTTAAAAAGACATTATTGGGAACACTATAATCATGGTGTTCAAACAATTTATTTTTTATGGACCACTATAATACTAGATAAAGCCAAAATATTATACTATGGAACTCTATTGGGTATTCTTATATTGTATCAATCACTATATAACATGTGTTACTATGAATAGTAATCCATATTCATCCTATGGTTGGTTATATAAATTAAAACTTTTACTAAACCTGAAAATAAATACCCATTATTACTCAATAACTAATCAACAGAAAAAATTATCTCCCAAAATTTTCTAAAACACTCAGAAAATCACACTCTCTCTATAATGAACATAAAATTAATAATTGTCCCATTATTTTATTCATAATTTTCTAACTAAATCCATAATTTTGGGTCTACTAATTTAATGACCTCAAAAATCATTACAAAGTATATGAATAAATTATTATTGTATCATAGTAATGAGAAACATGTGACGTTTTCATCACTATAGTCTATATCAAAAAAAATTATTGGTAAATGTGATTTACATCGATGTTATGCAAGAATGGATTTTGGAAATGACATATCTATCACTTTTTAGAGAAAATTAATAATTCATATTTGAACAAAAGTTAATATTCATAAAATGAAATCCTCCACTTATATATGATCTCTAGATATGATCCATGATTATTTTTCATGTTTTCATCAATGAAATTATGTTTAATTCATTAGTATCCTAGAAAATTATAATAGGCTTATATCAAATACTCACACATATGAAACAAATTTAATAGATTAGGAATTTAATCCTTAACAATAAGTCCTACAGCTAAAAGATAATTATGATACTAGGTATTTCCACTTATAGTCTTTTGGTGTTATATGTAATGATGGAATATTTCTTTCTAAGAAATTTTAAATATTAACAGGTATTAAATTTTTTAATGATTAAATTATGATATCAAATATCTTTGATTTATGATTTTTTTGAAAAATATAATCCACGCTAGTGGTTCTAAATTATTATTATGTCATGTAACAGTCATTAATCTTGGATTAAAGATAATATATTTATAAAAAGAATTTAATATTTTCCAAAGACACTATTATATATTTCCCCTTTAGTTTGGTTAAATAAATTAACCATTAATTTTCCAAAAATGATAACCTAAATTTTTAATCCTTTTATTGATTTATTTTTTATCTTCATTAATAATTTCTTACTATAAAAAATATTTAATGTGAAACATGAAGTTATTTTATTTATTCTACTAGAAATATAAACTGATTACCTAATTAATTCAAAAATAGACACTTTAACTTTTAGTTCTAGAGTCCTAAATTTAATTGCATTACAGTATCTTAATATCATAATTTTGGAGACCATGATACGGTAGGGTTTGTCATGTCTTTTAATGTAAAAAACATTTATTTTAAGAGAATAAATTAATTTTTTTGAATTTTTAAATGTTACACCATACATTTCATCACATAAGTTGAATCATTAATAATTTTTTGACAATAAAAAAAGTTACACTTTTATTGTGTGATAAAATAAACTAATATCTCCCATGTTTTTAATAAATATTACATCGTCACTCAAACTTATTATACATGTGATGGGTAAAACGTTTATAGGAATATTTCCTATATCATGTATTAAGATATGATATGGTGATATATAATTATTATGATATGTATTATATGATAGAGATTACAAGTTCTTGTTAGATGAATTACCTAACTCATGGTCTAATGTTGTTAACTATAGTTTGTAATCATAAATTTTTATGGAAATATTCATTTAAAGATAGTTTTTAGTTTATAATTGTCAAAAAATAATTTATCTACGTATTCTTTCATAAGTTTGAAAATCAATAGTAGTGTATATGGGTAGAGTAACCCATAGAATTTAAAATTGATATTGGCTATACATTGAAAATAAGGAATATTTTTGGATTCAATAAGTATTAGTTCTTAGACATTACTATTTTCCCAATAAACAGTTGATCAACTATTTTTTATCTATTAGAATTTATATATTAATTTGATAAAAAGTAAGTTTGTGTAGTTTTAGAAAATTCATGGATCATCTTCATTAATATAAATTAATGATAGTTGAGTATAGATTGCAACTACTTTGTTACATGTGAAGGACATTATAGTTGAGTGTATATACCTAGTTTTACTCAGTACATGAGTTATATTTTATTCCTTAATACCATGTTACTTGTTCCATCCCAAATATATGAATACATTTGATATTAATTTCATGTTTAAATGTTTTTTTAATTATATATCAAATGTATTATACCCTTATCATTAGTTTAAAATTTATCTTTAATACATTTTGAAAGATAACACATGGTTTATTTCATTATGATTTACCTATTATCTAGAAATGTAAAATAATCATGTACCTTAATTTATTTTGAAATAAAATTCAAGTATATTTAAGAAATAATATGAACTAATAACAAATTTTATGATGGGTCTTCCATTATTAACTATGGATGGAGATATTATTTTTGAGAATGCAGACTATATAAAAATATTAGATCAATATATTCTATCATAGGAAATAAATTTAATATATTATTGTTTTTATTTATAAATGATTTAAATTAAAATGTTTAAAGATGTTACTGTTGAGGATTATTTATAACATAGACACATGATTTACTTTTTTATTTCCAATAATTTCTATTTTCCATTATGGATGTATTTTCTAATAATTAATAATTTACTTCTACATTAAAAATCATGGTTATTATAGTGATATTATTGGGTTATCATATAACAACAATGGTTATAGTGGTGTTTGATTGAAAATTATATGTTTTTTTATTTAAAGAATAATTATAAATATATATTTTAGGGGAATAGAGTGGAGTCTTGGTTGTTGATATTTTTCTTCGAACAGACTCCACATTAATATAGGAAATCTATTGAATGTATCATTACACATTGTTAAAAAATTTATAATAATGATCTCTTATACTATATTATATTCTTCATTATTATTAGTTAGTAACACAAAATGATATTATATTTTTGAACTATTATTAGGGCTAACTATTTTTCACGTTTTATAGTATTTTTATAAGTTATTTATATCTTTTCAGTATTGATATGTTATTATATACATTTTATCTGTTATTATTCATTATTGACGTTTTTTGTTTCATTCTATTTATAGTTATTTTATACTATATTTATAATAAATTGTTTTCATATTTCATGTTATATGGAATAATAGATTTCTTTTGAAGCTTGTACTAACTTTAGGATAAATTAATGATGTTATCATAGATAAAATTTTTAGAATTATTTATTTAAATTGTTATGAATCATTTATGACTTTATTATTCAAGAAAATATATTATATCATTAAAAAAATTTCAATATAATATTTCTATCCATGTATTGGACTATTCATGTTCATTAAATTTGGAGGGATATATATGAGTCATGTTATGAAAATTTTCTATATTAAACCAAAGGAGTAAATCTTCCATTATCCATTTCAGATAAAAAAATTTAATTTTGGAACTAAATTATTGATGTATTTTTTGATGATGGGGAATTAGGCCTTTTTTATATTCAGATTGATCTTGAAAATATATATTTTTATGAAAATATAAAATAAAGGCTTATACGGATAATGTTCATAAACATTACATTCTAAAAAAACTACACTTACATATATAATTTTTACTGTGATAATTTTTACATAATTATATTTCACACTATGTATAAAACTATATGTTATGATGATTAAATCTTACATATTTAATGAATTTAGAGACAAACTATTACATATTGGAAAAAAATCCCTCTAAAGTTTAGATATATAAATTTAACTATGTGTTTCTTACTAATAAGATAAATGATATTTTTTATCCAATATAAATTTCAATTTATAATAACATGTACATATTATATCATCCATATGATTATTCAATATGTTGTTTTGAAAAAAAATTAAAGGTATTTTTATTTCATACTTATACATATTGAGCGTTGATCATAAGTTACAAGTTTAAAAATATATTAATTTTTTATATATTATCCATTATTACCATTTACATAATTCACATAGAAAATATTTCTATAAATTTATGAGATGATGAATTAGTAATGTATTTTTTATCACACATAATGTATTTTTTTCACTTCATGATTATCTATTATGTGGCTATATATGAAATATATTGTTTTAAAATTATAAAGAAGTTGTATTATTGTATTTCAAGTATCATTTATTGTTTAAAGACTAATTGTCATGGATAATATTTTTTCTTCATATATCTATAACCTCATATAAAAATCATAGTCAACAATAAAGTAGTTTGTTATTTAAAAGAATATATTGGAAGAACTATATATTTTAATAAAAAATAGTATATAAGATAATTTGAAATTTTATAATTAATATTGTAATTTTATATCTTTCTTATTTTAATAGTTTAATATTTATATTAATTATGAATTCATATAAAAATACGATGACCAAATAATCATTAATCAGCGTGATACAAAATAGAGAAAAAACATTATACATAATAACCAAACATGAGTTGTAATTTATGATTACGATTATACTTTTGTAACAATACTTTAAAAACTGTCGACAACGTCTGTCCTAAATGTGTTCTTTACCCTTCATTATATTTTCATGTTTTTTATATTGATTTGTAATTGTATATTTAATAATTTTTTCACCAAAATATATAATTATATTTATTTTTTATACCTAAATAAATTTTATAGATTTCTAATTGTGTTTTCTGTCTCATTTAAATGTTATGTTTTGTTGTGGTTTTTCTTACTCAAGAAAATGAATGCTATAACATGGTTATGACTCCCTTTAAAATTCATTTTGTTTATAGAGTATAACAAACCATTAATGGATTTTAGGGATTTGATGAGTATTCATTGGATCCTTATGAAATAAAATACTATAAAAATCACTTTTTTATCTTCTTTAATTTATATATTTTATTTTATGTGTAAAATTTTGTCAATTTAAGACCATATTTACTCTATGAAAACTATATTATCAATTCTTACAATTATTTTCAATTTTTTGAAATTATAATGATTATATAACTCTAATATATTATCTAATTCAATCAATTTTAATTTGATACACACCCTTTAAGGATTTTATTATATTTCTATTACATATTAACATCACAAGTGTTATAATAGATTTGGATAGCTTGAATATAATTTTCGGTTTGTATCTATTTCTAGGAATTAACAACATAAAGAAAATATAATTATTGATAAAAAGTCAATGATGAAATTCTCATTGGAATACTCATAAAATGTAATTATATGAAATGGTTGGATACGGTTTCTAGAAATATAAAATTTATGATGTTTTAAAGTAATTATGATTTGAACATTGAATAATATGGTAATATGTTATAAATTACATCTCATAAATCAATATTCACTTATTTAAAAAGATATAGTCATAAAATTCCAGAATTAAAATATCAAGAATGATATTTTAGAAGTTAATAATAGAAATGATTTTATTCGTGTATCATTATTTAAAACTACACATGATATATCAATAATTTGTCTTGTTTCTCATTATGATAAAAAAAAGTAATGACTAGGAATGGAAGAGTAAAAATATAAATATAACAATATATAAGAAAACAATTATATCAATAAAATTTTTGTTCATAAAAATTTTAAATGGAGTGGGCATCCTTGGTGTTGTACTGGAAAATTAATATATGGATTAAATAGTTCATAGATCATCACCAAATTATATGGTTTTAAATATGGTGTACATTGATAAATGTATAAACATCATGGAGTCCACACATAACGAACTCTTTGGTAATCTTTATAAATTTGAATTGGTGTTGAAGAACATAGCTAAAAAAGAAACCACCAAAAATAATTATAGATATTTAAAAAATATAAATGTATTATTATCTGACTCATTATATACAATGGCTTAATTAGGTAAAAAAATATGATAGAGAACATACAGTAAATGGATTCTATAATGATATAAAATGAAATAATAGATTCAACGTAATATTTCAAATATTATCTTAATGAGATGAAAAAATGAAATATCAAGGCTAGAATATATTATTATAATAATATATCATATATCCATTTTTTAGCTTAAATAAAGTCCATATCAATCCATATAATCCTAGAATATATAATTAAATGGGAATAATGATTTGAAGAACTATTAGACAACTTTTTTGGTTCCTCGCTGGAGTTTAATTAATGAATATGATTACCATGAAGTATATATAGCAGTGAAGTAATATGTTTTACTTGTAATTCATTAATATTACAAAAAATGATAGTGATTTTACATTCAATTCCAAAATTTTTTAAGTTATTACCAGTATTGATAAATATAAAATTCATGAGATTAATGGAATAATTGAAAATTTGTAATGAGATATTATTATAATATATGAGATGCATAAGGAACAAAATTCAATCAATAAGAAACATGTTTATTAAGAAAACAGTGTTCATTTTCTTGGGAATTATAAGGTAAAGAACATTACTTTTAGGCTGAAAGAAATTTTATAAAATATTCGAATTCCTTTTCAAAGGTAAATATTATGATTTAAATTGAATATTTAAAGGATACTTTTATTACTTATTTATAGGAATATAAATTTTTATACATGATATTTTATATGAACTAGTTTAATAAAATAGAAAATGTAGTTGTATATTTTAACGTACTTTTACAGAGGTATGTGAATTAATTTATAAAAAGATAAAAATCTAATATCTATAATCATTAATGTTTTGAGTACAATAGATACGATCGTTAAACTTGTGAGCTCTATATTTAATATCCAAAACATTATTTAAACAAAATAAAATTTATTAAATAACCATTATCTTATAAAATTCAATAATAGTACCATAAATTAAATTTATGTACATAAACGTTTATTTAATAAAACCTTTACAATAAATGTTTCAATGGAACATAAATTGTACATAAATTTATTTTTAAATATTTATTACATAGAAGTATGTAAGTATATAAATGGAACATAAATATTTGATGGTCATAGTATATTTATGAAAACCCATCAAGAATCATTTGATCAAATAGATTTGATAGATGAACAATCCCATCTAGTGATAATTTGAAAGGTAAGGTAAAATGTTTTTGAAAAATTTGGACTGTAAACATATAATAATATTAAAAATGTTCTATATGCTGTTGAGTCTTCAATAAAAAAAGATTAGTATTTCTCAGTTTTATGTTGATTTCAGGGATATGAAATTTCATAATGTTAAATTACTTTTTTTCATGATGACTGAATATTATATTATTCTAAACAAAAGGATAATAAAAATTATATTGGCCATTCTTTGTTAATGGTTTTACATTTAATGTTCACAAAAAATGATGATATATCGTATCCAATTTCATTAGAGTTATGGAATGTATATTTTTGGTATCTTTATAGGAAATCAATGTATCAAATAGTAACTTAGTTACATGAACATAATACAAGATTGTGTCATTTTTTAATTCATCTACGGAAGGAAAAAATAAAATGAATCTATTAGATTGACAAATCATGTGAACACTACTTTACAAATCAGGATAGTTTATTTAGATATCCATGGGACCTTTTATATAGTTGACCATATTTTAATGACATATATATTATTTATTTTAAAATTATATAATGTTTTTCCGTTGAATATAGGAATCCACATTATAATTTTATTGTTCAATAGAGGAATTAAAAACATGATAAAATAAAATGGAATATTATATTTGAGTGTGGATTACCTTGACATTTTGTTATAAAATATGTTTATACCTTTCTTATGTTTTAAAAATATTACGTAATTAGTAAATTCAAAATAAAAAACTCATTGATTTTTGGAAAACACTAAAGCTAATGAATAAATTTGTTGAATTTCTGGAAGTAATGTTTTAATCAATGATAGTAATTATAGTTATCAGAAATTTGAATCAATATTTGTTAATATAGTATTTTTGAGGTATTATTTTGTATTTAAATTAGAGGGGTTCTATAGTAAAACAACATTAATTTTCGATGAACCTATTAATGTTAATATTAATGAAATGGTTTCTATGGAAATGATATCTACTAAGGATCAAATTGATGAAAATTTAAGAGACATGAATTTTTAAGATGATCTGACTCAAGTATAAGACATATTAGTTTAGGGTGGGGGAATAAATTAGTTCAATATACGATTAATATGAATCCATTAGATCACAAAATTTGATTTCATATTGGTAGAATGGATTCATTAATTTAACGTAGAAATTCAAGAAGTATTTTTTTTAGGAATTCTGTATTAATTTATATGTTTGATTCAAATAATGTCAGATAAAAATTGAATATCAATAATTCATATTTGGAATCAACACCAAATAATAATTTTTTAACAACTAATGTTTGTGATGTAAATAAGCCACCCATAAATGAGAAAGGTAATATATTTAAAGGGATTTTCATCAATGATCCAGATTTATCCAGATTGATAGTAATGATAAAGGATTGATTGGTTAATAATAGTTATATTCATGATGATTTAATATTCTATAGAGATACCTTTTCACCTGATAGAATAATGGGTTTTATTTTGAAATTATCATATATTCAACACATTGACGATTTATGATGTTTAAATCGATGTGAAATTTTTATTTGAAAATGGGCTTATATGAGGGGTTTTAATTATTTGAAAATCACTAGGATGTGATCTTTATAATAATCCAGATAACATCATCATGAATTATAAATATCTACACAAATTTAAATAGAGACATTTACCTTTGTATGAATTTAAATATATATTTTTATTAATGGATGGTCTTGTAATTGGGAAGTATTAGTTAACGTTTCCTGGAAAAGGATATTATCTAGATATTTTTTTAAAGGCTGGGGATGAAACCTCAAATTATAATTAAATCAAAGGCCAATTTTTAGACTAAGTAGAGGGAGACCCATTACCTAGCCTGAATTCCCAAGGCCAAGTGTCCTAAATTCAAGGCTTGAAATCCCATTTTTTGGCCCAAAGGACCCCTCGGTGAACAGTACTACTATAATACCACAATTATAAAGAATATTATTTAATTTTGTTATTGTTTAGTTTTACAAATATGCTATATATGGGTGTCACGTATAACTATTTTATTAATTATATAACATATTTTATACAATGAGTAGTTGATCTCAAATTTTTTCATAAGTTAGTTCCACTTTTTAATTTGATTATTGTTTCTTTGGTTGAAAGTAATTATTTTTCTCAATGCTACCCATTTCATAGTCTCCTGATGTCTCTTCTTAGTCCCTTTCTATTATATTAAAACATACTACATATATTAATTATTTAATGAGGTTATGTGACACTCTATAATGTATTATGTGACATGATTTGGGGTGTTAAACTCTCATTAAAAAAAGAATATTTATTAGAATTATGTGTAATGAATCATCCAGGAAGTATCAACTTATAATTTTAATCTTTTTCATTGAGAATAAAATTATATTACTCCTTCATCTCCTCTCAACTCTAGATAAAAGAAAACATTAATTATACATTGTGGAGAATATAACCTTTATTAACCAATGTACTTTTATGGTATATTTGTATCCCTCTTTATTTAAAACACATAAAATCATATTCATTGTTCTAAAAATATATGAATATCATAATTACAGTAATGTTATAATGATATTATGTCAAAATATTCTATTTAATAAACATCTCACCCATCCAATTATGTTATGTTCAAGTAAGTTCTATCTATCCACCTTCTTGAAAACTGATATAAAAATATATCATAGACGATTATGGAAAATTTAATACAAAAAGTATAATATGTTAATATGAAAATCAGGATTTTTTGGCATTGAATGGTTATATTATATATTTATATTATTTTTGTAATATCTTATTTGAAAACAGAAACTATGAAAAAAATATTCTAAATAAACTTTCATGAAACATAATAAAACACTTGTGGGATGATATAATAGAATTATAAATAAAAATAATTAATAAATTTTAGTAAATTAAATTTTATAAGAACAATAAAATTTAAGAGAATAATGATGACATAACATCTCCATTGTAAGAACAGATCAAATCGATCAAGATAACTCACTATTGATAATGAAAATATATAATAAATAACTTATATAAATTTATAAAATAAAAATAAATTATGTTAATATATTTTTAATAAAATTATTAAGGTTGTGAAATTTGTAAATAAGAGATGTATTTTTTCATATAAGAGATTCAAGTGCTTTAGTAGAAATCATCAATTATGGAAAGGGGCCTTTAATCTCAAAATCATTTTCTTGATATATTTTTTGTAAAAGGATCTTAATTAGATCCATATTATTTATATTTATCATATTTGAACAAATATATCATAAGATTTATTTTATTCATACAATTGGATGTTAAATTACAAGCTATATATATATTTCAAATCTGTTTTTATTGAAATGTTACATAAGGTGTCTTAATATTATAAAATACAGTTTCCTTTTTATGTAATGTGAGAATGATTTAAATGAAATCACACCCTTTACAAGATAATATAAATAGGATGTGGCTATAGAATATATGTAATTTGGTATAATCTCTCTAAAAAAGCATGTTGTTTATCAACACAATGTTCACTATATTATTTATTTTTGTTCCTTGAAATACACACCTGGGAAGAAAATATAGGTGAATATGACTTTTATTATTCAATAGAGAAATAAAAACCTTAATAAAGGAATTATGTAACATTGATTTTTCAAAAACTGTTGAAAACAATTTAACTAAATTATTTTCTTTTATTGACAACAAAACACTTTTAATGAGAGGTTTCCTCAACCTTAGTGATATTTTTGTAAATGTATAGTTCGGTTAGATTGAGCATAATTAATATTTTATAAGTATATATTCTTTTTATTATCTAAATATCCACATAATCCAATTGAATATAGAGATATTTTTTCATATCTCATTCTTATAGATAGATATTGATCTATTTTTTCATGAAATTGTGATATGTTCATTGGGAATGTTATGAACAGTCTTTATATCTTAATTGAGGATTTAATTTGATCAGCTAAAGATATGGGTGATAAATATATGTTTCCCCTCGATGATTTATATGGTCTTATGAGGTTAAAGAGCTAGGGTAATGGAATATTCCTTTCCCATTTATGTATGAGGTCTTCGAAAAAGTCATAAACTAGATATTTATGATTTAAAAAATTAGGCATTACTTTTTTAGGGGTTATTAATTATTATCCTTGGTAAATATTTATTTACATGGATATATTATTCACTCTATTTCATTATATTATGAAAATATGTTAATCATTCATTCATTTTTTCAATTGTATGTATTCCATTCATATTTTTGATAGCATCCATTTTATACTTTCTATACTAAGAATCTATGATCAATCATATATTATTCCATTCCACAAGAATCATATAAACATGACATATACAAATTTCGCAGATCATCTAGAAGATAAAATAATGTTTACATGAATTTATTGTGATATATTTTAAGTTGTATTGATTTATATAAAAAATATGTATATATCTTGTTTTTCTTGACTACTAAGCTATTAGATCATTATAAAACTCATTTATTCAATAACAATAATTAATTATAAGAACCAACTCTATGTATTTTAATATGGGGTTGCTATAGTTAGAATCCACATAAGTTTTTTAGAGTCCTTTTCACTATATTTAGAGTAACATAGTTGGATATTAAAATATAATAAAATTACAAATATTATTTTATGGATTATTTCATAGAAAACCTAATAGGAATTATATTTTACAATTCAATGTTTTAAGCTAATTATTTGTATTAAATTGTTTATTGATGGAGACTAATTGAAGAATATATGAATCATATAAACACCATTAGTAAATTTAGAAATGGTAATCATGATAAATTTAATGTCAATTGAGTTGGAATTGATCTGATTATAAATATATGACGGTATTTTAACCTGATTATGACAAATATCTCCACAAGTATTGATAAACTTGTATATTGACAACATATTACAACTTTTATGGTCTACTACATATATAAACAGGCTCACCCATTAAGTAAAACTAATAATGTGTTGGTAGTTGAGAAATGTATCATGCCACTTGAAATGATATTTGTCACATTGAAAAGTAGTGAAATGAATAAAATCAACATTTATGTATATTATATAAAGGATAATATAGATCAATTATGGTGACTAAATTAAAACACTATAGAGTATTTAGATATTATGTAAAAAAATAGATAAATTTTAGGAAACTATTTCATTAAAAATACATTCACATGAGATAATAGATTAAATGGTTAGGAAATTACTTAATATCAGATAAGAGGAATAGGGGAGTTTTCTTTCTAAATAGGATACATTTAAGAAGTTATATAGAGTTTTTGTAGTAAAAAAGAATGATTAACCAGTTCATAGGTAAGATAAATTCCATCAATTAAAGAGATATTTCTATAATTTTTTTATCATATTAGGGTATAGTCTCATGTTTTATTATAATGTATGAATGTACTCTAAGATAATAAAATTTAAATGAATAAAATAAAAATGAGGTTGATGAGAATAATGAGATAAAAAAGACATCAAAAGGGAAGAAAGTACAAGTGAAATCTACCACATGTTATAACTATTTAATGAAACACCCAAGAACATATATGAATGTAATTAATGTATGACACATGTTCAGTGATAAATGCCATAAAATTAGTAATTTATAGGCATGGAATAATTTATTTATGTTCAATTCTTTAATTATAAGTAAATGGGTAAAATAGAATTCCATTTCTATATATGATAAGGGAATGTTTGTCATAAAATGTTAATAGATAATATCTACGTTGATGAATGAAATATATATGAATTTGATGTATCAAATGGAATTATATGACATATATTTATCTAAAATATAATTTTATTGTATTCATTATTTTATTTTAGATAAAAAAACTAAATTATAACATGGTTATTCCCTGAAATCATTGAATCAACCTCTAATTCCAAGATAAAGTATTTATTAGAAAAAACATCATATAATAATTTTATTTCAATGTGTATCCATTAATATGTATCTATTAAAATGAATAGATATTTTTTGGTTGATGAAATTGTTATAGAAATGGTAGATTTTAACTAAACACTTAGAATGAATTGGATCTCAATTTAGAATTGAAAAACATATGGCTGAAGAAAGAAATTAATATATGTGATGAACACAAAAAACCACTTTTTATCATGGGTGATATATCAACACCTAAATCACTTATAGACCCTCCTATAATACCTGGCCATAATGATGTTATTAGAGAAGAGGAAGATAAAACCCTCCATATGGATTTAAACGAGTTCTTAAGGGTATATTATTTGCCTATTGTATACAAATAAAATTATTTATCCATAGATATTACATTGCTATACACATATTAGTGAATCTTTGTTTTCCATTGAACTCATTCCATTTTTTAGATCCATATAAAAAAATTCTAAAATAATTTAACTATTGGAGTATATTGATTCGAAGAAAAAACTACATGAGTTGTGTGATAAGTTATATTTATTCACTACTGTGTATCTTTGGGGATCCCTTGTTTTATTTGTTAAAAGGAAGGATGCGTCTATAAAAATGTATATTTATTATAGGTAAATCAATTCCATTCACATATGGAATATTTATCATTTATGAATCATTAATTTCATAATTGTTAAATATAAAAGAACTCATTATTTTTCAAAGATCAATATTTTTAGTATTAATCATCATTCAATGGTGAATAAGAAGGATAAAAAAGTCAGAACCTCATATGTGATCTTTAAATTATGATTTTATAGTAATACCATTCAGATCGACTACTGCACCTTCTATTTCTATAGATATGATGAATTATGTATTAATGTATTATCTTCATAACATATTGATGGTATTCCTTGATTAAATCATGATATAATTTAATTAATAAGAAGAGAATTATAACCATATATGAATAATTCATGGGTTCCCATGAGAAAGTGAATTATATGGATATTTAGTATGTTTAAATTTTTCCTCCATGAATTTTTTTTCTGGGAAATAATGAAACAAATGATTGTATGTTTTTTAGTCCTTGAATGAAAATTGTATTAAAAAATTGATAGATACCAAAAAATATAACTGAGATACATATATTCCTTGTATTTTTATATTACTATTGGTGATTTCATAAAACATATTTAAGATTAAAAAACCTTACAACCATATTGATGTGTAAAGGGATTAAATAAACATTCTCTTGGGAATGTGAATAATGTTTTGAAGAGCTAATTTAGATATTGATTAATGAAATAATATTGAAATTACCACCAGTAAATGAAGGATTGTTAAAAAATATTAATGAATTGATATATATCATATAATGGGTCCTCTACAAAATAATAGTTTGGTTTGTTAAGCATGAAGGAAAATAATGCTTCATGAAGACAATTATCGATATAATA
Source organism: Viscum album (assembly GCA_963277665.1). Taxonomy (NCBI): domain Eukaryota; kingdom Viridiplantae; phylum Streptophyta; class Magnoliopsida; order Santalales; family Viscaceae; genus Viscum; species Viscum album. The sequence continues at coordinate 578,883,455 of OY728138.1, read as the reverse complement.
ACCATGATTTTGAAGCTAAATTTTTTTCCATTATGATATAGTGGTTATTTAACAAAGGTGAATGAAGATATATATATATATATATATCACAAAATTTAGAAGTATATTTCTTCTTTTAATCCAGTTAATATGAGACAATGATGATGGTTGGTACTACTCAAGGATTATGAATGCTCAACACACTACCACTATGGGATAGAGATTATGTTTGGTAAATCTTGGAGTATGTTTGATGATGGATTCATGAAAATAATAAATATAAATAATGATTTTATATTCAATGATTTAGTTAATATTGATATAGTAAGTTGAGAAAAATGGAGGCACCATTCATTTTTTCATGATATTTCTATATAATAAATACTATAAAATATTGAGTTGTAGAATAAAAATTACTAGGACATATAAAAAAGGATTAAGCTATCATACAATGGGAAAATTATAGACTTCATTTATAAAGATAGATTATTGGATATTGTATTGAGGTTATGTGTTTTATCCATTACTAAATAGAGTAGGGAGAAACATGATGTTGCAGATAACACAAATTTAATAATTTCACCTAGTATTATATATATATATATATGTTCATATTTAAGGTAAAAAATTCTATGGGGTGTTATGATATGGTAAATTTAAATCTATGTATTTAGATTCAATGTTTGATAATACATAGTGGATGAAAACCCCCATCCTAATGGAGTCATGAAACTTCACTCTATACTTATATTTAATGTGGGTAATATTAAAATTTACTGTATATCTATAATTATAATTAAATCATGGGAGAATGATACTATATGGGTCATAATTGATCACTTTATGAAGACTATATATTTCATAGAAGTAAGGGTATACCATCCCCTGGAAAGCATTTCATGAAACTATATTAAGGAATTGATGATATTTCTTGAGGATACTCAATAAATTAAATTTGAATATTTCTGTCAGTTTCATCAAAATTCAAGAAGATTCTAAAAAATAATCATAATATTTAGTTACAATTAATATTTTACAATAATCCCCAAAATGATAGGTAGTATGAAATAAATATTAATACACTAGATGCCAGGTAGATGTAATCATCTTTTTTCATTCCATTAGGGTCAGATTAATATACACATCTAAGAGAATTTTAACACAATATATGTTTCTATTTGAGTATACATATAGAACAGAATGAGAAATTCTATAGGAATTGATTCATACTAATTCTTGTTAGGAATATTATTAGGATAGAATGATAGTAGGACAAGAAAATTTTGACGAGACAAGTTGATAAATATAGACTATAAATAATCACATTAATTAATATCATCAATGAAAAAAATAATTATACTGATAATTGAATGAAATAATTGAAATTTAATGTTTGGGATCATGAATTTTTAATTTTTCCACCATGTAAGGGAGTAATGTGATTGGGTAAAAAGAAGAAGTTAAGCCTTAGGTACATTGTTAATATTTAAATATGTGAAAGAATCAATCTGGTTTCTTATCATATTGACATGATTCCTCACATTTCTAATGTATTTTATATCTTCTATGTTAGATTATTATGGAAATAAATTATACAACTTATTTATATACTCACATAAGAGGGAATTAATATCTTACATTACATTTCTCATAATTAATATCATGTCAATATTATTAACTCTAGAAAGAAAACTATTTAGAATTAGATAATTATACTGATGAAAGTGTATTTCAGATAAAAAAAGAAGAGGAAACATAGGACCATAAATGATATATGATTAACGAATACAAAAAAATGTTTATTAGCTAACTATATCCAATTTTTATGAATAAATAATTTAATGGTGGATAATGGAATACCCAAAAACATACTACACAATGTAACACTATATCCCTAAACAATTTATAAAGAACAATATAAAAACATAATTAATAAATTTATTTAAAATTAAAATTAAAATTAAAATTTTGATTTAATTTACATTATTTTTTAATTATAATATCTATATTATATTATGTTGAATTTTTTGGATTCTTCATAAATAATTTATTATAATGTGAATAATAAAAAAAGATAAATATTTTTAGAATCGTATCATTAATGAATTTTTCATAATATATGAATTAAATAAATCTTCAAAAATCATTTTCTTTTTAAAATAAAATAAATTATATATAAAATTAGTCATATAAATTATATGTTTATTTAATTGAAAACCATATGATATCATTTTTAAGAAAAATAATATTTTACTCCAAAACTGACTTTCTCCCATATAATAATGAATATAGTTTTCATAACCTATAAAAATTAAAAAAACAGATTTTATATATTAAATAAACATTATCATGTAATTTAAAACCATCAGTTTCATTTTAGGAAATAAAATAATGAATACTATTATTAATATTAATTATTAAGATATTTGTTACACTTTTATTTTTGAAAAATTATACTATTAATATTGTTTAATTTTTATATAAAAATAAATATTTATATCATCTAAAGAAATAATTTAGTATAATTTTTAATCATATATTTAAATAAATTATGAATCATTCAACAATAAAAAAAACTAAATTTGAATAAGAGAAATTAATAATGAAAAATATATTTTTGTAAAAAAAATTCATTAGATATTTTTTAAATTTTAGAATAAATTGTCAATTAATTAGATATGAAATTATATTTAAGGAATATTAAATTTAGCTTTATCAAACTAAAAATTTTAAAAAGGGGTTATTTTATATTTTTCATAACATATAAGTTACATGGCTAAAAACTTATTACAGTTATAAAAAAATGAAAATGTAAAAATATAAGAAAACATGACTACCATCCTGATTAAAAATTATATGAAAATATTTTATCGAGATTTTACCACCATATAATCACCCTTAACACCGATATTTTTTATTTTTTGTAATATTATCTCTATATTAATTTGAAATAATTATAAAAAATAACGGGTTTCCACAAATGTTCCTTTCATATTCATTTATAAAAGTTAATAAATTAAACACATTAAATTCTACAATGTCACATAGAAATATCCTAGATCCCACTCCAAATAATACATTTCTAAATATCCATACGATTTTCATAAATCCTTTTCCATTATATGTTATCATATTTCCATTAATTCTATATAGTTAATCAATAGGATGTTCATTGGGATGATGTATGTGCTACTTAATTTTTAACAATTGCATCTTATTATTTCTTATAAAATACTATCATAACCATAGTTATATAAACAATTAATTATCATTAATTTATGTATTTTTATAATATTAATGAAAACCCAAAATTTATTAAATTTTACCCATTTATAAAAAATAATATCATGAATCATATGTCGTGTAGGATACCACCTCTATAAATTAACTACTTCTATTTTCATCACCACCTATCCTCACTATTACTATAATGTAATTAGAAAATAAAGGTTAAATATATAATATAATTTTTATTATGAATAGAAAAATTATATTCATACTTCATTTTATATCTTTTTACGGGAAATGAAACTGATAAAAATAAATTATGTGGACCATACCGTCCTCCAGGTACCATTTTTTCACCCCGATGTTAAATGTTTATTAAAATACATAAAATGTAATTGAAAAAATGGAAAAATATTAATTTTATCATTACGATCCTCTTATAATGATATTATAAGAAAGAAAATAATTTCTTTAATATAGTCACCCATTGAATTATATTATCTTTATGTTGGATCATTCTAACAACACACATGATCAATTTGATAAAAATATATCATAGATGAATATGGACACTAAAATAATATCTTTTTTTATATTTTAATGAGAAAATATTAATTTACTTTGTTTTTATAATGTTTTTATAATATGTATTTAAAAAATTTAAAATGTAACATCATTGAACAAAAACATTTCTAAAATAAGGTCACATAGATTAAGTATTCATGATTCATAAAAAATAGTTCACTTAATGTATTTAAAAATGAAAAAATTATATCTATTATATTATATCATAATCTCTATGAATGAGCCATTTTAGTATAATAATAAATTAATAAAACAATTATTTTAATCCTAGTTCAAAATGATCACGACCAGTCACACCTACTACTAAAATATATAATTACATTCTAATTAAATATGGAAAATAATAACAAAATATGTTTATAAAATGTTATATATATGAATATGGTAGTAAAAAGTTACATTTTTATCATCAATTCCAATTGTAGAATCAAGATCTTTAGTGGAAGTCATGAATAATCGAAATGAACAATTTTACTTAAATTTCCATTTCATGAGAAGTGTTTTTTAATTTGTACATAATTAAAAATATATGGTTTATATAAAAAATATTTAATCTATTATATACTAAATAGTATTTTATTAATGGTATTTTATTTAAATTAAATGATCTATATCTTAATTATTTTTTCATTTAAATGATTCATAAGGAATGATAATGCCCAATAATATAAAATTACGGATGGAAAGATGTGTGTGGTTATGTAAGTAATTATATCACTATATGGATAATGGAATGTGGGAATGGCCATGGAATATATTAAACTAGTTATAATCACCATGAAAATAGCTAGTTGAGTATCAACTAAATATTAAATCATTTCATGATGTGTGGAACTAAGAATGTAGACCTAGATCAATATTTATAAAGGATGTGATTTAGATAATTTCAATGATCTATACATACCATAATGAATTATATTAATATTCTTTATTTGGATTTCTATCATATAAAATAATAAAACATTATTATTATATTTTATTAAAATCCCAGCACATAAGAACTACCACGTCCACCAATTTTTATTTATTTCTATGAAAATGAACATAATATTTCATTGAGAATACATCATAATTTATATGTTGGATTTCTGGATATTCTCATAGATAAACACACTATTAAAATTTATGGAGAAATGATTTTTCTCATTTTTAAACTTATTGATACCAATTGTTCTAATTTTTTTGATTACATAAAACGTTTTATTTTAAATTTTATGTAATGACCCGTTACATAATTAGATTAATTCTTAAGAATAAAATATAAATGGGCGGGTCCTACTTTAGATATCCCCTTAATTAATTGGTAGGTCTCATGAGAAAAAGGAACGTGGGTATTGGTAATTTCTTTATATATTAATGTATGATTCCTCGTATCAAGGCCTAGATGGTATTTGTATGCTATCCAAAATTATTCATTCAATCTGTATGAGGATAGGGATTATTATCCATATTTATTTTTTATTTTCAAACATATAGTCTAACCACAATTTCACATGATTATGTCATTAATTTTTATCATTAATTCATTTTTCCATTGTATTTATGAAAAGATTATACTATGAAAAGAATCCATTATATGATAATCCATATAGATCATCTAAGCCTACCCTTATTTTTTTCTACCCCAATAGTTTAATTAGAGAATAATATTGTATTTTTATGGATATGAAATATTGTATAATAATTATCTCATGGATATTTTATATTATATTCTATTTCCCCATGTTAAATTTTAAAACATTATATATATCATGTCTTCCAATATTACAAACTTTTTGTGTAATTTAAAAAACTCTAGTATTCAATACCAACAATGTAATATAACTATTAGATATGGGTTCTTGGGGTGTGGGTTGTTATATTTTTTTGAGATAAATTTTAATATAGTCCTTGGGGTCTCTATTTATTATAACCTAGTACAATATCACAAATATTATTAAATCACCTTATCATTTAACCGATTTATTCCCTAAAAACAATATAAAAATAATATTTAATAATTTTGTCTCATGTAGTAATTATATATATTCCATTGTTTTGAGAATTAAACTAATGGACGGAATGATATTTATATCAAAACCCATAGTCCTTATAGTGACGTTCCTCCTGATAATATAATTAATGATAGATTTGGAGCTAATTAGATTATAACCATAATTAGGCAGTTGACCATGATTATGAAAAATAACCTTCCCATCCAAGATGGGGTGTAACTATCATGAAAAAATACATGCCATGAAAAAATCCATAACACAAATTTGTTAATAATTTATTTCTTTCATAGAAATGAATAATGTCCATATAATATTTTTCCTCACATAGGAATGTGATTAAAGAAAAAAATTAATCATAGTGGTATATCATATGAATAGAGATATCGATCAATAGTTATCACTAAATAGGAACACTAAAGAGGAATTAGGGAACTATCTCATATAATTTTGAAAATCTATACTGATACTATAAGATAGATACATTATTTAGGGAAAAGGGTTGAGATGGATACAAATTTTATCAATCACGTATAAAAGGATAAAAAACTTTTAATTTGTATGAGGTGAAACTTTTGAGGATTTATATATTTGATATGAACTATATGTGTTAAATAGAAATCATGAATTCTTATTTCATTGATTTAATAATGTTTGTCTTTAATATTTTATTTGAATCTATAATTTTTTCACTTTATAAGGAAATTTTATCATGTTCCTTTTAGACATGAAATATGTTTTTAATGATATTTATATCATAAATGTAAACATGAATAAGTAGAGTTATTCTAAGCCCCATATAATCTAATGTTTTTAACAGTGGAAGAATGTAATAGTTGGATATCTGACCTATAATATATATGGAATAATAAACATATGGATATTATTTAAGGGAATGAGAGTTTGAGTTAATTGAATACAAATATTCCATCAAGATCATCCATGAAATGAATGTAATAAGTTCATGATGTTCAATGTGTTAACTTTAATGAGATGGAGAACTAGAAATAAAAATACCCCAAACCTCTAGGGAATTTACCTCAAAAAATGTATGGGAAATTAGGCCGACCATATATGACCAGTATAGTAAAGGATAAAGTACCATATTTCATGATTATAGTTAAAGTAATTCGAAAATCAATGTTAGTGTAGTAATCTTTAATTATCTACCTACACATGACTTTATATCCTGTATTTTCATTTTTAAAACTTTAACTCATCCCTATATACACTGAAAAATTGGTTTATGTATATTTTCATTCATTGGAATCTTATTATAATGAGAAATAAACAAGTATTCTTTATTAACATAAATATATATTCTCTTGTAGAAACAATTACTATTATAACTATGGTTGATTTTGAATTATTAAATATCATGGATTAGATTTCGAAGTATAATACACTATATTCTTTATAAGGGAAAGAGAATATTATTTATTAGAGGGAATCAAATATATTTTTTTAGTGGGAGGTACATCACCGCCAATGTCACGACCCGACCCTACCCGTACTGAAGCCGCAACTACCCCAATCCCACCTCCATAGGCCAGGGGATGTCGACAAGCACCGAAGGCTAAACTACTCAGGGAGGTCTTTTCCAATGTACCTATACACACACACACAACCCATTCAACGCAGAAGTGCAGAGTAAAAAAACGAAAAGTAAAGTAAATTAAAGTACCAACTGCTATAAACAACCACAAAAGGTGCATTGACCTCTAAACAGTACAAGCAAGTGTTGAAGGTAAACTGGAAAGAAAAGGAAAAAACATGCACCCAACCAAAAAAGTGGCACAACCCAGCAACGGGTGAACAAAATTAAACTGCCGGGAGAGTCCCACACCTAGAACCCGACTATGACCACCGCTCACGGTCCAAGCTCCCGAACTCCTATACTCTGCTGAAGTCATGACAAACCTGTCCATCGTCTTCAAGGGAACACCAAGTGCGGGAAAATCCCAAGAATGGGTGAGTATAAAAATACTTAGTAGGATGCCCCAGAGGCTCAAGGGAGAAACAAAGGAGGTACTGAAGAGGTGAGAAGTAGATCAAACATGTAAAAGTAATGGAGTATAACTGAGATTGCAGTAAAGAGTACAGCTCAACCCAACAAGAGGAAGGAAAAAGACTCTTCATATTACAAGGAGCTAGAAATGGTGAGAATATGAACATCCTGTCGAGTCTTCACTACCTATAGTAAGAGACTAGACTCGTCCAACCACGAGAAGCTAGACATGGAAAGCACGTGGCATACCTCGTGTCTCTTCGCCTCTCCTAGAAGGAGATAAGCCAAAACCCAAAGAGTGGGTACTGGAACAAGTTATACATATATATATGCTCTGTTAGGAAACCCGAACAAGATCTTAAGGGGATCTCCATCCAGTAGCTCAGCCCAAGAATGTGAGGATCCAACAGTCCCAGAGGTAAACACCATCGATTCCCAGTATCTCGTACGTCTTCCTCGAACTACAAGTCAAGGGGCTCAAATCACGACACCTCAACACTATCCACTTTGGGCGGCACTGACACGCCCACACGATTTTACGTTTCATAATAAGGACACATATCAGTGTGGAAGGCACCCCTCATTCTTGAGGGTTTTGGGGAAAGTAAAACCACACCTCATAATTGTCACAAAGTCAAGAGGTCCTCAAAGTCAAGTTGTCACATCACTGACTCGTATAACCAAGGGTACCGCTTCGGTAGTCACGAATAAAAGTCACCAACTAGACTTACAAGATGTCCTGAGTCTGAAATGTCAATAGGTGACCCACTGCCTATCCCTACTGGAGGGTAAATCCTAATACATCATCAGGCAACCCAGTGTCTATCCCTACTAGAAGGTAGACCTGGAATAAGTCGACAGACGACCCACTTCCCAGCCCTGCTGGAGGGTAGACCTGGAAGAAGTCAACAGGCGACCTATGCCACCTTTTATGCTTCCAAATTTAATAAGATCACACAAGAGGATCTTCTCTCCTGAAAATATTACACCATTGTAATCCTCGCAGAAAAAGACACAAGATAGACTACTTACTCGCCTCAAATAGATATCCAACGAAAAAGTCACCAACACCGCCTTATGCCTGAACGGTGTCCCGTGATCCCGAGCCTCGACCCCGAAAATAGTTGGGCACATTGTACCATTGTGATCCCCTTGGGAAAACACGTCAAAAGTGCTACTCACTTGAGTGGAACAGATATCCGGAGAAAAAGATGCATTCTGGTGCACCGTACATGAGCTGTGCTACGTGGGACCTGCATCCTGGTCCCGAAGCACAACAAACGGATCACACCATTGCGATGCTCTAGAAAGAGTACACAAGTTGGACTAATCACGTGTCCAAAATGGACAGCCTGTGATATAGCTAGAAATTACCGTCAACTCCCGAAATAGCCCTCGTGGGCCTGCACCAGCGTGCGGAATTTGAGAGTGCATATTGCACCATTACAATCCCCTCGGAAAAACACCCTGAAATGACTGCTCGTACTCCTCGAACGGGCGTCCAATGAAAAAGTTACAAAACGCTTCTCACAGCATAAACAATGGGCCGTGGGGCCCATGCCTCAACTCCGATTCCAACACCCAAAACCATAATGGAAAACATAGGTTCGATTCCAGGGTCGCAACGCCACTGAAAATGCTCAAAACGGATGACGAATGCGTCTGTGTCGTCCAGAACAAGAACTCCTAGGATAACTCCAACCCACATTACAGTAATGTCGCACCACTGAGCCCCTGGTATCGGGAATTAAAAATTCGCAAGACCATCTCAAAAAGCTCGTCTCGATGCTAGGAAGGCACTTCCATAGATGACATGGAAAACTGACACCCATAGAGGAAATTATGGGCATCCGAGTCGCGGGGGCATAGCCCCTTGGGCTGGACAGGCCTGAACCGGCCGGTCCGGCCGTTTTGGGTCTGGGCGCGGGTCCACTCTGTGGCCCAGCCGCTGACCTGCGGTCCGCGCACCGACCGGCCTGTGGCTAGTCGCTTGGTCCGCGCGAAGTCCCGCCAAAGGCAGGTCACTGTTCCCCCCGCGGGTTCGCGCGCCGCGACCCCAGCCTTCCGCACCGCGGCCGTCGCCTGGAGTTCGCTGCACCGCGCGGAGCCGCCGCAGCTGAGGAGCTTGCCGCCATGCCGAATACCGCTGGAGCCCACTACCAAGCCGCTGCCTGGAGTTCTGCTGTGTCATCTCCTGGACCACGGAGGACTACCCGAACCCACCGGGAAACACCACCAAAACCAGTAAATTTCTCCGGACAACCATGGCCTCCTCCGAACTCGAATTTACAAACCGAAAATTGCTTTGGAAAGACCAGAATTTATACTACACGACCATGGTATTTGATTTCATTATTGACAGCAATTCGACGCTGTAATTTAATTGAAATAATGATTCAGAAATGAAAACACAAACCAAAACCTCCTACCTCGTCGGGCTTTGCCTGACGCTTCGCCGTCGAACCCCCTTCGTCGTAGCTGCTTCCACCTTGATTGGAGGAGGATGGGAGGAGCTTGAGTGGGCTGCCTTGAAGGTTCATCTTCCAAAGTAGAGAAAGGGGAAAATAGGGGATGTGGGTAAGGGTTTAAATAAGAAAAACTTAATTTACAATTTAATTAAGTTAAACCCCCGATTTAACCCGCAACTGAAACCCTTGACGTGGTTGAGGTTAAGTTTCACCTAGAGTAAACACCACCTCCCAAGCACAACGACGATCTCAGAATTTTAATCTGAGGACCCTTTCAAAATTTAATAAACTCAATTCTCGAGGTCTCCAAATTACGAAAAAGCCCTTGGGCAAATTTTTTCACTGACGGCCCGCGCCCGCAAAACATACACCCATCCTAGGGTAAACGACACGTTCCTGACTCATCAGTGCCCTCTGTTTTCCAATATGAGCCAATGATTATGATATACTGAGTTTAACCATTAAAAAAATAAATTAATTATTTAATTTATCCGTTCAACGCTCCGATAGCAAGCGAGGGGTCCAAACGTCCCGCATCGACATATTTTATGCCGTTCCTTGGGTAAACACCCCATTCCTGACCCATCTGTACACTAGGATTTAGGATCTGAAGCACTTTTTAAGAGATATCCCATTTATTTGGTGTTCTCAGTGTGAAAGCACTAAAAATTTAATTTCGGGCACACCGGGGCTCGGAATTGCACATTGTCTGATGGCGCTGCTCTGTAATAACATCAAAAATATTCCAAAGTCCTCAACATAAAAAACTGGGTTCTTACATCATTCCCTCCTTCAAGATTTTCATCCTTGAAAAGAAAAACTATGGAACAACTCAGGGTACTCAGCCCGCACCTGGCTCCTCTGTACACAGAAGAACTCATGCACAGCTCCGGGCCTCCGCACACAGACAATAGGATTTGATCTGTTCACGCGCGGTCTTCCATTTCTGATGATGTTCATAAGAGCACACACACATCTCTTTAGGTAAACCACACTGGAGACGTCATGAAACCACTCTAGACTTTGGTTTCATGGAAAGGTAGTAGGGAACCTCGCCATCCCTCCACACGGTCTCAAACGGCCTAAAGGATCTCGGGGGTAGTTCACCTCCCCGACCAAAACCCTAAGTCACATGCTGCGACTGAAATCACCGCCCGTACCTAGAACAGGGCCCGATGATTCCCTCCTTCATAATATCCATATGGTGAAACACCCAAGGATATCTGTTCACACAAGATTTCATGGTCGATGTCTCACAACCAAGACTCTCTTACTTGCTTGGAAAGCAATGGAGTCGACACCATTGACTGAAGAGAAATGTTTTACGCCTTTTACCTTACCAACACAGGGTTACACCGATTCCCTGCGCCACCCTGTTAACAACTCAACCAAGGAGAAGGGGGAAAAGAATTTCACAAACAGAGTCTAACAATTATACTACAAAAGAATAAGAGTTGTAGCGTGCACCTCTTATCACCTCATGCTCTGCAGGATCGTAGATATCCAAAGCTCATGGCTGTCTGTGGTCCCAATTGTCAACTCCCACAGCCTGACGTGGACCACCTAGTGGGGATGGGAATACATCAGCCACCACTACCAGATCCTCCCACTCCACTGCTAGCACCACCTCTATGGGTGATACTCCGATCACGGTGCTTCCCCCATCATGGTGGTGCACCTGCTACCTGCCCAAAATTCCCAGCATGCCTGGTCGGGAAGTCTCACGCCAGGTGACCTCTCCCATCGCAAGCATAACACCGACACTCTCCAGGATGCACTGGTACCCTCTGGATTCAATGTGGTGTATGACCATTCCCTTGAGTCCAGTTGTCAGAAAGCCACCTGCGTTGAGGTTCTGCTTGTTGACGCCCGCTAACTGCGGAAAACGTCTCAGCTCCAACGTGCATGTTGCCGCCACCAACTCTAGAATGTGACATGATGCTCTCTGTCACCAGCGCCTCCTATAGCACCCCGACATATGTAAAAATGACCAAGGGTAATATGACAGCATGAATATCTCAGCCGAGACCCTGCTCAAAATCCTGCGCTCGAGTGTTGTCATCGTGGACCATGTCCGGGTAAAAGCGTACACGGTCTGCAAAACTAGCCACGTACTCGGCCACCATCATCCCTCCCCACTGAAACTACAGGAGCTCCTGAATCCAAATGGAGCATAATCAGGAGGGAAAAAACTCCTCATGGAACAAAAACTAAATATCGCCCCACGAATGTGATGAATCTTCAAGAAACTAAGTCGCAAACTCCACCAAATCCAAGCTTCTCCACGGAAAAGGTTGGCGGCCAGAGCCACCATAAGATCTTCCAGCATCTGCACAAGCCTGAAATGACAAACCACTATCCCATGCCAATCCTCTACTGCCTGAGGGTCGGGCTAACCACTAAACCCAAACGGTCTCTACCGCAGGAACTTGCGGAGCGCGCTCAACCTGTACTCAAGCTCATCTTGCTCTGCTAAAGCTGTCTGCTACTCAACAGGTGGGGTGCTACTACCGGCCCACCTGGAGAAAGGGGATCACATGATGGGTTCTTTACTAAGGCCTTGTAGCTCACATGGTCATCGTCAAGATCCAAAGCTGGTATCCTGGATGTCTATCTTCATGAAAACATCCTGAATACTATCATGGAGTGTCGCGGTCAGATGATCATATATGAATATAACTTCAACTACAATAATGGGGAGCTTACTCAAGAAGGACAATCAAGAATAAATCATATGTGATGCACAAACCAATTTTCACCCACAATAAGTATCTCAGCATGCCGAGTCGACAAGCGGGTTATCAGGGTCCTTTTGAATGGACACGTCGGCTGCCGCACCATCACTGGACTCCCTGGCCTGGGATTTTCTCTTCAGACACGTTAACAATGTTACCCTAAATCCCAACCAATTCCTTTATATGGACGTCCAAACAACAACCCATGGAACGAACCACCTCTGATACCACTTTGTCACGACCCGAAACTACCCGGGCTCGAGCCGCAACTACACCAAGTCTGCCTCCATAGGCCAGGGGCTCAGGACAAGCGCCGAAGGCTAAACAACTCGGCAAGGACTTTTCCCAAGTACATGTACACACACACGTAGCCCATTCAATTCCGATGTGATAAGTAAAAAAAGAAAATAAAATTAAAGAAAAGTTCCTACTACTATAAACAGCCAAAAAAAGTGCATCGACCTCTAAAGAGCACAACCAAGTGCTGAAGGTAAACAGGAAAGAAAAGGAAAAAACTTGCACCCAACCAAAAAAGTGCCACAACCCGGCAACAGGTGAACAAAAGTAAACAGTTGGGAGAGTCCCACACCTAGAACCCGACTACGAACACCGCACGTCGTCCAAGCTCCCTAACTCATATAATCTGCTAAATTCACGACCATCCTATCCGTCTTCTGCAAGGGCACACCAAGTGCAGGAAGATCCCAAGCAGGGGTGATTATAAAAATACTTAGTAGGATGCCCTGAAGGCTCGAGGGAGCAGAAAAGAAGGTACCGAATAGGTGCGCAGTAGATCGAACAGGGAAAAGTAAAGGAGTATAACCGAGAGTGCAGTAAAGAGTACAGCTCAACCCAACAAGAGGAAGGAAGAAGACTTGTCCTATCACAAGGAGCTAGAAATGGTGAGAAGATGAACATCCCGTTGAGTCTTTACTACCTATAGCAGGAGAGTAGACTCGTCCAACCATGAGAAGCTAGACATAGAACGTACGTGGCATACCTCGTGCGTCTTCGCCTATCCTAGAAGGAGAGTAGCCAAAACCCAAGGAGTGGGTACTGGAAGAAGTTATATATATATATATATATTCTCTATCAAGAAACCCGAACGAGATCATATGTGGATCTCCATAAAGTAGATCAGCCTAAGAAAGTGAGTAGCCAACAGTCTTAGAGGTAAACACCATCGATGCCCAGTATCTCATATGTCTTCCCCGAACTACAAGTCAAGGGGCTCAAATCACCGCACCTCGACACTATCCGCTTTGGGTGGAACTGACTCACCGGCACGGTTTTAGGTCGTGTCACAAGGATGTGTATCGGTGGGGAAGGTGCCCCTCGTTATTGAGAGTTTTGTGGAAAGTCAAATCACACCTCGTCACTGTCCCAAATTCAAGAGGTACTTAAAGTCAAGTTGTCACATCACTGACCCGTACAACCAAGGGTCCTGCTCTGGTAGTCACGGAGAAAAGTCACCGAATAGCCTCATAAGAAGTCCGGAGTCTGAAATGTCAACGGGTGACCCACTGCCCAGCCCTACTGGAGTGTAAAATATAATACATCATCTAGAAACCCACTGCCCATCCCTGTTGGAGGGTAGACCGGGAACAGGTTGACAGGTGACCCACAGCCCAGCCCTTTTGGAGGGTAGACCTGGAAGAAGTCAACAGGAAACCCACTGCCCAACCCTACTAGAGGGTAGAACTGGAATAGGTTGACAGGCGACCCACTGCCCAGCCCTGCTGGAGAGTAGACCTGGATGAATTTGACATGAGACCCACTATTGAGCCCTACTGGTGGGTAAACTCGAAGAATTCAATGAACAACGCACTGCCCTGCCCTGCTAGAGGGTAAAACTGAAGAAGTCGATGAGAAACCCAATGATCAGCCCCGCTAGAGGGTAAACCTAAAGAATTCTATGAGAAACCCAATGCCCAACCCCCCTGGAGGGTAAACCCAGAACTGCTATGCCTAGGGAAACACGTTACGATAAACCGTGGAAAGATGAAATGATCTCAATACTCGGTTAGGGAATCTGCCCCCAGGATCACTAGGGATCCGTAACCTTCTATAAATAGCCACTTCTGTTTAGGATTTGTTCCTACATAATGTATTGGTCACAACAAATCCACAAAAACTCTACCAAGGAATATGAAGGATGTGATACTGAAAGCCCACTCGACGTGTGTCCCAAACACATCTCCAAACCAAGTGCACAAATGTTCTCAGGTACAAACTATAACATGTACCTCCATGATTTCCTGTATACTCTGAGATTATGCCACATCTCCAGCCCAAAAGATAACATGCACATGGCCCCCAACGTCAATGCGAAGGCGTAAAAGTAACAACTACAACTTGCCACCTCATTGGCCCAGGAACGACCAACTAAATCTCTTCAAGCATATAATTCATTCACATAAGAGTGCACACGATAATACGACAAGGGTTCTCTGCAAACACCGCAGGAAGAACCTCCTCCGGTACACATTTCATGCTTCCACATTTAATAAGATCGGGCAAGAGGCTATGCTCGCCTGAACAGATTACACCACTGTAATCCTCGTGAAAAACACGCGATATAGACTACAAAATCATCTCAAACCAATATCCGACAGAAAATTCACCAACACCACATTATGCCCGAACGACATCCCATGATCCCAAGCCTCGACCCTTAAAATAGTCGGGCGCATTACACCATTGCGATCCCCTTGTAAAAACACGTCAAAAGGACTGCTCACTTGAGTGGAACAGATATCCAGAAAAAAAGATGCATTCTAGCGAAAAACACACGAGCGGTGCTACGTGGGACCCACATCCCAGTCCCGAACCACAACAAATGGATCGCACCATTACGATTCGCTCAAAAACGTACACAAGTTGGACTATTCACTTGTCCAAAACGGACACCCGGTGATAAAGCTGGAAATCACCGTCAACTCCCGAAACGGCCCTCGTGGGGGCCGCACCAGTGTGTGGAGTTAGAGCGGGTGGATTGCATCATTTCAATCCGCTCGGAGAAACACCCTGAAACGACTGCTCATACACCTTGAACGGGTGTCCAATTAAAATGCTACAAAATGCCGCTCACAGCTTAAAAGGTAGGCCGTGGGGCCCAAGCCTCAACTCCGGTTCCAACTGCCGAAACTACAATGGAAAACTCCAGCTCGACTCCAAGGTCTCAATGCCTCCAACGGTGCTCTAAACGGATGTCGGATTCGTCGGTGCCATTCAAAACAAGAACTCCTGGGATAACGCCAACCCAATTTACGGGCCTGTCGCGCCACCGAGCCCCTCGTCTAGAGAATTAAAAATTCCTGAGACCATCTCAAAAAGCACCTCTCAATGCCAGGAAGGCACTTCCAGAGACGACATGCAAAATGGACGCTCGTAGCGGACATTACGGGCGTCCGAGTTGTGGGGAAAAAGCCACTTGGGCTGGACCAGCCTGAACTGGCCGGTCCGACCATTTTGGTCCGGGCCACAGTTCAACCGCGCAGCCCGACCACTGACATGCGGTCCACGCATTGACCTGCCCATGGCCGGTCGCATTGTCCGTGCGAAGACCCGCCGAAGGCGGGTCGCTGTTCCCCCGCGGGGTCCCACTCCGCGACCCCAGCCTTCTGCACCACGACCGTCGCATGGAGCTCGTCGCGCCACGCGGAGCAACCGCTGCTGAGGAGTCCGCCACCACGCCGAAGACCACCGAAACCTGCTACCAAAGCCGTCACATGAAGCTCCATTGTGCCGCCGCTTGGACCTCGTCGGACCACCGGAACCCGCCGCTAAACACCACCAAAACCCTCAAATTTAGCCGAACAACCGCGGACTCCTCTGAACTCGGATTTAAAAATCTAAATTTGTGTTGGAAAGGCCAGAATTTATACTACACATCCATGGGCTCTGATTGAAAATTCGAAGGCAATTCGACAATATAATTGTATTGAATGAAAGGTTCAGAAATAAAAACCCAACCCAAAACCTCTTACCTCATTGGGCTTCGCCCGACGCTTCGTCGTTGAACCGTCTTCGCCGTAGCCGCTTCCACCTTGATCGGAGGAGGAGGGGGGATGAGCTTAAGGGGACTGCCTTGAGGGTTATTCCATTAGATTAGATCAAGGGGAAAAGTGGGGAGGTGGGTAAGGGATTAAATAAGAAAAACTCTTAATTAAAATTTTCATTTAGTTAAACCCCATATTTAACCCGCAAACGAAACCCTTGATGGGGTTGAGGTTATGCATCCCCTAAGGTAAACACCACCTCCCGAGCACAATAGTGGTCTCAGAATTTTAATCCAAGGCCCTGCTAAAAATTTATTAAACTCAACGCCTGAGGTCACCAAATTAAGAAAACGCCCCTAGGGCCATTTTTTCACTGACGGCCCGCGCCCATAAAACTTACACCCTTCCTAGGGTAAACGACACATTCCTAACTCAACAGAGCCCTCTGTTTTCCAATCTGAGCCACCATTTAAGAGATTCTGAGTTTAACCATTAACCAAATAAATTAATTATTTAATTTATCTGTTCAACGCACTGATAGTGAGAGAGGGGTCCAAGCCTCCTGCGCTAACATGTTTTAAGTCGTTCCATGGGTAAACACCCCATTCATGTCTCATCCGTACACTCAGATATAGGATCTGAAGCACCGTTTAGTAGTTATCCCATTTATTTGGCCTTCTCAGTGTGAACACAATGAAAATTTAATTTCGGACACACCGGGGCTCGGAATTGCACGTCGTATGAAGGCGCTACTCTGGAATCAATCATGAATATTCCAAAGTCCTCCGCAACAAAAACTGGGTTCTTACAGCTAGAGTCTTCTCTAGACCCTCCTAAACGATCTCAATATAAAAAAATCAATGGATAATAGGTAGAGAAAAATTTATATAGGGATGGGAAAGATAACATAAATATATTAGATTTACCAAATATAAAAATATACATTGATATATTTTTAGTGGAATTAATTAGTATTCCCAAAATTATTGAATCTGAGTTTCTCATTTAACACATTATATATTAAAGACCAATATAAAAATCTCCATATGTCGAAACCCCATTGGACTTGGTAGAGTTGATACCCGACTCAAATAGTTATGTGATAAGGTATTTAAAAAATATATTATTTTCCCATGGGGAAATAATGTTTTATTTTTCTAAATTAATGAGGGATATATTATATTATTCATCAATTACAAGGCGATAAAATCCATTACCATTAATAATATATATCATTTACAAAACATTAATTACTTCTTTGATCAACATTAAGGGGTTAATTTTTTTAAAATATTAATATCATATCTATTTATAGTCTATTAAGGGTCAATAAGGTGGATATAAAAAAAATTTCATTCCATAAATGATATTGACATTATGTGTTTATTATAATACTATTCGGATAGACTAATGCCCCTTCAGTTTTTATGGATCTGATGAAAATAGTGTTAAAGTATTTATTTATTAACAAAATTATGTAATCATTGAATATATCATAAAATAATATAAATTACATTTATATCATGATAACTATATTAAATAATTATTGAGGCCCACATAGAAAAGGAATTAAATTGAAAATTCTAAAATTGTGAATTTTTTCCCCATTAGGGGTTTTTTCTTGAAATCATCACTCCATTGATAGAATATCTATTAATCCATTAAATTCAATGTTATTCATTAAATTTAATATGTGTAAAAATATAACCTATATATATAGTTTCCTTATTTTATCTGGTTAATATTACCTATTTATTTTAAAAAATTATCATTACCCAACCTACTATCCAAGACAATACATAATTGGTTTACATTCATATGTTTTAATGAATTTATTACTGTTTAAAAGAATTAATGATGATATTTGTTTATGAATTTATATTTTAGAATTTTTTTGAAATATATTTATTTTTAATATATACTGATTCTTTGAATAAAAAATAGGTTTTGTCCTTAAAAATTATGATTTTGTGGTTTATTATACATTAGTATATCTCATCCTTAATGATATGAAATAAATATCACCTTGTATAATGTTGTGATAAATATATAGTAAAAAATGAATGATATATATTTACTCTTTTAATGTGATCAATATGATGAAATAAAAATTGTGGTAGAAACTAAAGGACTATGACTGCTCGATACAGTACAACCAAACGAAGTTTAAGAGGGTGAGCCATGCATTAAGTAGGAGAGACAATGGAGTATTAAAAATTATAATGGAAAATAAGGACATAATATTTTTGGATATTTTAATTATATATATGGTCATTTTTATGAGATGGGATCCAATATAAATTTTAAAAAAATTGCAATGGCATATTTACTAAAAAAGAAAGATGTGTACTAGAAGGATGGAAATGATAATCAAAGGGGGATTAAATTCGAGATGTCAAAGTTAAAAAAATCATAGATCTCAATGTTTTATATACAACATTGAATTATAATGATGTATAATGATTGAAGAGTGAATTTTTTGGTGGGATTGTATAAAGTGGGAAATTATTAAATACGTGTCATGATTCTTATTATGCAAGAAGACAAGTTCTGAAAAAAATATCCTATAAGGATCAAAAATACCTAATATTTTTACAATATGGATGTGTTTGAATTATTCAATTCACTTTTTAAATGGAATTTTTTTGATTATGTAACAACATTTCCTTATTGAAACAACATGCTCACAACCATTTATTATGGTTGTCGGGTCGTGTCCCACTAGGAACAACTAGTTTCCCTATAGAAATGCAGTCCCCAAACTAGGGTGCACCCACATTATTGAATATATTATCAGACCTATATCCCTCCCCATATTCCAAAACATGTTATTTTAGTTATACATTTCCTCACTCACAAACACAATGTTAAACTCTCTAGGAGTTCCCCCATCTTAAGACTACTTCAGCACAAGGCTCACTTGGCTATATAGTTTTAATAAAGTAGGCTCCCAAAAAATGGTTCAACCTATTCAAAATATTTTCTAAATTTAAATTTTTTCCCTTCTATATTTCTAGGTTGTCATATCTACACCTTCAGAGAATACAATCTCTATGTTGGACCCTATATTTTAACCCATACATTGATACAATGCTTCTGCATGGCGACCACTCTCATACTATAATGACAAATTTTCCCTTATAATATCACATGTACCCTAAAAATGAAAATATTCATCATTCCATGGATAGAAAGGAATCACCAATCTCCCTTCAATCATATATTCCCCTAAAATTTTCCCATACACTTGCCTGAAAAGATCATCGTACCATAGAAATACCCATAGGAAAACACATATACTTTCTATGTGATTTGTCCAAACCTAAAAACACCATTATAAAAATAGTTGGACACCACCCATCCTAAAAATAATCTAATACACATATCACAGATTATTGGATTTTTAATTAGGACAGATCTAAAAAATAAAGTAACTCCTTATAGAAATAAGTATTACCATTTATCCTCTTATAACATTAACTTTCTTGGGGGTTAGAGTCACCAATGATGACATAAGTTACATGATTTGTCATTTATAAGATTAACGAGAATATAAATTTAATATAAAAATAATAAGGCCTTCCTCCTAAAAACCTTTCCCAACTCTATATCAATGATATCATTGTACTTCCATTGACACTTCTATCTGTTATATCACATCATTAACCAAAGATCCCATAAAATTTCTTAATTTGTAATCAACAGAATCACAATATGGATTTATATTTAACCTTTATATATCATTACTAAAATTCTTTGTAGTTTAAAAGGATTCACCAGCCACTAGAAGAAATTATGAGATCATATAATCAAGTCTTCAATGGAGAATTATATGAGTATAAAAATTTAGTTAAATTTTCATCCAATAATATTTTCTATTCGAGAATGCAGATGGTATAGTTTGGGGAATTCTACGGGAAGAGATTTCATAATCTAAAAGTATTGAATAATGATGGATATGGGAATAAAGTAGAACAATATCATGGTAGAGAAAAAATTGGATATGTAGAGATAATTAGGATGCATGTGAAAGTATATTAAAATGAAAAACGATTTATGATGATTATTGAAGGAATGAAAATGTATTTTTTGTAGGGAATATTGTATTGTTAATGTTGTCCACATAGAAGGGTGTTATATAATTTTGTTGAAAGGGTACATTAATCCTATGTTACAATTGGCCCTGTGAAATTATAATTAGTATTGAAGCTATATAATACTAGCTGAATATGCCACCAAAACATTTTTAAGAAAATGTTCTCTATCTTATTTAATAATAGAAGAAATATATGGAATACCCAATGCATATACTCAAATATAATGGTATTATTTAATAACCTGAATTATTTTATAAATAAGATAATTAATATATTATTGACTATAGAGAAAATTTTTCAATAATATGATAATTGGACCAATAAATATTGTTATAGAAATAAAATAATAGAGGATGAAATATGGGTGTTTGAAAAAGAAATGAGAAATGAATACCTAAAAGTATATATTAGATGACATTAGTAAAATTTTGGGGAAAATCATATTCAATTTTGGGAGAATATAATACCATATACCCTATAATATTAGGTAAAAATACATCTCAAGTAAATTACTAAATGAACGCTATAAAGATCCTTTATTAAAAAAATAGTTTAAAATTTAAATATTAATATTATTTTTGAAATTAAATGTATATTTTGGATTTTATTATCACTATAAAAATGACCATAATTTTGGAGTATTTTGCTAAAATATTTGTTTTTATGTGAATAGTAAAAATTTAATGACAATTATAAAACCGTCACATTTATAAATTTAATTTAATATAATAACTATAAAAATGATATTAAATACATATTCTATAATATATATATATATATATTAGTAAAATAAATCATTTCAAATAACTATATTTAATTTTTAAAACCAACATTTTATTATTTTACAAATATTAGTAATATTTTACACTGAAAACTGTTTTAGTTACTTATATTTCAAAAATATTTATCATCACTAATAGAAATTAAATTAAATAAAATAATTTCAATATATTATACTAACATTATAATATTATTTTAAATGATATATTTCATTTAACAAAAAAATAATTATTATAATATTATAGTAAACATCAAATATACGGGTAAAACTATTATTTTTAGGGAATTTTTTATTAATGTTTTGAAATTTTTTATGAATGAAATAAATTATTATATTCTGGAAAGTGACATTATTATAATTTTATAACTTATAATTATGTACAATATTATTCATTAAAATTTTAATCAACATTATACATGATCTAGAATACTTAACGGTGAAAATAGTTTTTTATTTAATTTTTTTTAGAGAAAATGATTTGATTTAAAATATATATTTTTAATAATTATATATTTAATTAGAATAAATAAATTTCAAATTTAGTTTTTACACTCCAAAAAATTTCATTTTTGGTTATTTTATATTATTAGTTTGAAATACGTTACATCGTTAAAAATATTTTTCTCCAGACATTGACACGCTATACAGGGTGAGCAGGGAGAGGAAAGGTATGTAGAGTGCATCATCCTTAGTAACCAATGATTCTGTCTCCAAGTAGGTTTACTATATTGGGAACCATTCTTCTGGAAGATCTTTGGTGGAAGGATCAGTTGTTGAAGGTTCTATTGAGGATGTTGGTGGTCATGCTTTTTTGGTGGACAATCGAATTGTTGATCGACACATTACTGCTACTGACCTAGTCGACACTGATGTTGCTGGTTGGTGGAAGATCCAGAAACAATTGCGAAGGGGTAGGCACCCATAGGACCACGACACATTTTGTGGGTGAGGTGGTCAAGGATGAGTGTTGTCTTCTTTAGATTGTGTTGTTGGTGTGTTTATCACTTTTTCCTCGAACCTCCCTACTCATAAGTAATTTTATATTAATTTTTAATAAATATATGGGGCCATGGAGGTACTCCATGGTCTGTGCTACTCAGGAAATTTTTATTCCATGCCCCCAAATAACCCTATAATTTTTTGATTTTGGAACCATTGAACATTGATTAATTTCATTCCCCTATTGAAAAATAATGGGTATTCCGAAAATTTATTGTTTATTCCCTTATAAAAGAAGATTACTTATACAATTTAAACGAACCATAGTCCCTCTGCCAAATTTCCCTCACCTTGATTTCAATTTCATTCTACTAATCCTCCATTCACCAAATGTTATCTTCTTCCTTCAACTCTATGGAGTTTATCTAAATGAATGTTATGGTATTAGCGTATGTATTACATAATCTTATACCACTTAATCTTATTATTTCTCTTCCATATCTATCCAATGTATAGTTATATAATGACCTCAATATAATTATTAAATTGAAATATATTTTTAATAATTGAAAAAATGTATTACTTACTTTCCATCATATTGTGAAAATAAATAGAAGAACATCGATTATGTGTCATGTGGGCTATCGCCTCTCTAAAGAGGCAACTTAATTTTTTCACCACCACCTCAATTGGCTAGTTATTTGAATGAATTGATGAATAAATTTTATATGTATAATATAATTATGAATATTAAGAGTAAAATTAAATTCCCCCATATAATTCAACCAGAATAAACCTTATAACTAAAATATGATCTTTTTTAATTCAATTGTGTCAGATTAGTACATTTAAAACAATTTATTTAAATATAATTTAGAAAACGTCATATTCAAATTTTAATAACTATAACATTTTTAATATTAGGATATACAAGTGATATAGTTAACAAAAAATGATATCGAGAAACCTAAATTTATTATCTACATAATGGTAATTTAATTATAATTTTATGAATCAAGTGATTCAATTAAATGGCACCATAATAATGATGCAGTAAGAGAATTATTAAATGAAGAATCAACTAAATTATATTAAATATATTAAAATAAATATAATTTCACTTAATTAATGAAAAAACTGAATTTTATAAATAACATGCAAAAGTTAGTGACATATTGGATGTACTTTTTTGAAGTTATAATTTTGTTTTGAAATTTTCAAAAATTCAAAATTCTGAATAGTAACAAAGTTGACATAAATAATCATTTATAATAAATAATATTTAATTAAATATTATAAAGATAAAAAAAATCTCAGGTTATGCCAACTAATTACGAATTTGTAAAAAATTTCATTAATTCTCTAATTGAAATTATTTTGGAATTTTATTGTAACTATATTAACCCTATACTATAGAAGGAGAAGATAATATGGTAATATTTAACTTGTTTAACTAAGGGTTTAATCCAACATATAAGGTTAATATTGTGACATAATCTTTTTTAAAAATAATTTCATGAGATGATTCCAATCTATACTCAACATAGACTCTAAAAAACTACTTTGGGACTATTTGAATGAAAAAATCAATTTATAATAAATTAATATTTTATGATCTTATAAAATATTAGATTTTAGGATTTTTTTGACTCTAGATGTGTTATTTTATACCTTTCAAGGTTTATTGTTAATGTAATAACATATTTTATGCTATTTTTAATATTAATATTTATGTTATGTTTCACTGTTTTCATATGAGAAATTAATTGCACTTAGTATGTGATGGGTGGGGCCCTCCATAGATCCTCAATGCATCAGTAGGTCTCATGAGACAAATTAGTGTCGTGATACAAGGCCTTGAATGTATAATTATGTATGGTCAGGGCTTGAGGCCTTGATAGTATGCTTAGATTGTGTAACTTTATGCATTCCCTCATTATAATATTATTTATTGATATTAAATGTCATTATTCAACTACTAAAATATCATTGGGAATGTTTAAATGGAGTTATTTCATTTATTCCTTCCATATTATGTTGAAAATTATGTATAAAATGAATTTGTTTCAGTTTTATACCTTACCTTAAAATATTATGCTCATTTATGATAGCTTCCTCTATATTGTTTATTTTTACTGAAAATCTAATCTCAACAGTTCCTTATGTTTCTTTTTTCCAAATATTCGATGAAGTTTATTATGACTGGAATTTGAGGGGTAGACTAAGTGATATAAGAGTTTTCAAATGGGATAATATGTTGTTTTTTATCTTAATTATGTAATGTAAAACTTTTCTTTGTATCTAGTTTTTTCAAGGATACTAAACTAATCAGTCCCTCTAGATTTTAACTCTTATTATCAAGTCAATGTAATATAATAATGCACCAACTATGGGAAGCTAGTTTCAAGGCATTACACTTGGTACGATTGGATGTTAAGTACAAAACAATGATACTTTATATAGAAAAACCTTGATTAGGGATCATTAACCTAAGACTGAAGTTCAGTATATGTATAGAAGAACATCTTATAATTTTGGTTATGTATATATTATATGGGAATTCCTAGAAAATAATCTTTTTCTGGATACTACATGTTAATGTTGTTCAGGCAAAAATGTACCTAAGAGTAATATCTCTGACAAGGTGTTTTGGTATTTACTTGAGGTATCCTCGTACATGAAAACGGTCCTTACTACACACCTAGTTAGACACTCCCGAGGGATATTCATAGGATAATTCACATTTTCTCTACAAACCATTATGATGGTTTTATGAGTAATTACTTCCACAGATACCCATTTTTATGATTACGGATTAGATATTAATTTATTATTCAATTTATGTAAATTATTTTAGTTGTTTGTAATAATGAATTATGGTTCATAACCTAATCTAGTGTATTGAATTTTTTAGAAATGGATCATAGTGTAATGAATGAAAACTATATCAACACAAATAATCCATGAAGGAATTTCCATCCTATATATTATAATAATTATAGAGATGGTAATACAACTAGAACAGGACATCTTATAACCAGACATGGACCACTGGATCAGGTTACGAATACTAACATTGTCCATATGAAGAAGCCTAATCCACAATACATAGGATCAATGATAGGACACTTCAGGAGGGAAAACCCAAAAACATTTAATGAGACTACAAATACTTTATTAGTTGAGTAGTTGATAATATGCATAGAGAAATTATTTCCTTCATTGGGGAGAAACTAAAGGGAATAATTTGTTAAATAATTCTATCATAATTCATTATATGAAGATCAATGGTGGCCATTAATTCAAAACACTAATGAGGATGAAGTGTTCTAAAATATGGAATGGAGAGAATTTAATGAACTCTTCCAAGAAAAATACTTTCCTTGTGATCTATGAAAGGATAGTGACATGTAATTTATGAGTATGAGGAAGTTTGGGGTATGATAATGTTTCAATGTATGAAGCTAACATCAGAATTTTAAAAAAATGCAACAAACTACATACATAAACAAAGAAGTATGATTGATTGATTATTTTGTATGTTAAAATCATTCCTATTATGGGAGATGGTCTCAAATTTTTTTTCATCATTTAAAGATATTATATCATTTTCTATCAAGAAGAAAAAGTAATTCTATCTGTCTTATGAAATTAATTTAAAGATGTAGAAAAAGAGAGCAGTTGAAAACTATTGAAAAGGAAATAAGAGGATGAAGGGAAAATTATACATTCCACCGATCAATAATTATGGGAAGGAACACCTTAGAAATTTTTTAATGGTGGATGGTATTTTGTTACAACTATTGACAAAAGGTCAGCAATCTTGATTTTTCAAGGGGAAGAATGAATCTATCAATGTTCAGTGCTACAATTGTAAATATATGGAACATTATTCAAATTAATTTCCTATTTTTCAAGGAAAATTTCCCTAGAAGAGGCCAAATCTGTAAGTCCATGCTTTTTCAATTACAACATCTGAGGATGAAGTTCCTAATGATGTGGTTGTAGTTACATTAATAATTTCTTCAAATTTGTCGAAAGATTTATTTGATACTAGATCCTTATATTCCTTTACATATTCCCAATTTTCCTTAAAAATTATATATTTACAAATCACATTATCAAGAGATTTTTAGTCTAAACCCCTAAATTAAGTATCATTGTAAAGATATAGAAACTATATTAATCCAATATTATGAAATTTCAAGTAAAAAGGGTAAGAGTTAAATTGATTAACTAAGGGTTAAATCCAAAAAATAAGGTTATATTTGTGTCATAAACGTGTATAAAATTTATTTTCTGAGAGGATTTATAGCCATACTAATATTAGACTCTAAATAAATAACTTTGGACATTTTTGGAAGTGAAAATAAATTTATAATAAATTTATAATTTAAGATCATTCAAAAGTGCCCCTTACCTCTCTTATAAAAGGTCACCCTACAGTGTCTTTAATTCATGAATATAAAAGACATTAGTTAAGGAAAACCATAACCATTTCTCCTCATAAATTCACTCACATCATCATAGATTCCATACACTTGGTATAAACTTACTCAAGGGAGTCTTTTTGTTCAAACCAAAAAGAGATTCATGGAAAACTGGTAATTGTTTTGTCACCTCTTTCAAAGTTCATTTCTTCTTATAATTCATCTTTATATGTAATTTATAAATTAAAATAATAACTCAAGTATTATAAATATACTGATTGGTTATTATAATCCTGTTTCAAACATATTACTAATTTTATCTCTCATATGATTAACAATATCACTATGCATGCGTACATACAACTAACCGTCTACACGTGGTGATGTAATATGTTATTAAACTATAAATTAATTGGATATGTATAATGTTGAGTATAATGGATATAAATAATAAATATAACCTTATAATTATTCTTTACAATTAATATACCATCCAATTTTATAACATTTAACAATGAAGGGGATGATACCGTCACTCGTGTGTGTGTGCGCCCTACCATCTCCACAGTGCGATGAGAGTCATCCTCCACGTCAACCATTCAAAAATGATTATAAACCTATAATGATGAGTAAATATAATTTTTATGAACACAATATCATTATATACTTTAATACAATATATATCTTATGTATAAAAAACATTAATTACATGAAAAACAAGAATGGGAAAACGATGTCATTAACAACCGAAATAGCGGTAATATTGAAATTTCATTAAAAATGAAATATGTGGATTATATTTTATATAAGAAATATGGTATTGGTTTTTCATAACATAATAACATACTTAAACCACTATAAAAGAGTTCAAATCACCCTTTACTAAAATAAATTAAAAGATAAGGGTTAACTTCACAATCTCTTTATTATCTGAGATTTATTATAGACATTCTTATACAAGTACATCATTGTCATCCATGTCAATGTTTCTTAAAATGAATCTCAAAATATTTTAAATTATTTTAAAATTCATTTTTACCATTGTTTGACTTTTTATAAAATTATTTAAATGTAATTTCTCTACCATTTTCCAAACTGGGTAAATTATTTCATTTTTAGAAAATTAATGAAATAATGTTTTTTCAACTTATATGGTGTGAGAAAATATTTTCCACTATTATGAAACCTTAACAATTTCAGGTTTTCCATAAAAAATTTTAATATTATTTTCATAACAAATGTTTTATTTTATAATTGTGTAGATTTTAAAAATTTTAAAATACATAAGATATTTCTCTTAATGGGTTAAAATGAATTTATAAGATCATTTTTATCTATGTCAACATGATTTATTGGATTTTATGACTGATTGAGGATTATTTATTAAGGTAAAATATTCCGTTTTGTATTCAAGGTATTTTGATATTTTTTTAATGTGTTTGTGCAATTTTTACATCATTAATGGTTTATGGTTAAAGTATTAAAACATCATACCTAGTTTTAATATGAATGTTTATGTTTTGTTTCATCATTTTCAAATGAAAAATGTATTGGACTTATTAAGTGATAGGCGGGGATTCTATAGACAATTAATGCATTTTTCGGTATCATGAAACAAATTAGTTTTTTGGTACAAGGCAGTGAAATCATGGTTATGTATGGTCTTCGCATGAGGCCTTGATGGTATGGTTATGATGTCTGACATTATGCATTCCCTCACTATGATATTAGTAATTGATATTACATGTTATTATTGTACTAGTATAATATCCATTTTAATTTTTAAAAATAATAATTTGATTTATTTTTGACTTATTAGGCTGAATATTATGTTTGAAAGGCTTGTGTTTCATTTTTATACCTTTCTTTAAAAGTGTATACTTATTTATGATAACTTATGCTATATTTTTTTTCCTTATTAAGCATATGAGCTTACCTCTCTATAATATTTATTTTTTAACAAGATGAAAAGAAGTATATAATGATTTACCTTCGAGGATAGTTTAAGGGATATGAGGGTTTTAAATGGGGATAATATGTTGTTTTTCATTTCATGATGTAATGTAAAACTTATGTTTATATCTACTTATTTCAATGCTACTAAAATGATTGATCTTTTGGGATTTTATTTCATTTGATCATATTAATGTAATAAAATAAATCCTCAACTCTATGAAAATATTTTCAAGGATTTATAGTATCAATGCCTATATTAATCAAAAAAATGTTTCTCCTAAGCCAGTCAATGAGGAAAAGCTTGAACTAATCAGATCAATAAACTTTTTAGTATAGTTGACAATATTTATGATTAGAAACCTCACCCTCATAGTGAAAACTATTGAAACAAAATGTGGTGTTACTATATTGGACCACATCATGTAACAAATAACTACACAACTCAATTAAACAATTAATCCAGTGGTTTTCGAGAATTGGGTCATGTCCTTAAAAAATATATTTATCTCGTTGATATTTTGTTAAAAGTAATAATTCATCATGGAAGAATATAATTTGAAGGTATATATGGATAAATTGTGGTCACTAATTCAAAATAATAAAGAGTATTTTGATATATATAACATTTAATAGAGAAATATAATCTAGAAATTTATAAAAAAATATTCCTCATGTGAAAATGAGTAATATGGATTTGGAATGTTTCTATATTATATAGGAGGAAGAAATTGTAGTTACGTATGGGGAAAAATTACAATGTTAACATTGAATTTACATGTATTATTTATATAGACTTGAACTCATTATTGTCTATATCATTTATATCTTAATATTGAGTCTTATTTAATAGCATTAGTCACTCAGTCATTTTTATCATATGTGCATAAAGTGTCAAACTCCCTTAAGATGGAAATTGAGTTTTCGAAGACATGTGAATTGAAAATAAATATAAAGAATAAGAGGTATTGTAAGGACTTGATAAATAATAGTATGTCAATGATATATAATGAATTATTAGAATTTTCCACATGGAATAACTATGCAAATAATAACCTATGAACTTTATTAAAGTGAATGAGAGTTTGTTACATGTGTGAAGAAAAAGTCATTCACATTCAATTTTGAAAAAGAAAAGGTATAATTTTATCATGTTACATACATTAATATAAATTTGATGGGGAACTATAAAAACCAATTCTCCAAACATGAATATAATTTACTTTTCAATATAAGAAGTGATTATGTCCTAAATTATGTAATCACTACATCTAAGGTTGAATTAAGAAATGGATTAATAACTTTTATTGTGATCTAAAACTAAATGATGGATAATTATTTATTTCATTGTTTATTTATGAAATCCTGTATATCGTTAATTTTCTTTGAGAAAACTAAATCAGCCCTAGTACATTGATAAATTGTTTTTTGGTTAACACAACTACTAGGAATCATTTTTTAGTGATGACTTACTAAGCGATAGGAATTAAGACTCATATATATTCTCTTATTGAAATCATAATTTTAATCCATATGGTTTTTTTAGAATTAATCGTTGGTATTTTTTTGTTTTCAATATGTAATAAATTTATTTTTGAGATTTGGAGAAATTTTTTTGTGAAGAGGGAATATAATCACATGTTGTAAAGGGAGAATCGTCATCAAATGAGTCTTTTCAGGATCCCTTTTAAGTAGTTCACCAGAATAAAATTATAGGATATGAGGAAGATAAAACAATATATATAAATGGAATATATATTCCAAGGATATTGGATTTACCCATGTAAAAAATATATTGAATTATTTATTGAGGAATTAAATGATCAACCACTAAAGCATGATGTTGAATTTCTAAATGAACTTTTTCATGATGCAAGAACCATATCCCAAATATGATATTGAATGTAACAATTTTATTATGTTGATTTCCAGAAATAACTATTTTATTAATATGGTAAGATATTTATACACCATCACATTTCACTACGGGGATCCCCTATTTTATTTGTTCAAAAGTTAGATTGGTATATATTTTTTTCATTGACTATTGGGAGATTAATTCCATCCAAATAATGAATATGAATCATATACCAGGTATTTATAGATAATTTAATATATATTAAACAATATAATATTATTCAATGATTGATCATCACTCAATATATTATTAGTTTAATGAAAATAAGGAGGATATAACAATATTACATTGAAAATTATATATTGAAATTTTGAGTTTTTTGTATGTCCATTTGTAATGAATAATTTAAATTCAATAATTAATGATTTAATGAATATATTGTGAAATTATTAACTTTATAACTTCATGGATACATTAATAATATATATATTAAATTTCAAAGTTATTTTTTAATTTAATAAATACCTTTTGTGAATAATTATTCTGTCCCCCCAATAAAAAAAGAATTATATGGGAAATTAGTTAAGTGAAAATTGTGTCCCAATAAAGATTATTTTAATATTATTATTTTTTCAATGTAGGTAATTTCTATTAATCCTATAATACTTATGGTAGTTAAACAATGGCCCACACAAATGAACATAACTGAGATTTGTAGTTTCCTCCATTAACAAGTCAGTACTGGTTGTTTATTCAAAATATTTATTGAAATATCCTCCCAATAATAATTATAACAAAAAAAGTGTATAATTAATATGGTATATAGAATGTGAATAATTATTTAAATAGGTCAATTATTTATTAAATAATTTATTGGGTTTTATATACTTTTAGGAAAGAAAGGATATATAATATATAGTCTTTTATTTTAGAATGGACGAGGTGGTATCCTTATGTAGAATTATAGTTTGGTTTCTTAAATTTCATGAAAAATGAAGATTCGTGTTATGAAAAACTATATTTTAAGACACTTTAATCCATGATTTATTATATAATTATACAATTAATACAACCCAAGAAGATCATGAGGCCTAGTTTATTTTAGTTATTAGGTACATAACATAACAACTTGAAATAGAAGAACAATAAAATTATTTAAAAATCCTTTATGATGAACCTAACAAATCCACTTCTCTTTGAAATGGGATTGGGATAACCAATGGAAATTCATAAGAAATGGGTGACATATAAAACCTTGTATGGTAACAATCAAATAATTTTATTATATAATTTCATACATGTAACGCAAGAGGCATGCCAACGTATCTTTAGAGGGGTGAGAATCATAAAATATAACATCGATGAAATATATGATATGATAAAACAAGGGAATCATCCAAATTTAAAAACAAAATAAGGAAATATAAGATAAGAGATTGCCAAGGATAACCACAATGAAAATATAACATGGTCTTTTTAAGATAACATACCTTTCATCATAAATGGAATATCTTGATATAAAAACATTACCGTATAATTTTGAGGAATATATAACTTTGGTCCCATCGATCTCATTCAAATAATGAACAAGCATATGTGTGCCACAAAATTATATTCAATATATGATCATATTTTATCAAATTTAGTTCCCATATTAAGGAGTATTGTTTATATAAAATGAATATCATAAAAAATGATTTATCTTTTCATCTAGGTGAATAAAATTAAATATAAATCGGTATGTGTATTTATCACAAAAATAATTTACATGGAAAAATCACACTGTATTTTTGACATCATAATGGGAGCATAAAACTATTAATGGAATGGTTTAATAAGACTGAATGCAGTCTCGCATCACATGGAACACTAATGAAAATAATAGGGATGTGTAAAAATATATCCAAAAAATGAAAAAATGAGAATCAAAATGCAATATCCCTTAAATTCTATAACATTTTTTTCCTTAAATAATGTATTTAAAAAATATTTGTTTATAAA
Source organism: Viscum album (assembly GCA_963277665.1). NCBI lineage: Eukaryota > Viridiplantae > Streptophyta > Magnoliopsida > Santalales > Viscaceae > Viscum > Viscum album. Next base: position 578,850,401 of record OY728138.1, on the reverse strand, counting down.
TAAAACTTATTAAAATTTGTTTTATTTCCTAGAAAATTCTATGATTTTTTTTCATGAACTCAAATATTTTTTTGTAATAATATTATTTCATGTTTTATCATTTTGAAAAATGTTAAATTATTATAATTTTATATGAAATACTATTTTTATGGAAATATATAAACTCATTTGTATTGAAAACACAGTAATATATATGTATTTAAATAATTACATTTTTCTTTAAAAAAACTGATATTTATATATTACACTAATATTACTATGTTAAATTTTACATAATATGTTCTTTGAAACACATTTCTTATATTATAAATATTTATGATAAAAAGAAATAATTAATAATTATTTTTAATGTACTTTTTTTAAATGTAAAATTTTTATTTTTGAAAACATTTACTGTATAATATTTTAATTTGGAGTAATTAATTTTCAATTTCAAATAATTTTAATTCTCAATTGTAATTTCAATTTTATATTTACAAACCATAATTATTCATGAATAATAACAAATATTAAAATAGTATACAAAATGTATAACAAAAAAACAGGAGTACATTTTTGTTAATCAGAATAAGAAACTAGAATCTTAAAATAACTATTTTAAAACTAATCATAATATATTATATAATTTTCATTTTAATGTTATATTAATGAATTTTGTTATTAAAATATTATCTATCTACCTAACCAGCTTACAAGGACACTGTTATATAGGAACATCCACCCTTGACTAGCTGTAATAGTGGCTAGTGAGGTTTTGTACATGTATAATGCCTATGAATCAAGCACTTGGTGATCCTGGTGAATTCATAGTGCACACATGGGTTCTATTTTTGTGGACCATGTAGTTGAAAAATGACTAGTGAGGGGATATAGTGCAATGTTTCTAGTGCTGAACCTCACTGCTGGACTGAGTGATCAATGACACATGATTATTTATTAATCACATATTGGATGAGGTCAAGATATATCTGGGATGCTTTCCTTTTAGTTTTATTCATGTGTTGTTAAAAACATTGATTATATGACAGTAGAATGATTTTTCACTTTCAATAATGTATGATCATCCAGTGGAATCATCTACCTCGCATCCTAAAATGACTATTATTCATCTTCATTCCTCTACAAAATAGAATCGAAAACCTTCATCATCTCTTATACCATCATTTACATACTCCTCCCCTTTCATAGATATACATTTCTCAAAGTTATAACATACACACAGTTACATACATCCACATTCAATCTACAGGAAATCTAAACCATATCCCTTCTGGGTCTACTAATAACAAAAATTTATTACACGGATTTACTCCCAAGGAATCATGGTGAGGCCAATATACACCAAAATAGATCTTTTTAATCAAATTTGAAATCGATAATTTTTATTATAAACCAAATACATCCCGTTTATTAAACCCAAGTTCATCTGTTTATATATATACATACAAATTTTCCAATAGCGATGGAATTATAAGAACAAGTTTGAGACTCAGGAATACTTGGGATTATTGGTTCCCTTATACACTGTTTTATGTTAAAAGGATGTCTACATTAGGCATCCATTTTCCTCCTCAAACTTAAATCCTCAAATGAATCAAAACCTAAATACACACACACACATGTGTGTGTGTGAATATAGAATGATATCTCTCATAACTAGTTATGAAGTCAATGTACAAGGTACATCATTCCACTTTGTTTAACACATTTATCTCCATGCCTCTTCTATAGCATTGAATAATTTTAAATAATTATATTTTTCAATGATATATTTAATATGTATGTAGAATTCAATTTTTCAAAACAATATTTATTTTCTTAAAAAAATTGTTATGTTATAAATGGGTAATCTACTATCAACTATTATTTTATCTAAGGGGATATATTATTTTAAAATTATAAGATTATTTATTTTTATACCTTTCAATTTTCATGGGTTTATTATTATTTTAAATAAAATATAATCCATGTTTACACTTCAAATCCTAATTATATAAGAGAAGATTGATATATGAAAATAATTTTTTTTAAACCACTATATGAAAAATATGATTTTATGTATATTATAATTTTTTTTTAAATTATATGTAAATGGAATAATTATTTTTATAACTGAAAATTTATTATTATTTTATCTATAGAAAAAAATATATTTTCAATATTATATTTTAGGTGAGGAATATTAATTAAAAATTTTAATAAATATATTTGAATTATTTTTATATTTTAAACAATAAGTTATGCGATTAAAATCATATTTCCAAAAACCAAATTTTTAAATTATTTGAGGTCTTTTAAAATGTAAATTATATTTTCCTTATTCATGGGTGAAAATTAAATGATAAATATTTTTATTTTTTTTCAATTGAACTGATTACAAGTTCCTGTGAATTTCGTGGTTATTATTTTTTGTATAAAATTTCTTTTATAAAATAATGGTTATAGCACAGATGTATAGGTACGGCCATTAACAACATATGTCACTAACAATCCATGCATATTTTAAATGTTTTCTACCAATGTGGTTAAGTTTCATCCTACTCACTGAATGATTTCATATATATATTTATGTATATATATTAATATATATATATACATTTAATGTAATATTTTCAAAAGATAAAAACTATAGTGAAAAATAAAAAGGGATCTAGCTAAAAAAAATTATAAAAAACTCAGCACTTGGATTTTGTTAACATGATGTGGATTTGGGGAGTGAACCCAACCCTTCAAGATGGGTAGGCCATAAAAATATTCAATTGTTATATACGGGATATAATATTTTTTTATTTTATTGGGAACTATTTTCCAGGAAAATAACTAGATTCTTTTATTAAGGTAAATTTTAAGAAGAAACACATGTATTTTAGAATGTTATTATATTTTGAAATTAAATGAGTTTAAAAAATGTTATATATTTTTAATAGTAATTAGAATTTTAAATGAATATAATTTTTTCAATGTAATATTTATTTGGAAAGGATTTAGAAAGGTACTTTCTATGGATAAATTTTTTCAAAACACTATAATTGTGTTTTTAAATGTATTTATCAAATGTTTTATATTTTATATATATGAAAAATCTTTTAAAAGTGTTTTTAAATAGTATATATAAAAAAATTTCCACTGGGTTTTACAACCCCATAGTGAGAAATTTTGTACTGACACAACATTTTAAATTGTTCTCACAAGGTTATTAAAAGATCCATATGAGGTTAGTTTTATTATATAGCATTTATGATTATTTACAAATAGCTATTTATTAATCCTTTAAACTATGATTTGGTTTAAGGGTTTTTCCTATTCATCCAAATCCTTGACCATAAAAGATCCTCCTACTTTTAATGAAAATTATATTTTTAGTTTTTTGTAAAAATTTATACAACATGTTTTCAATGGATCAAGATGGAAATTTCTCATGTTCTCATAGATAGTATCATAGGAATGGCTCAAATAAATATACAAATTAGGATTTTACCATTTAAAGATAATCTAAGAGACTGGAATTTTCTTTTCAGGATCTAGGTCATTGATTTTTTGGATAATTTTTTGAATACAAAATTTTACTAGCTCTTGTTTTCCTAATTCAAATAATGAAAATTCATAATTTATAAAATTTTGGTGTTTGAATTTTTAGGGTGAAATTTGTTTTATGGGGGTAGAATATAACATCCATTATACTTTTTAGAAACTTTTTCTTTTTAAAATGTGCCAATTATATGAATTTTTTATAAATAAAACCAAATATGGGGTGTTTTATTGCAATAACCCTTTTATAAAATAATATTATTTAAACTAAATACTACTATATTGTCAATTATATTTAAATTTTTCGATTCAAAAATTATTAATTTTTTATTAATTTTCAAGAAAAACAATATTTATATATAAATATAAATTAAATTTTATAGAAAATAAATTCATGTGTATATATATATTTACGTAAATTTATTTTTCATAAAATAAACTCCCATATATATATATATATTAAATTCATATAATTATGTTAGATTTCACATAATAAGCTCTTTGAAAATTATTTCATAAATTATAAATCATTTGGGTAAATATAATTAAATATTTATTATTTTAATTATCATTAATATTGATATGTAAAATATATAGTATTCAACATATTTTTATATAATAATTAAACTTTTTTGTAACATACATTCATGATAAAATAATTTTTATCATTAATTTTAATATGTATTTTATATTCACAAAATATAACTACTATATAATAATAATTAATATTAAATCATTTTGATATCATGATAATTATTAATATGTGAGTACATCAATGTAAATTAGAATAATATACTAGAATATGTAAATGAATATTTAAAAAATAATCATTTTATAATATATATTTTAAATTTTTTTATAATTTTTAACACTTAAGTGGTCAATAAATTATCCAACTGACTAACCAGCCCAGAGGAAACATATACACTACATTATAGGGATGGTTGATCCTTTACCATTCATGGATGTGGAAGGTAATGTTTTAGAATAGAATAAAAAATGATATTCAATAAGTGGGTGCACATGTTGAACACATAAAATCCATAAGGGTGCCCTATGTGGGGTACGCAAGTGCGACTCGACTGCTGTGGGGTGTGCATGCAATATCGCAGGTTTTTAACCACACCACCTGGTAAAGAGATCGGTGAAAAACTATTATTTATTAAGAATAATGATATCAAGATTGATATGGGACATGTTATATCAGGTTTACTCATGTTAAAAAAATTCAATTATATCTCATCCAACCAACTGAGATAATAATGACAATATGATCATCCCACAAAATTATCTTTAACATTTACTAAACAAAACACTATTAAACCTCCTTACATAACATTTCAGAACCAATAACCTTATTCAGTACTTCTAATATCATTTTCTTCCTCCATAACATTCATATCATGATATCCTTCAAAGTCATGACTGACACAGAGTTCCCTACCTCCATAATCAACTTCAAAGGTGACAAAATCATATCCATTATAGGTTTGTGGCACTAAATGAATTATTAAAGGCTTTTAATTCCAAGTAATCTCAGCGAAGACTATATAAACCTAAATATATATTTATAATTCATTTTTTAACCATGTATTTCATTCTTATAAACCAAAATCAACATGCTTTTAAAATCAAAGTCATCTGGTTATATATATAAATATATGTATATGAATACGCCTAAAATAATTTCTATAAGGACATAGTTTGAGGATGATGAATCATGATGATTATATATTAGTAGGTCCACTATTTTATGGTCAATGTATGTCTACATAATATTCTCATCTTCTATCATTACACATAAATCAACACATGAATTTGAACCCATATATATATATATGTTTGTGTCTGTGTTTAAAGAAGGTACCCCCTCTTCACTCATTTAAAATCCCCTGTCCAATATTCCCCATTCCTCTTGGTTTTCACCATTATTTCTTAGAATCAGTATAATCCTTACCTTACCTCATTTAGGTCTCCATATTAGGTGTGGGGGTTATTTTAATGTAATTATATTTTCGATAGATATATATATTTTTGAAATAGAAATAAAATTTTCAATACTACATTTATATTCTTAAATATTATACTATTATAAAAGGATAATCTAATTTTAAAAATATATATATTATTTAAGGGGATAAATTACATTGAATTTACAAGATTATTTATTTCTCATAATTTTAATATTTAAGGGAAATATTTATATTTAAAACATATAATCCATATGAATTTTTAATACCCATTATATGTAAGGGAATACATTTTTTAAATAGATGTATCTTTTTAAAAATCTCAATTATTAAAATTATAATTTTCTTTATATTATAATTTTATGTCAAAATTATATTTAAGTGGATTGACTTTATTTAAAGAAATATTACATCATTATTATATGTAATAAAAAATATATATATTCAATGTTATATTTTATGTAATGAATAATAATTTAAAAATTAGATTATTTAATGTGAAAGATTGATATATTTTCAAAATATTCTTTATTATATGGAATTGATATTTCTAAACCCCTAATTTTTAAAACAATTAAGTCCATTAAAATTAAAATTTTATATTATTTATCCATTGTTGAAATTAAAATGATAAAGATTATCATTTTATTTCAATATAATTATATTAATGTTCCTATGAATTTTATGGAAATTATTTTATTCATATGATGTTATATAAAAATTATTTTTCTTTCAAATATATATATGTATGGCTAGGGACTATGTATTCCCTATATATACATGCATATTTTACAAAGACTTATTGATAGGTTGATCAATTTACTCCTGCTAACTGAATGATTTGTTATTAATATATATATTTATATATATATATTGATTTATTGATTATTATATATTCTAGAGATAAAACTGTATTGAAAACTAAATAGGGATCATGCATAAAATGATTCATAAAACAATTCTAAAAAAGTAAATTATCAACACATAAGGTATTTCAGGAGTGAACCTAACACTTAAAAATGAGTAGTCCCTTGATATACTTGTATATTATAAGTGGCTAAAATAATTTTTTTTAAACATGTAATGTATTATTCAATAAAATCACTGGATTCTTATATTAAATAATTAATTATTTTCTATGTAATGATTTAAATAAGAAATATATGTATATTCAAAAGTTATTATAATTTGTAATTAAATAGGTTTAAAAAATGATAAATATTTTCAATGGTTACTATATTTTAATATTAATATAATTTATTTAGTGTAATATATACTTTCTATGTTTTTGAATGTTATATTCAATATATATATATTTTCAATCCCAAATAATTGTATTTTTGAAAAATATTTATCAAATATTTTATATTTTTTATATTAAAAAATTGATTTGCAATGATTTTTTAAATAGTATTTATAAAAAATAATTTTCATCGGAATTTTAAACCCCTGATTGGAAAATTTAATGCTAAAAGTATGTTTAAATTTTTTATACAGGATCATTATATGTTATGAATGTGGTTATATTCATTAAATTGCTATCACAATCATTGTCAATATAACTATTTATTTATTAATTTTTTAAACTTTGATATATGGTAATAGGTTGCCATTTTCCTCCAATTACTAGAATAGAAAATATCATTAAGGATGTAATATAATTTATAATTTCATATGATTTATTTTAAAAGTATAACATGTTTTACATTGGATCCATAAGAATGGGTCTCATGTTCTCTCACAGAAGACTAGATATAAAGAAGGATTTTAAATATAGGGGTAAAGGAGAGGAACCCTTTCTTAGAAAGTGTAAATCATAAATATTGGTATGATCTTCTTATGATCTTTGGGACCCCTTTTGAGGGATCTAATGATGTAATGGTATAGTGAAATCATTATCCAGCTATTTTGAGTGGAGTGTAATGGATGGTTGTACTGGTTTTTACAGTGCAAGATATGAGAATTATTTATTAATTTATATACTTAGGTTTTTCACACTATATTATATGAAAATATAAAACACAATCAAGCCTTTTGGGGTTTCCCATGATTTCAACTGAAGTCGAGTTGATTTAATTATTTTATAAGGCTACGAAATGAAATCAATAAAATAATACACATGGAGATGTGGAATTGATTCATGTTTATATAGAATTGATTTTACAACCTCAAAATATTATATAAGATTTGAAGGATTCCTTATGTGTATATAAAATTTATTCTAATAACATAAAAACACATTATTATTTTTGGGGAACATTATTATTTTCTTGAATAAAATTTATTGTATTTATTATATAAATTTTTATCTTTTATTCTATCATAATACATACTATATAATTATAACATATTTAATTTTTACCCAAAAATTAGTCTATCTTACAAAAATACGAGGGAATTTTTATAGGATAAATATGATATTATTATTTTGAAAATAATTATATTTTTATTGATATAATTATCTAAATATGAGAATATAAAAATTAATTTAAAAATATCTATTTATTGAAAAATACTAGATTTTGATTAAAATAGTAATTTTCCACTATAAAATTTACATTTGAATTTTTAAAATTATATCATCATTTATAGTTAATAAATATTATTTAATAATAATATATTATAAAAATATTATTTATTTCAAAAAAAAATCAGGATTTCATCAAAAAATGTTTTTGATTGAAAAAATATATTTTCAAAATATAATATTCATGATTTTTCATATGAAAATAAATTTTTTATCAAAATTATTATTAAATCATTATAAAGTAATAAAAGATAAATAAAATAATTTTTACTAACAAAACAAGTGAATTCACAAAGTTTGGGTCTAGATACGTTGCATGTTACCAAAGTTTATTATGTGTGATAGTGATTTTTTGTGTAATTCAAAAAATATGGTTTGGGACATAATATAGATGACCATGAAATAATCCTATAAATTTTCTGTCTCATGATTTTTTTCTTCAATCTTATCTTGGTCATGTTCAATGAAAAATACTAGGGATGGTATCTCTATCATATTCTGTTATAAATGATCATCATTGGTTATGATTCTAATGGTCAAGGCCATTGATTCCATTTTCTATGATCATTGTATTTACCATTACAACATATATAATAATCATAAAATCATAACATAAATACTATATAATAAATGGTTATGATTCTTATAAGTTTTTTTAAAAAAAATATATAAATTATAATGGTCTGAAATAACCAAAGTAGGGAATGTGTTTTCTATAATTTCATTTAATAACAAAACAGTTAACTCATTTTAAAATATGGATTTAATTTATTAATTTTTGTGACAATACATTATTCCTCTTCTAGAAATATCACCCTTCAAGTTGAATTCATACCTGAAAATATATGATGTTATTTTTATTTCATCACCTATTCTGGTTCACATATCAATTAGTGAAACATTAGGTTCTGCGAAAGGACTTTGAAAAAGTGATCTATTTTGTTTTATAGAACCTCGTATCAACATTATATGATCTTCACCACCTACTCCTTATATTAATTATCACTCTCTAATGAAACAACTGCTAGATTTAGTATATGTTTGGGTTTTTTCATATACGTACTCAAGAAGGATACATGGATCATATCACATAAATGGGATAATTTATGTTAGAATGATAGTTTAAAGGACTCTGCTATGATGCGATCAATGATCTTGAAAGGTTATATGTGTATTGGACTAATTGTGTCCTTTATCTCGAACCATAATACATTATTCAAAGAAAATATTTGAAGGAAATATTTATCTCCATACTTAAACATTATGTATTGTTGGTGATTTTATATATATGTTTCTATTGACATTGAGTAGCTTTTATATCTGTTTGAATGGTTTATAACTTCCTTTTCATCCCATAGAAAAGATTATGTCTCATAACTTTCTACTCTCTATTATTATCCCAACATGTTGGTGTCTAATACCTCACCACTTAGAGATCCTCATACAATTCCATTTGAATTTTATAATGAAAATTATTGTCTTATGATAAATATAATATGGGGCGGTGATGATCACAATATCCTTGAAAATGCATTGAAAAATTTTCATCATATCATCAGAAGTTTGAACGGTTCATTCAGATAGAATTTCAGTCTGATGGTTTCACGTAGTGATGAAGCTTAGTTAAATATTCAATGCTTTCTAAAGGATTTCCCGAATCATTGATGTAATCCTTGAATCTCAATAATATATAATAGATAGTGGAAGACTATTATTTCTAACAACATCCCTTAGGTATATCATTATTGGTTTTACAAGTGATAAATATAACTTGATAGAAATGAAATTGATTTACTCGACAAGGAAATAAACTACTATCTATATGGTGTCATTGGATTTAGGTGTTTGGGGTATTTGTACAATGAAATCCATGGTTTTGTTTTCAAATTTCCATCCTAGTATTTGAATTGGATGAATCATCTCCCTTGGACTTCTCTGATTCATCCATGACTTGTTGGTATACAAAGCATAAAGATAAATATTCTACAGTCTCCCTCTTCATGTTATCCCAATTTTTTCATTAGATATCATAACATGTTAGTTATTATAGCATAAATAATGTAATATGATATTTTCTAATCATCTATATATTCCCTATTTAGTTCTTTTGATCGGACAGATATATGTTTTCAAAACCCTATAACTCGATCATTAGAAAAGTTGAACATTTGAATATTCACTACAATTTCATATCACCCAACAATATTTTTATTCCTACATGATCCTATAATTAATTTATGATTGAGTAGTTATTTGAGAACTTTAATATTAATATATTTAATTATCCATATGTCATTCATTTTCATGTCTAATAAGATTGGGCCTCGGGGAGTCCTCGTCATGTATAGGATTGATGATGCTTTGTATTCAGATAATTTTTTCCTTTTCACCATCCTATGATGAAAATATATCAAATAATAATAATCCATGATAAATTATAACCACCATAATTGGAGAATATTGAGATCATTTTTTGAATATATACATTAGGATTTTATAATCCCTATATATGTTACACTTCACCAAATAGGGATAATGCCTCTTTATAATCAATATGAAAATAATTATTGCTACTTAAATATCATGTATTATATAGTTCATGTCATGAATATTCTATTGGAAAGAGGCTTAAGCTATCTCATCATCATTTTACATGAGTACAAAACGAATGTGATTTTTGAAAACACCACTCTAGATCACAAATCCTCCTCCAATGGTGGGTAATGTGAGTACATATTATGTGATTAACCACTTCTTCAGCTATATAAATCATGCATCACATTCATAATTCAAGAAAATCATTACCATATTATTAGTTATAATTTTTAGTGAGATTTAAAATTGTAAAATGTTTCAAAAAAAATTATTATATTACCTAGATAATTAATGAAAAAAACATATTTTTATCTATGATGTTGGTATGAGATATCTTTATGTTACCTCTATTTTTGAGGTATTCAAAAATATCCACTTTTTTTATAACATGCCCCAATAATGATTCATTCGAGATGAAAAAAATTCATTTAGTGTTAATTTCAAACATCTTTTAATCCCCAAAGGTCTTCAATACAACATTCCAATGCTCCTCAGGTTCCTCCATAATTTTTGAGTATTTTCGAATATCATCTATAATTTATACCACAATTTAATCGAGTTAATCCCTAAACTAACAATACATTAAGTACATAATTATTGTAAAAGAATTAGTGAGTCTAAATTGAATTATTATGAAATCATAGATTGCATACCTTTTTAGAAAATTAGTATTTGGTATATTCTCCATATTCAACTTGGGTTGATAATATCATGACCAAATATCTGCCATATTGAAGTATTTGTATCAATGTATCTTATCCGAGAATTCATAATTCCATGTCATGTGATTTAATTTCTTTATCATATTAGTTTTGAGATCAAGGTAATAAATTCCAAAGAACATTGACCAATCAATCTTCTAGATAAAGAGGACTGGTCCATAGAGTGAAACACGTGGGAATATAAGCACATTATCCAGATTCTCATATTGTTTGATGTTAATTTCCTCATGTTCTAAACTTGAAATTATATATCGAGACTCAAATATTGTAAATTTTCATTGTATGATATTTGTTGAGATCTAAACCTCACCACTAGGTCGATATCCCGAATATTTTTTAGCAAACACATCAGATAATTCTCTTAAAATTGTCTTGTTATTTGGGGTGATATATTCATTAGTCTCAATCATATGATCAAGATATTCTTACTCATAAGACAATATTATCCGTGATGGAGATGATGTTACCAGAAAATTTTAATCCACACAATTAACTTGTATGTAATCATATGAGGGTTAGTGATATGAGAGGAAATTTACATCCATTAGAATTTTATGTTTTCCCTATATAAGGAAAACCAATCCTTATAAATAATTGCATTGAATTATACTAAAGTGAATATTATATGGTTATCTGGTAAATTCATCCCATTATTTTTAATGTGGATGATTCAAATACTTGTGATGAAATAATCTCCCCATTTTCCATTTTAAGTGATATATTTACCTTTATGTTCTGAAATAGTGATTTAAATATTCCACTAAACATGTGTTATATGAAATAATGCATATAACAATAATAATATATGATATCTGTTGTCTATGAATGGATGATAAGGCTTCCAAACACTATTTTATTTTGGATATAATCATTTAATTTATCCAAAATAGCCTTTGGAATTATAATTTTTGAATTACTGAACACAAAAATTAGAATCCATAAACATTAAAGGGATAACATATCAATGACATATATTACTTAACCTATGATTTTCGTGCTTCAAATCATTGTTACACATGATCTATTTCCCAATATAAAATTGTATGTTCATTTTTGTTCCCTTAACAATGGATTGTAATGAGCCTGTGAAATTGAGAATACATATCCAAAGGGAGATTCCAATTAGGTGTGCTTCAAGGACCTTTATCATATAGAATGTTATAATTTATTACAGCATAATGTGCCCTTCTTGGTGTTGTCACCCCTATGTACAACTGTTATAAAGACACATCCACTTGCAGTATCCAGAAAAAGATTTGTTTTCTATAAAACAAAATACTCTATAATTTACAAAAATTTACAAATGTTTTCATTTTTTTAGTCTTATCATTAATTATTGAAATATATTTTTAAAATTTTAATATCTAAAAATTACTTGATGTTCCTATGATAACAACTATAATAACCAATATTCTATAACACATTAATTAATGATATATACCATAATGTTACACTGAATAAAACACCCGAATTTTATGAGACATACTGTACTTGGGTAATTATGTACACCCTATAAAAACATGATACAATAAATTGTAAAATTATTATTAAAATCCAGTATCTTGTTCTTAAAAAATATTTTTTCTCTTCAAAAACTAAACTGCATAACCTAGGGACATACATAAGAAGTGGTTGACATATATATCCTAATAATGAAATAATATATGAATGGAATAAGGTAACAAATTACATGTTATTCAAGAGGAATACCTAGGTAACACACGAGGGATAAGAATAAAAATCGTGAACATTAAAGCCTGAAATAAGATGACCACCTAAGGGAAACATGTCAACGTTTAATGAAAATTAAAAATTACCTCATAATCATATATCAAGGACAACATCCATGACATCATAAAATATGTTTCTTAGGATAACATCTCATTCACCATTAATTGATTCTCTTGAGACAAAAATGTTACAAAATTCATGGGAGGGATGTATTACTCTACATTGACCTCTGACATTCATATTATGCACAAACATAAGGGTTACACATATATCTTTAAACATGATATAAAATTGATCCACCATAATTCAAGAATGTACGTTTTTGGATTACATATAAGTATGTTCCATATATATATAGGATACTTACATATATTTGAATACCATTAATTGCAAATGGGGATGGGTATTTAATACACAAATGTTTTTATATGAACAAACAATATTAATTTAGCCGCATAAAAGGGGAACAAAAACATTCAAGGAATTGATTAATGATATTTATAGAGATAGTAATTATTTTTTAAATAACATATAATGTATAATTTACGTTTAAAAACATATCGCAAAATTAAATGCTGGAAATCAAAAATCATTCTATAAAGAATGTTATTAAATAAAGTGGAGAAGGAGTGGATCACTTAACTTGGGATGATTCTTCTTAAGGAATAGGAGGAGATTATTATGATCATTAGGAATCATTGTTTGGGATATAAGGAGTTAATGATATAATCCCATCATGTAACAAGAGTTTTGAGTGATTATTATTTTGAAATTGAGTGGGTTTTAATAGAAAAAAATAGTATAGTTAATTGTTAATTTCTAAACACAGGCTTTGAACTCTATATGTAAAATTAATCGAATCCCCAAACCATCACTTGATTTTTCCCATGTTTTCAACCAAATAGGAGTGTATTTAATTGTCTTATAACTCTATGAACTGAAAAAAAACAATTACCCCTTGTAATGTGATAGTTTGTCATTTATATATTGAATTGATTTTGAAACATTAATATATAATATACATTTTGGATGATTAATTAGCGGTTTATATAATATATCTAATAAAATTAGTAAAACAATTTTTTAAAGGGAAAAATAAATTTTATCATAGATAATTTCTATAGTATTTATTAAATTTATTTTTGAGTTTTATAATGTAATAATAAAGACCATATAAATATACCATATAAAAATTTTACATAAAAAGTTAACTATCTAAGAAAATTATGAAAAATAAACTGATTTATAATTTAAACATGGTGATTTTAAAGATAATATTTATTTTTTCTAAATTATTATATAAATATTTGAATATTTACATTTAAATAAAAAATACAAATGTATTGAAAAAATCATGGTTTTTACAGAAATAGTTTTTAAAGGCCTTATAAAATTTTTAGTTATGTTCACTAAAAAGTACCATCATTTAAATTTATAAAATTATAATTAAATATAATATTTTATTAAAATGTAATTTATTTTTAAATAATAAAGAACTCACCAACATGAGTGTTTTACTAGAATAATTATATTTTCTAATAATACAAGTTCTATTTCATCATATCATAATAGATTTCTTAAAACCAAATGTTTAATAAATATAAAATAATGAAATAAAAATATAGTATTTAATTTAATAAAAATAAAGAAATTCAAATTCATACTATTAGGATTTGGGTAGATATCCCAATATTACACCCATGACATCCATAAGGGTATGGTGTGCAATGGTGGTATTTTATTATGGTTGTTTGGTGAACATGGTTTGAGATACAATATAGAAGACCATGAAGATAACCTATAAATGTTTTTTTTCATCCATTTGATATTAAATCATGGGTTAGTCATGGTCAAGGGAAATTCCCAGTGATGCTATCTCCTTCAAAAGATATACCTAATGGGATTTATATGCTACAATCCTATTAGTTGATTCCATCACTTCTATTATATGTTTCACTTTGATTTATCATAACCCTACATGTATGTTTTTTATACTATCACTAAATAAAATATACAATATCCATGTTTATTATGATTAACAATATTTTAAATCTAATGATATATATCATATGCAGTTTAAAATTACAAACAAGGGAATATTTTTTCAATAATTTCATTACTTAATACAGAATTATCACACATTAAATATGGAGATTATTTTATAAATTTTGGTGTCATTTCACATGTACAAAATTACCAAACACATGAACATATATTTTTTGTAGTAATATATTCCTTATTGATATGGATGCACTGTACGAATTGTGTTATATGTGACATATATATGAACCATAAATTATTGAATTATATTTTCATTAATGAAGAGATATACATGAGAAGATGATGATGTTTTGAAATAATAAAGGTCTATGATTGTTTGATATAGTACAACCCTAAGAATAAAAATATGGTAGTTGACACATTAAGTCTGAGGGACCATGATGTTAATATAATGACAACGATTAATAAGAATCTTATATCTAGGGATCATGTAAATAATCTTTGGTATTTTTTATTCATGGGGTGACACTATTTAATTTCATAGAAATTTTTTAACCATTAATTTTGGAAATTATTTGTAATCCCTTGAAATATGATATATATATATATATAAATAGTGTTCATTATTATAATGATTGAAAAATGACATACATCATTTATAATGATTTATTAATGATAGTTTGAAAGAGGTAATGTCCTCAGTCCAGTAATAAATAATGAGGGAGATATTAAAGTAAGAACAATGCTCAAATTTATATATAATCCCTAGTATCACAATAATGTATATGTGTTTAAGATAAAATTTACTGTGGGATGGAATGATGTAGAACATTTTGGACTATGTAACTAGATTCTTAGTGTTAATGTATGTAAAGGTTGAAATATAATATCATAATGAGTACTACAACATATAAATATACCTTTAATGAGTTTGGAATATACTATTATGGAATTTTTATTTGGATTTCAAATACACTATGAATGAATAATTATATAAGCATCACTATTAATTTATATATAGAGGAAATAATTATCATTGTAGTAAGGGTTGAACAAAACCTTGAGTATATTGGAGAACTCTACATTAACGAATTTGTCACACTTCTTAGGGAACCTCAATAAATTATATCAAATCATGGACCTCCAAATAATAAAATATACTAGAATTTCCCCCTAAATGATAGTGATACTGAAATATATTTCGGAACTACCGATCATCCCTAAACACATGGAAAATATGAAGGGAATATTCAAATAGTTGATGTTATAATAATATCATGTTATATTGAATTCAATGGGTAATGGGATTAGTATCTATATATAGTGGAAGTTTTATACAATAAAAATTCAATTAAATAATAAATTAGAAACCCCAATAATAATTTTATGTGATGGGATTTCATACTCAATATTATTTGGATTATGTTTGAGAAAAGATGCTTATGGTAACAAAATGCATTGAGTAGACAACATAGTAAGAATATACGATTCAAGAATCATATAAATAAAGAAAAATCTATATAAAATAGTTATATAAATAATAAAATTTATTAAATTGAATTAAATTTGGGGGAAAATTTATTCTTAATGATGTTCATATTTATGGAATATTTAGTTTTTGTTAAAAAATTGAAGTTTATCCTTATAAAATATCATTCATTTAACTTATAAATATAATTAGAGATATGTCGTACTGATTGGATATAATAACCAAAGTTTTTATTGTAAATTAAATATTTCATGGTTAATTATTAAAGAAATTAATGTTGGATCCAACACATATACTCAGATATTAGTTTACAGACAAATATTTGTACATTTCTTATAATGAAAATCATGTGAAGATTCTTATCACATGAGATAATGTATTGGGAATCCAATAGATAATATTGTGAAATTAATTTATAGAAATAATAAATTAAAGGAGGAAAATGGGATACAAACTTTGTATAAAGAAGGAAAATAATATATTTTTTAGAATATTACATTATTTCAAATTTTGATAATGTAATTAGTTAATGGGGAGAATGTAATACTTGAGTCACTACTATAGATGGTAATTAATAAATCCAAAAAAATATTTCATGATGTGTACTCAAAATATTAATTAGTAAATAAATTATTTTGAAGACAATATTTAATTTAATTCTAAGAAATTTGATAGTTTTTTATCTATTATGTCAATATTATAAAAACATGAATTTCATATATTTCTTCTAAAATAGCTGTTTCTATGTGTAATGTAAACAAATATATATATTAAAAAACCATCAGTTTTATAATGTTATAAAACTAAAATAATTAATTTAATGTTTTATGAAATTAATTAAAAATATGTATTTATGAGTAATAGAAGACATTTAATATTACTATGTTTTAGATATATAACCTATTTTTATCATTATGGAACAATATTTAATATTTAACTCTAAAAATTGATTTTTAACCTTATAATTAAAAAATGAGTTTTCACCAATTGTAAAATAACATAAATCAATGGATATGATATATTGTACATGCATGTTAATACTATATAACTTATTTAAAATCATTTTTTTAATAACATAATTATAATTATGATTAATGTTAATGGACATGATAATGGTAAAATTATAATTTTCATATAAATATTTACTAAAATTTTATAATTTTTATCTATTAATATAAATTAATATCCTCTAAAATGTGACTTATAATTTTTTTGTTTAATATTTAAATAAATAATCACTCATTTTTTAGGTATTCAATTTTTAATATTACAAAGATCACATTATCATGAAAAAACAATATTCTAAAACTATTTCCTTATAGATTAAATTATATAAAATAGATGATTATATTTAATTATTTAGAAATTGAAATATAAAATTTTAATATTATATTTAGGATCAATAAAATGTATTTATTAATACTATTTATTGTACATGTTAATAGAAACTTAATTTACTTGTTTTAAATCTAGATAAAATAATAAAAACAAAGGTAGAAGTAAAAATATAAGAAATATTATTTCCAATAAACTTATAATATTTTATAAAATAAATGGATTAAGATTTTTCAAAATAATAAAACCCTAAAATCAATTGGTTTAATATATTTAAATAACTGATCATTTAATTGTGTCATTTTTATTTAAAAATAATGGCTGAACACAAAAGTTTCTATTTATTCACATATAATGGTGGATAAATTACACTTATTCAAATTTTTAATAGGTGGTTCCTTGGTCAAAAAACCAAGGAATATTTCTTTAAAATAATAAAATCTCCAAAATTTGGAATGATTAGATTTTTTTATAATAATTTTCATGAAGGGAAGAAAATCTAATAGAATCCCTTCTGATTACTTTCATATTTTGATGAATAGTGAAAATAATAAATTTTAATTGAAAACAAATTTTTTAATTGAAATAATTTATAGTGTTAAATTATGGAATTTTGTGGTTTTAAAGTATAATTAGATTATATTTTTTTCCTTTAATATAATTTTTTTCATTTTATGTAATTTCACATTTAAATTGGAAAAAAAATTCATGTCAATATTTTGATAGTTTTTACATAAAAACATGTTTTCTGGTATTGAAAACGAGAAATAATTTTAAATTAACTAATAATACTTAAATTTTTTTAATTTTATAAAATTAAAATAATTTTTCAGATTGTAATGTCAAAATTATGTTGGGGTTAATTTTTTTGTATTTTTCTCAAAACATTCAATTTTAATGAATATTGACAAAAAACTATGTTATTGATTGATATTGAATTTTTATTTAAATAATTAAATGTTATATTTAATTTTATTTTAAATTCAAAATAAATAAATAATACAAATATTAGTCCAATATAATTCATTGGAATCATTTTATAATAATATTATATTTTTAAAATTTTATTGAACTATTTAATGTCTTTTACCTACCTTATAGGCACCTTTGCAAATTTGAATCAAATGTAATTTTAACAATTTTGTGAATTGATTTTAAAAAATATGATAAAAAATATTTTTATAAGTATGTAAAATTTGATTCAATGTGATGAAAATAATATTTGGTAAATAGTATCTTTTGATTTTTATTTACCACAATTAAAAGTAAATGAGGTAATTAAATGTAAAAATTATAATATAATTATCCAAACACATGTCCTAATTATATTGGATAAGTTTATTTCGACCCAAATAAACATTATGAATAATATATTACCCTTTTTGATCCACTTGGATTAGATTAGGCCATTTATTATATTTTATTTAAAGAAGACTTAAAAGTGTTAAATTCAATGTTTAATTAATAAGACATTCTTTATTATAGGGTTACACAAAGAATAAATTCAATTTTAAATTTTAATTGCATAGATAAAAATATTTCCTACATAATGATATTTTATTTATATTTTTTAGACATTAAATAATTGAATTTATTCATGATATAATGATGATCCAGTAATTACCTTATTAATGAATGATTCAAATAATTGATATTAGAAATAATAAAATAAATTTAAATTTAACCTTTTGATGCAATACACGAATATAATAGGGGAATGTGACATTTTATAGTTAATTGAATGTATTTTTTTTGAATAAATAAGAATATTATGACTTTCAAAAACACCAAATACTAAATAGTATCAAAATTGAAATAAATGAGTTTTAAAAAAACTATTTTATTAAATTATATAATAGTAATAAAAATATATTGTTTAGAAAAAGGTCTTAAATAATTATAGATATATCATTAATGAACCAATTTAGGTTCTTTTTGTATTTTATTGTATGTATATTAACAATATAGCATAGGAACACTAGAAGATATGGTAAGAGTTAAACTATTTAACTAAGGGTTAAATCTATAAGATAAGGTTAATTTGGGGACATAAACATGTCTACAACCTATTGGTTGAATGTGTTTCGACCCATACTCAACTTAAACTATAAATAAAACTTTTTGGAGCAATTAAAAACTGAAAATGATTTTATAATAAAATAATATTTCATGATTTTCCTAAAGTGCCCCTCTCCTCTTTTATAAAAGGGTACTTCTGCTACTCTTAAATTTACACTTCAAATTCCATTTGTCTCTTTCAAAACCTGCTAAAATATTCTCCCAACTACCCTCACATAAACCTAAAGGCATTACTTTAATAATAATTTCAATCAATGGAGCCATTTTATTCAAATCAAAATGAAGAACCAGAATAAGAGATAATTATTTCATCATCACATTCAAAGATCTTTTCTTCTTCATAAACATCCTATTTCTTTGATATTTACATACTAAAATAATAACTCTATTACATTCTAAAATATTGGATTTTATTGTAAATATGGTGAAACAATATTCATTATTCTATCCATCCCACGAATGACAAAGTCAACATATGTGCGTACAAATAGTTTATCATCTCCACATTGTGGTATAGTTTGTTATTCAACACTACATTATTTGAATGGGTCTAATAATTAGTATAATTAATTTAAATAATGAATATAAAATTATAATTATTCATAATATATAATATAACTTCCAATTAAATAGTGTTTCACCATTAATAGAATGATATTGTCGCTCGTGCGTACGTACAACTTACCCTCTCCATGATACGTTGAGATTCATCTTGAACAATCTCCATTAAAGAGTATATATATATATATAATGATTAAATATCTAATATATGAAATAATACTGATACTAGAAAAATATATATTTATGTATATATATATATATTTTACTTACTTCTGTACTATATGAAATGAAAATGGAAACGACATTCATGCGTACGTACGGAATACCATCTCCATGAACGATGTTTTCATTTAATATAACTATCTATTTTAAATATTTATATTATGAATATATATGGTATATAAATCATGTTTTATATTCTATAATTTTTAAATAATTATCTAAGTGATACAATCAAGAATAAAAAGATAAAACACATATAACAAAGAAAGCGATTATAATAAGAAATGTTACTTTATCCTACAAATTCTATTAAATGGGTAGTATAATGTCATAAATTAATCATACATGAGATAGTTTATATTAATATGGTTCTGGTATAATTTAATAAAATACTATGGTCATTATAAAGAATGAAAAATGTACCCTCGACTAAAGGAAAGTTAAAGGTAAAGGTTAATTGATCAATCTCATTATTATCAGAGATAGTTTCTGTGTATGTTTTTACTGGGAAATATTTATTATCCCTGTCCATGTTTCATAAAATAGATTTAAAAAGGATTATTCTTAAGGTAAACTTTAACTAAAAGATCATTTTAAATGTTTTAAATATTTATTCATCTAAATCTTTCTCATTAATGTCCATGTTATCAAAATGGATTTAAGGATTTATGTATATGTACATGAATGTTTTAAAATGTTAATTACATTAAAAATATTCAAAGGGGTATGTGACACTTTGATTTAAAAATATCTTTTAAATGTATTCCATTATAAATTATGTGACATTTAGATGATTTCCTGAAAAATGCATATTTCTATCAAATTGTTTTACTGATCATTTTCAATTATGTCAACATCCTTTACTAGATATTATTATTGGTTTGGATTGATTAATTATAATAAAATATTCAATATTTTATCGGATGAATTATGATATGTTTGACTGTGTATGTGCTATTTTTATACCATTCATTTTTTATGGTTAAAGTATTGAAATTTTGTATTGCAGTTTTATTACATATGATTATGTTATATTTCAATTTTTTCATATTAGGATTGCATTGGAAGAAGTATGTGAAGGGAGAGGACTGCTATATCCCCTCAATGCATCGGTAGGTCTTATGGGACAAATTTGTGTTATGGCATAAGTCCCTGACCAAATCTTATTTGTAGTCTTGGCACGGGGCCTTGACTATGTGATTACGATGTCCGACATTATACATTACTTCATTATTAAATTATCTATTGATATTACATGTGATTATTCGACAAGTAGAATATCTATATGAATAAATAAATGGAATTATTTGATTTATATTTTGTATAATATAATGTATTTTATTTTTAAAAAGTCTAGTGTTTTAGTCTCAAACATTGTATTAAATTGTTATACTTATTTATGAAAGTTTATATGATATTATTATTCTTACTAAGCATCTATGCTCACCCATTTAAATGATTTATTTTTCATGGGATGTGAAGATGTATATTATCACTGACTTACATGGATATGCTAAGGGATACGAGTGTGTTCATAGGAGACCCAATGTTTTTTTTCATTTCATAGTTTAATGTAAAACTTATGTATGTATGTAGTAATTCCAAATCTACTAAATTGATCAGTCTTTTAGAATTTGATATCATGTGATCATGCTAATTCTATATAGTAATGAACTAACTCTGTGATTCTAGGGTCATGACATTATAGTACGTATACAAGAATGTTTACCAATAACCTTGGAAATATATTTATAACACTTATATTATAAATCATAACCCTATGATATAAATTACATATATCTATATAAGATCCCCGTAGAATTTTTCTAAAGTAGGAATTCTATGGGTTTTCTAAAAAATTCATCAATGTCAAGATACTACAAGTGGACGTGGTTCTACCATAGATGTACCTCGGAGTGAAAACACTGACAAAGAGTTTCAGGCTCCACCTGGGGTTTCTTGGTACATGACAATGGGCCTTATTGCGCACCTGGTTTGACACTTTCAAGGGACATGCTTAAGATAATTCACAATTTTTTAAAAACTATTATGAAAGGTTTATAAGTAAAAATTTCAGCAAAAAAAATTTTTATGATTAGGATACATTATTTTTTAAGAACTTCAATTAATGTGGAAATTTTTTCATGTTTCTGTATTATTCATTATAATATGATCTAACCTAAAGTATTTCGTCATTTAGAAATCTCGCCCAGTATAAAGAATGAGAACTACAACAATACACATGATATAAAAGGTAAGAAGGATCATATATTTCATTGTCTTAAGAAAAATTTTAAAAGGGAAATATACTCCCATGTATTCTAATCATATGAATAAATAATATCATGTGTTAATAAGATAAGTTAAGAATCATCCGAGTCATATGACATTGAATGGTAGGAAAATAAGAAGAGGATGATAGAGGGAAAGACGTATAATATAAATAAGGGAAAGAAGGATTTTCCCATATCTGATAAATATGGAAATAATCACCGTAGGAAGCCTATGAATAGAGTGGGAGTTTTTTATAAGTGTAGAGAAAAAGGATTCCATGTTCGTGCTTAAAATTGTAATAAAAAAAATTTCAAATGTACAATGCTTCATCTACAAAGAGTTGGGAAAATGTGGGAATCAATGTCCCAATAATCAAAGTATAACCCAAATGATGCTATTAGATAATAATCACATTACAATACAACCACAGATAAAGATTAATGATATGTGTTCTAATGATGTTATTAATGAATTGTGTCACTTCACTATTGTATTAATGATGTACAGGTTATAAGAAGTATAGAGTATATAAGGTTTGTACCATAGTATGTCTTCATCAGGGAATTGGGATTGTATGGTACCAGGAAATGTGAAACAGTTTCAAGTTAAAATTTTTAGAAAATATATGCTTTCGGGAACCATAACACTTAATTTTTTTCTAAATCTGAAATAATTATTTCAGATTATGATATTATTGATTTGGAAAAATTATATTTGATATTATTGACAACCATTAAAATAATTAATTTTATTTATTCCATCATTGTTGGAGTTTACAACATATTTGGATATAAGGTATATATACAGTATTCTATAAACAACAAGGGAGAATAAATGTAATCAATAAGGATTTATGGTATTTAAAGTTGCTACCATGTTTTAATAGAATATATGATGAAGGTTTTCACATGTTATTATGTGGAAAAAGAGATCTTCAATATGTTTACCTTCCTTATTAATTTTGGACCTCACGTTTAGAAATAAGTATTTGGGATAAGTATAAAGGTTAAAATGAATTAAGTTGGGTATTGGATACTATTTTTTATGGTTAAAACATTTCATAAGAATTTTTTTAGATTTTTATAAAATTGACAACCTGGAGGATAGGCGACAACCTGTCGTATTCGATAAGGCCGCGAGACGTGAACCAACAACCGAAGGGTGACAAGCGTACACCACCTACCATTGGCCTACGTGATGTCTTGATTTGTATAATGTAGTTTTTTTAAAATTTTCTGACAGATAAAATATGAATTCATTTTTTTGGAACCCTATATGATTAGGAAAAATATAATCTTTTTTAGTACTATTATCTTTTGGAGTGAAAGATGATTTTGTAGTAAAAATTAGATAAGTTATGGAACTCTACTTATCATATATTCTTTTTTCCCCATAAACATTAGGGCCTGAAAATCCTTTTTAAATTTTTCAAAAACCAGTTTTGGAGAACCGGTAACCGCACAATCTTGAAACATCAAATTTCAAAAATTCAAAAAACAAAGAGCCATTAAGCCACCTTGAGCCACGTTACTACCTCGAGCCTCACACCCAACTGAAGATGCAGATCGTCACAAATCTCAAAACCGCCTCTAGCCTTATCTCTGGCAAGAAAGTTGGACCTTCTACATCCATCGACGTCACCAGAAAAAACAGATCGTAGCCATCACATGATTCTTACCATTTACTGGTATGGAAACGCATCATCGACACAAAACTAAACCATCACAGCAGTCGCAAGACCATCCACGCACTCGAAACATCATCCTCGAGATATTAAAGAAAAACATTCAACCTATGCTCATGAAAACGCATGAACAACAAAATCCAATCAACAATATTAACCAAATTTTAAAAATTATATATATCATGTATAATTTAAACATTAATATTTTGTGTTACATATACAAAATATAAGAACAAATTCTATTTTTCCAAAAAATAGAAGTATTTTTTTAAATTTTCTTTTTTTCATCCTTTTAATGGAAAACAATTTTTAAATAATATATTTGACACTTTTATATATAAAATTTAATGACATTAAATTCATCTTTGTTATAGAGACATATAAAATTTAATTTGGATACAATTTTGGTACTTTTCTAATAACTTTTATAATATGATGAATAGTGAAAATTAATAAATTTTAATTGAGAAAACATTAATAAAATTAATTAATAGTTTTAATGTATGAATTTGAGTGTTTTTAATGTATAATTATATTATATTTTTATCATTTGATATAATTTAGGTAATTTTAAATAATTTTACATTTTAATTGGACATAAACACTTGTCAATATTTTGATATTTTTTGCTTCTTAAAAACTTCCTTTCTGGTTTTGGCAACCGAAATTAATTGTAAATTTACTAATACCAGTTATATGTTTTAAATTTGGTAAAATAGACCTCATTTTTGAATTTTTATGATCAAAATTATCTTAGCTTTAATTTTTTGTTTTTTCTGAAAACATTCAATTATAATGAATAGTGTAAAACACTACTTTATTATTTTATACAGAATTTTTATTTAAATAATTAATATTAATATTAATATTTATTTAAAAGTAAAAACATATATATAATACCTATATTATTCCAATGTAATTCATAACAGTCATTTTACAATAAGATTAGACATATACAATTTTATTGAACTATTTAATATCCTTTACCCACATTCTAAGAACATTTGTAAATTTGAATAAAATATAATATTACAACTTATAGGAATTGAATTTAAAACATTCAATAGAAAACATTATCACTAGTAAGTAATATGTGATTCAATTTGTTGAAAATATTTTTTGGTGAATAATAATATTTGATTTTTATTTACCACGGTTTAAATTAAATACGATAATTAAAGGTAAAAATGAAATTTTAATTACCCAAAAACAAGTCCTAATTCGAATGGATAAGTGTATTTCGACCAAAAATAATACTTAGGAAAAAAATATGATCTTTTTTGATCCACTTGGATTAGATGAGGACATTTATTATATTTTATTTAAAGATGAGTTAAAAGATTTAAATTCAATGTTTTATAAATAAACTATTTTTAATATAGGGTTATACATATAGTAAATTCAACTATATATATTCATTATAAAGATAAAAATATTTCCAACATCATTGTATTTTATTTATAATTTTTAGACATTAAGTAATTAAATTTATTTATGACAGAATAATGAAGAAATAATTACCTTATCAACGAATGTTTAAAATAATTGATATTATAAATATTATAATAATTGTAAATTGAAACTTCTGATGCCATACACAAATTTTCTAGGTGAATATGACATGTTAGGGTTAATTCAATATTTTTTTTGAATAAATCAGATTTTTATGACTCTAAAAAAATACTATATAGTGTAAAAATTTACATAAATGCTTTTTTAAAACAGATACTATTTTATTAAATTAAATAAGTGTCATTAAAATCTATGTTTTAGTCAATGGTCTTAAATAATTCAAGATATTGTTGAGTCAATAAAGTTTCTTTATGATTTTTCTATTCCATTATGTTTTTAAAATAACAAACACGCCATCCCATGGAAAATTTGTTATTTACATGAAGATTTTTTGTAGAAGCTTTTCCATCCACAAGGAAATTTTCTCTTTACCTTTTTATTCATTGTTCATTATTTAGTTTTTAACTTTTTTTATTTCTAATGTGTAAAAATCATTTTCATATATAGAACCTCAGAATCATATAAATACTTATATATAGTGTATTCTATTTTGAGGTTCTGAATTCAGACTCTGAATTCTCAGAAATTCAGAATCGGAATTCCTTCAAATTTTTATTCTGAATACCCTGAAATTCAAACACTGAATTCCCTAATATTCAGACTCTGAATTCTATGAAATTAATAATTAGAATTCAGTAAAACTCAGACTCTGAATTCCCTAAAATTCAGACTCCGATTATCTGAAATTAAGACTCCGAATTCTCTAAAATTCACACTCTAAATTCTATAGAATTCAGACTCTGAATTCCTCAGAATTTAGACTTTAAATTCATATGAATTCAGAATTCAAATTCCACCTCATTCATATTCCGAATTCCATGAAAAAATTAATCTGAATAACCAAGTAATATAGAATCTGAATGTTTTCCTCTTAGACTCCGAACGTTATTTTTTTCATAGGCACTGAACGTTTTTTTAGACTCCAAAATATAGATTTTTTTGACAAACCATATTTCAATACTCTTGTTATAGTTTTAAAATGATGTTGTGCATTCGGTTTCTAACTAACCGTTGTTTCAGTGGAAAATGTACATATCCCTCCAAATTCAAGGTAAAATATGACCATTGGAGGAGGGAGCTGACCATTGGAGTTATGCCTATAAATAGAAACTCATTTGAAAAAACATAAAACAATACAAACATTGATCAATCTAGAGATTAAGTTCTACTGAAGTGATATCTATAGAGTTAGACCCTTATGATTTGTTCATACAAAACATCTCGTTTAGATTAATGCGTGAGACTCAAATTGTTGTTATGTACAATAGAGGTATTCCAAGGATATGAAGAGAGAGGTGATGACTACCTTAAAGTTCAAGGACATCCATGATAAAAAAGACAAAGGTGATGACTACCTATAAGTCTGAGGTCTTGTGAGGATAACCAGACAGACTCCAATACTCTAATCCAAGGATTACCCAAGTGTGGGTCATATAGACATTCTGGAAAGTATAAATCATGGGACCTTTATCCTAGAGTGTTGGATACTCTACTCTTTGGGTTGAAAGATTATATACATGTTACTTGTATTGTTTCATGTTTGTTTTCCACTACATTTTTATTAATTTGTAAAGTATAAATATATTATACATTATTGTTCTTCTATACTCTAATTAGTAAGATTCTATATGATTTAAGGTAGAATAATCTTCCTTGTAATCTATTATTAAGTTTCATTTCTATAACCATATATTTGGAATCTAGAAAGTTTGTATAACTAAGAGGTTTTTTGAATTTAACTTTTTTAACATGGTTAAGAATAGTTTTTCTCAATGTTAAAAAGAATGTTTTATAACAAATTTTAAAAGTTCTATTTTTTTAATGTATACAATTCACCCCCTGCTTGTATATTGAGCATCTACATCATTATTTCGATCCTACAATTAGTATCAGAGTAGGTCTCTGGAATACTTATATTCACATATAATTTTTCTTGATCAAGTTTTCATTGATCTATATTTCCCTTTCATAGGATATATTTATGCTTCTTTACAAACATTTTCTATTAACTTGTTTATGTGGAAAGATATTTTCTTTCTGATGGAAAAAAGGAATGTTGGTTTGATTGACAATCTTAATCCTACCAGACCACCAATATTTGATGGGAATGATTGTGAATATCGGAGAGATTGTTTGAAGGATTTTGTAATTAATACTTGAGTGGAAAACTTTGTTATGGTTACTGGAGATTACATGATTCCTAATAAAGAAGTCAGAACATTTACTAATGATGAAAAGTTAGAATATCAACTAAACTAAAAGGTACTCAATACGTTGTTGTGTTCCTTGACCAGGAATATATATATCTATATTTTTTCTTGTGAAGATTCAAATTGAATTTGGATGAAGCTTGATGTAACTGATTTTAGAAAATCCAATGTTATCGAAACTAGAAGAGCTATTCTTAGAGCTGAGTATCATGGTTTCTCCTTTCTTTATAGAGAACCTATATGTAAGGTACAATAGTGATTCAAGACTTTTGTCAATAGCTTACAATAAATGGGTGAGAATGGTTAGGATGATGAATCTCTTATGGAGAAGATTATAGGCATCAAGCCAAATGAGTCACAGTCCAAGAGATCAACTATAGATGAAAATAGAAAAGTTACTCAGGTTTCTTGTGATGAACTGTTTTAAACACTTCTTAAACATGAATGTAGAATGAAGAGAGATGATGAAAATATTATGAAAAATAGTGTAAATGGAAGTGTTTCTTTTATAATTACTTCAAATCATATAAAAGGAGAGACTCCTGAGAGGGTTACAAGATCTAAATATAAGAATGTCACTGTTTTATCTGAATCAAGTGAAAGTGAACATTCTATGAATGAACTAGCTATTATTGGCTGAATGATGATAAATATATTTGGGAAGAAAGACTTTCAGTATAGATATTAGATGAAATAAATAAAGGAAAAGAAAGACTCAGAAGTCACTTGTTATGGATGTAAATGAGTAGGGCATATAATTCCAAATTGTCTTATGCTTATGAGAAAGGATAGAAAGGAAAACAATTATCAGAGGAATAAAAAGAAGTACTACAAAGCTAATTCTAAGAATGTTTTGAAAGCTAATGACACCTACAGTGCCTATAGTGGAGACAATTCTGATGAATCCTCAGAGTATAAATCTTCTTGTTAGAAAAATCTTGTTTTACATTCCAGGTTACCTATTGAAAATAATTTTTGATGGTCATGGTACACAATGAGAAATCCATAACCAATATATTATTGAACACTAAATTTAGTGATTGTAAATATTAGGAATCATTAAGTGATGAATCTTTTTTGGATTAAGATGATCCTTTACCTACTTATGAATAATTTTCTAGGATTTCTAATCTCCTTGAGAATAAAAATTCTAAAGTCATGAATAGGATTTATAATGAAAATTGTAGTATTTGTATTCTTACTATGGATGTATCAAATTATTATAAGGATCTTGATAAAAAAAATATATGATTTTGAAAGTATTTAAAAAACCCTTGAGGAATATAATTATGAGAAGGAAAAACTTTATAAGGTTCTTGAAAAATTAATTTATATGAAAAATGTTTTAGTGACTAACTATATTAATAAAACTAATGTTTTTGTGGATAGATACCTAGTTATTTGACAAAAGTTGGAAATATTTTCCTTGAGGAAGTGTTTGGAAAACTATACCCTATGTAAGGAAAAATTAAACAATATGTATTCCCAAATTAGACCACTAATGAATAATTCAATATTTGGTAATACTATTTCAAAAATAATTTTTAGTAACAATTATTTGGTTCCTCAAATTGCTCCATTCTGCACAAAATTTTAGTTTAGTGGGAATTGGGAAAAAATTGTTCCTTAAACAAAACTCACCCTTTAGGGTTTTATAATGCTTATTTTTCAACGAAAATGTGGATTCCAAAGGTATTGGATTCTGATGTATCCGGAACCAAGAATGTTTGGGTTCTATATGTCTAACTCTTTTATTTACAGAAAATAAAGGATAATACCAACAGAAATACATGGTACACGTATAGTGGATGATCCCGCCACATGATGGGTAACAAATACTTCTTTGAAAATATTATCAAGTGTAAAGAAATAAAAGTAACATTTAGAGATAATGCTCTGAGGGAAATAATTTGTATATGTTGTATTGTTCTTCTTGTAAAATCATTGATTTCAAATGTTTCATTTGCAAAGGGTCTTAACCACATTCTTATTATCATAAGTCAATTATGTGATGAAGGGTACCTTGTATATTTTAGGAATGACATGTGTTTATTAAAAATTATAAGGAAGAGTTTAATATTTCTTCCTATAGGAAAGAGAATGTTTACAAACTAAACACATAAGTCCTTAAAAGCCAAGATATACATTGTCTTAGTGCAATGGAAGACAACTATTGGTTATGGAATAGAAGGTTAGAACATTGTAACCGTAGTAAAATATGAAAAATCTCTAATAAAAGCCTAGTTAAGGATCATCCAGAGCTATGATTTGATTCTTAAAAAGTTTTTGATTCTTTTCAATATGGAATAAAACCGAAATCATGTTTTAAATCAGTTGGTGATGTCTCAACCACTGATGCATTACAATTGGTGCATATGGATCTTTTTATTCCAACACAAACTGGGATCATTAGAGCCAAATATTCTGTATTTTTTATATTTGATGATTACACTATAATTACATGGGTCTATTTTCTAGAAAATAAATCTAAAGATTTTTCTTATTTAAAAAGTAATAGAGCCCATATTAAAAATGAAAAAAAACCCTTTATTTGTTATCTATTCATATTGATCATGGAGGAGAATTTCAAAACTCTGATTTTAAATCTTATTGTAGTAGAAAAGGAATAACTTATAACTTCTCAGCACCAAGAACTCGTCAACATAATTGTGTTGTTGAAAGGAGAAAGAAATTTCTTCAAGAGATAACAAGAACAATGTTGAATGAATATTTGGTAGCCAAAATTTTTCTGGATGAAGATGAAAGTACAGGTTGTTATATTATAAATCATGTTTTGATTACAACTTTTCTTAATAAAACTCCTTCTCAGTTATTGTAACACCCCGACCCTAGTTACCCAGATTCGGTGCATTATTACATAACATTGGCTTGATCAGAAGAAAGATCAAATCTCGAAAGACCGATTGGTTTAGTAGCCTTGGAAACACTAGATATATTCATAAGTTTTACATTACATCATAAAATGAAAAACTACTACAACAACATAATGTCTCCACATTCCACACTATTATCCCCTCATAATATCCCTTCAGGACATTCATAACGTACTTTTTCACATCCTGGGAAAAATAAAACATAGAAAAGGGGTGAGATCAAATGCCCAGTAAGGATAACAATATAGCAGAACATTCAAAATAAGCATAAACATTTAAGGAAATGCATTACTAAAACAAAAGCCTTTTAAACTTGAACTTAAACATAGTATGGAAAAAGTAAAATGAAATAATTCCATTTACTTGTTCACATGGATATTATACTAATCGAATAATCACATGCAATATCAATAACCACTTTCATAATGTCGGAATGCATAATGCTGAACTTTAATTTCTTTGTCAAGGCTTCATCCCATGACCTAGGGTCTAACTGTAACCAGAACCCAACCCAGAGTGCCTCTAATAACCAGACACCAACCCGGAGTTCCTCTAATAACCGGAGACCAAACCGGAGTTCCTCTAATAACCAGAGACCAAACCGGAGGGCTTACTTTTACCGGTCCCCAACCCGGAACATACTTGTCTAACACATTCATCTGGATGAAAGGTTGAAATATAAATAAACATTCAGATTAAAAATAACTTATGAAATGTCAATACTCTAAATAAAAACCATGAGTGACATAAGAATAACGTATCCATAGTCAAAAATATCACAAAACCTTCAATAAAATATGGATGTTTTGTATCATAATAAATCATCTTCAAATAAACTTAAAATCCATCAAAGGCTGTTGACATAGATGAAATAAAGACTATTTTAGAAAAATTTCTCTATCTATTTTGAAATCATTTAAGAGTATTATATTTATGAAATAAAACATTTTTTTTGAAAATATTCTTATTATCTTGTAAGGGAAGCTTCGACGATTTTATAACGGCGAAAAATAGCCACACCCGCCGTATAAGTTAAAAAAAACATTCTTACCTTAATTTTGTCGAAAAGGATAAAAAGCACCTTGTTTGGAAAACGACGGAATGAGTCCTTTATAAACCTCTTATAAAAAGTCAAAAAAGGGTATAAATGACTTTAACCCATATTCTAATAAATAGTAAAAAGGTTTTGAAATTCATTTTTAAGAAACATGGATGTGGATGATAAAGAGATCCAAGTATATTATTAAGTATAAACAACCTCAGATAATGAAGAGATTGCGAAATAACCCTTACCAATTTGGTAACTTATGAAACATACAACCCATAAAAGAGGTATAATACAATGAATATGTAAATACACATAAATTTGAGTGTATTACACAATGAATATAATTACGGGCAGTACATACACCACACAAAAGGTGATGGTGGCAATATGGAATGAATCTCACGGGAATAAGGAGTGACATAAAAACCCCTTACCTTGAATTTTTCCTTGGTTGGGGTAGGATAACCTCCTGTATAATGGTGAAATAATTGTTATTAATTTATACAAGAATCATATACACTAATATGATATCATATATGATCTTTTAATATTGATTTGATAATAATATCTTATTATTATCGTTGTTTTGGGTGTTAACTTACTTGTTTTCTTTTATATGTTTTGTTACGTAAGCCATGTTTGTAATGGATAGTTTTTATATTATTCATATTCATAATGATATCAAGTCCTTAAACATCATTTTTAAATCATCAAATGATAATTATACTTTAATGGATACGACAGAGAATGAATCTCATCGTGTTCGTGGAGACGGTAGTCCGTACGTATGCACGAGCGACAATATCATTCTTTTGAAATAATATATAAATGGTTGTTATATCATATATACAGAATCATTAACATGTTATATTTATTATTTACATGAGTTACATATCATTATTATACCCATCCAAATTATAATATATTGAATAACAATTACACTACGACGTGGAGACGGTAAGCCGTACGTACGCACGTATGGTGAAATTTTATTCAAAGGGTGGATAGAATAATGAATATGGTTGTACCATATTTATAATAACATCACAGTATATATATGATACAGGAGTTATTATTTTATAATGGTAATAACAAAGGAAGAATAAGTGGAAGAAGAAAGGAACTTGGAAAAGGGTGGTGAAATCATTACCTCTTCTTCGGGTTCTTCCTTTTGATTCGATCAAAAGGGCTCCATAGGTTGGCTTTCTGATAAAACTAAGACCTATAGGTTGTAGTGAGGAAATTTGGGAGAGTATTTGGGCAAATTTTTTCCGATCCAAAAGGTTTTTAAGGTGTGAAGAAATGAGAAGGAGGAGTGCCCTTTTATAAAATGGGTGAGGGGCACCTTTGGAAAAGCTAGAGATATTAGTTTATAATAATTTCATATTCAGTTTACAATGTCTCCAAAGTTGATTATTCAAAGGTTAAGGTGGGGATGGGTAGAAAACAACTCAACCAATATAATTTAGACAAGTTTGGGTACTTATATTAACCTTATCTTTAAGTATTAACTCTAAGTTAATTAGTTTCACTTTTACAAAGTCTCTTTGTATTTTTATATAATATGGTTAATAAACATACTATATACATCCAAGAGACCCCCAAGTGGTCCATTAATTATGAACCCATCATGATATAAGTCTCTTGGCCTAACCGTAGATTCTTAGGAATTTAATATCAATTAATAATATAATATTTGTTTTAAGAACTCTTTTATGTCAATTTTGACACTATTCAATAGTTGATTTTTGTGAAGCTCATAACAGATTTATTACTTCTAACGAAGTCAATTATATCAATCCTAATATATCATATTATCCTATAAAATTAGTTTAATTCATTAAAAGTATCATATTATATTTATTTGGGTATTTATAATATCAATTATTTTAATTTTTCACTATTATAGTAATTAATTCATCATCATTGTGTCATAAATAAATTAAATTATTTAATGTCTAAAAATTATAAATAAAATATAATTATGTAGGAAATCTTTTTATATTTCTAATTAATATTTATAATCTAAAATCCAACATATATAACCATACTTAAAAATTGATTTTTTAAAAGATATATGCTTGTGTCATTTTTGTATTCATTTTAACTTAATTTAAAAAAAAGTGTCCCTATCACCTACAAGTGGTACCATGGGATCCCAAAATCGACCCAAGGATGCCTATGGTCGAACATGTATCAAAAAATAAGGATAGGGAACGTTTTAGGGTAATTTATTATTATTATAATATTATTTTTTAACCCTTATTTACCGGATTTACCCTTAGCAAAGGTAAATAAAATATTTACTGCAGTAATTATTCAAAATGTCTAAAAATAAAAGTTACCTATTTAAACAATTTGGACATCCTGATTCCAAATATGGAATCCATTTTTCTAAATTCAATACACAGAAGTGACAAAAATTAATTTAAAATTAATTCCCACTGTCAAAACAAAAAGCGTTTTTTTAAGAGATAATAACTATCAAAAGATTGACACTTGTTTTTGTTCGGTTTAATTGTAAAATTATGTCCAATGACCAAAACTATATTAAATGGTAAAAATATATTCTAAATATTCTTTAAAACCATTCAAATTCATAATTTATCACTATTAATTATTTTGATTAAAAAAGTTTTTTTAATTAAAATTTAGTAATTTTCACTATTCATCAAAATATGAAAGTTATCTGAAAAGTACAAAAATCTCACCTTAGGATAAATTCGATACTCAGAATCCAAAAATGAAATCTATTTTGAGAGATAAAATTTCAAAAAATTTAAAAAGTAGGTATTACTATTCACAACGGCTAGTTTGATTGGTTGTGGTGTGTTAGAACTCGAAGTTGCGTACAACACACGCTATTGTATTATTCAAAGGAAAGCATACCGTGGAAGCTTGGGATGTTCCATTTTAAATTTTTTGATGTCCCCCATTTAGTCAAAAAGTTTAAAATATTTTATTTAATTAGGTTTCACTATTAAAAGTTGATAAAAGTGCAATACTGAAAATGAATCTGTTCATGCATTATGTCTAAGAAACTCATAATATGGATTCTAAAATTATAAGGATTATATAAAGTTTAAAATTTATTTAATACTATTCATAACCTATTTTGAATGGCTCTTTTTTTTGGTAAGTCATGGTGTGATTTAACTCAGTGTTGCATGTAGTGCAAGTTATTGAATTATTTTGAAGAAATAACACACTATGAAATCTTGGGGTGTTACATTCTCTCCTCCTTCAATAAATTGCGTCCTTGAAATTTGAAATTGTTCTTCGAAAATAAAAGGTTGAAAATATAAAATATATTTGTGGGAAAACCCACATCGGAAATTGGGTTACTAAAATTTAGTCATAATATGAGGAAAAGAGAAATTAAAGGGTCACCACCAAATTAAGCTCTCGATTAGGAGAACATTGGTGGAAATTAGAGAAATATAATTGGAGGAAAAACGTAAATATTTATAGGTAGTGATTGAGGTCATCAATCACAAACAAGTATAAAATTGAGGTCCTTAAACTCATCAATCTATGATTATTTGAAATACCATCGGTTCAACAAAACATAGGGTATTGGGATAACACATTTTTGACGTTTCAAAATATCATAGTTGAAATCCCACATCGAAAAACGAATTAACGAGGCCTCTATTTAAAATAAAGACAGGAAAGTATGAAGATTACCGAAAATAACACATACTAGGGTTCCATGTAGGAAAATATGGATATGGAAGAGAAATCTAACCATCAATTATCTTATGGAGAGTGGTAGAGAACATGGCTATGAAAAGGCCAACAATCCCAAAGCCATAAATTAGTGATGATTTAAGGTACCATCTATGAAAATATTTTTGTTCTAAGTTCCTTTTATTAATGTTGAGGAATTTATTTATGAGATTGGTTAAGATCATAAGGAGATATACTTACTTTATAATTAGAGTTTTATCCATTAATAAATTTCTACCACAAACTCATCTTTCACTCTAAAAGATAATAGAACGTAAAAAAAAATTCTATTTATACTATTCGTATAGGGTTCCAAAATAAATGAATTTATAATTCATCTACCAGATCTTTTAAAAAAACTATATTATTTAATCCAGGACATCTCGTGGGCTAGTGGTAGGTGATACACCCTTGTAGCCCTTCGGTTGCGGGTTCAAGTCTCGCAGCCTTTTCGGACGCGATGGGTTGCCGCCCGACCTCTGGGTTGTCCTTTTATGGCAATCCAAAATAATCCAAACTAGAACTATCCAAAATACTTCTGTCCAAACTAACAGTCCAACATTTATAAGGAAGGTAAACATAATGTAGATCCTTTTTACCCCGTAATAGCATATGAATACCTTAATCGTGTATTCTTTTAATACACTGAAACATCCTGAATTACCATATTCCTTATTGTTTACATTCATGCTCCCTTATTCCATATAGAATGCTGGATATACTTCATCAATCCAAAAATGTTTTAAACCCCAACAATGATGGAATATACAAATCATTAATCTGTTACAAGGTAGTCAAGAATATCCAATATAATTTATCCAAAACAATCATGTATTATTCCAAAATCACTACCTATGTATCAGAACTATATTATGGTTTATCATTCTCTCAACCATATATTTTCCAGAAATTTATCATTCTATTGAGTCACTTTTCTTTTTTCCATACAATTTCAAGTCCTTAATGAAATAGTACTCCAGTACAATCCTTATATACTCCATAATTATTATAACAAGTACATTGTTGATACAACACTCAAATGACATAATCAACATAAGAACTCTAATCATTCCTCGTCATCTGTGGTAGTATCATAACTTTATTATTATCCAATAGAATCATTTGCGGCATAGTCTGATGATTGGGACATAGGTTCGCGTAGTGTCCAAACTACTTGGAAATGAAGCATTGTACATTTGAAACCATTTTCTTACCCTTGCAGTCACGTACTTTGTGCCATTTTCCTCCACACTTATAACAAACTCCCATTCCTTTCAGGCAAGTTCCAGGGTGTTTCTTCCCACAGTTATCACATATGGGAAAATTCATCTTTTTCCTCTTCCCTTTATCCATATTTCTCTCTTCCATCCTTTTCTTCTCTTGCTTCCCTTAAAATCCCTAGGACTTAGTAAACTCTTTACTTATCATATCAACACATGATATTATTTATTCATATGATGATAATTAATGCGAGACTATTTCTATTATAAATTCCGTCTTAATACTATGAAATATATGATCCTTCTTTCTCTTTGTATCATGTGCATTTTTGGAGTTCTCATTCCTTCTACTGGGCGCCATTTCTAAACAATGAAATACACTAGATTAGTTTATGAATAACAATACCTAATCCCAAACTTTTGAAACACATAACATAAATTAAATAGTTTATGGATATAATCCATAATCATAAAAATGTCTCTTTTGAGGAAATATATACTCATAAACCCTCCATAATGATTTGTAAGGAAAATGATAGTTATCCTAAGAATATCCCCTAAGAGTGTCATAACCAATAGTGCAGCAAGGCCCGTTGTCGTGCACCAGTTCCCGTTCGAGTCTAGCTCAAAGCGGTGTTTTCAGGTTTTACCCCTAGGTACATCTGTGCAAGAGCCGCCTCTACCTGCTCGTATCCAGACAAGGATGTATTTCTTGGAAAACTCACAAAATCTCTACAATACCTAAATTCTAGTAAGTTCTTCTATACTAATCCTCAAAGTTCATCTTAGGTCTACGTGCTCTAATAAGAGTTTATCTAAATCTAGCTTCCAAGGATTGTACTAAAATTTCTCTGATACCAACTATAACGCCCCGACCCTAGTTACCTAGAGTCGGTGCATTATTACATAACATTGGTATGATCACAACAAAGATCAAATCTCAAAAGACCGATTGGTTTAGTAGCCTTGGAAACACTAGATATATTCATATGTTTAACATTACATCATAAAATGAAAAACTACTACAACAACATAATGTCTCCACAGTCCACACTATTATCCCCTCATAATATCCCTGCAGGTCATTCAAAACTTACTTCTTCACATCCTGGGAAAAATAAAACATATAAAAGGGGTGAGCTCAAAATCCCAGTAAGGATAACAATATAGCGGGACATTCAAAATAAGCATAAACATTTAAGGCAATGCATTACTAAAACATAAGCCTTTTAAACATGAACATCAACATAGTATGGAAAAATTAAAATGAAATAATGCCATTTACTTGTTCACATGGATATTCTACTAATCTAATAATCACAAGCATTATAAATAACCACATTCATAATGTCGGAATGCATAATGCTGAACTTTAATTTCTTTGTCAAGGCCTCGTCCCAAGACCTAGGGGCTAACTGTAACCGGAACCCAACCCATAGTGCCTCTAATAACCGGACACCAACCCAGAGTTCCTCTAATAACCGGAGACCAAACCAGAGTTACTATAATAACCGGAGACCAAACCGGAGGGCTTACTTTTACCGGTCCCCAACCCGAAACATACTTGTCTAACACATTCATCTGAATGAAAGGTTGAAAAATAACATAAACATTCGGATTACAAATAACTTATGAAATGTCAATACACTAAACAAAAACCATGAGTGACATAAGAATAACTTATCCACAGTCAAAAATATCACAAAACCTTCAATAAATTATGGATGTTTTTTATCATAATAAATCAACTTCAAATAAGCTTAAAATCCATCAAAGGATGTTGACATAGATGAAACAAAGACTATTTTAGAAAAATATCTCTATCTATTTTGAAATAATTTAAGAGTCATATATTTATGAAATAAAACAATTTTTTTGAAAATGTTTTTATTATCTTGTAAGGGATGCTTCGACGATTTTATAATGATGGAAAATATCCACACCCGCCGTATAAGTTAAAAAACATTCTTACCTTAATTTTGTCGAAAAGGTTAAAAAGCACCTTGTTTGGAAAACGACAGAAACATTACTTTATAAACCTCTTATAAAAATTCAAACAAAGGTATAAATGACTTTAACAAATATTCTAGTAAATAGTAAAAAAATTTTGAAATTCATTTTTAAGAAACATGGATGTGGATGATAAACAGATCCCAGTAGATTATTACGTATAAACAACCTCGGATAATGAAGAGATTGCGAAATAACCCTTAACAATTTGGTAACTTATGAAACATACAACCCATAAAAGATGTATCATACAATGAATATGTAAATACACATAAATTAGATTTTATTACACAAAGAATATAATTATGGGCAGTACATACACCACACAAAAGGTGATGGTGGCAATATGGCATGAATCTCACGGGAATAAGGAGTGAGATGGAAACCCCTTACCTTGTACTTTTCCTTAGGTGGTGTAGGTTAAAATCCTGTATAATTGTGAAATAATTGTTATTAAATTATACAAGAATCATATACATTAATATGATATCATATATGATCTTTTAATATTGATTTGATAATAATATCTTAGTATTATCGTTGTTTTGGATGTTAACTTACTTGTTTTCTTTTCTATGTTTTGTTACGTAAGCCATGTTTGTAATGGATAGGTTGTATATTATTCATATCCAGTATTATATCATGTCCTTAAACATCATTTTTAAATCATCAAATGATAATTATACTTTAATGGATACGATGGAGAATGAATCTCATCGTGTTCGTGGAGACGGTAGTCCGTACGTACGGACGAGCGACAATATCATTCTTTTGAAATAATATATAAATGGTTGTTATATCATGTATACAGAATAATTAACATGTTATATTTATTATTTACATGAGTTACATTTCAATATTATACCCATCCAAATAATAATATATTGAATAATAATTACACCACGACGTGGAGACGGTAAGCCGTACGTACGCACGTATGGTGACATGTTATTCAAAGGGTCGATAGAATAATGAATATGGTTGTACCATATTTATAATAACATCACAGTATATATATGATACTGGAGTTATTATTTTAGAATGGTAATAACAAAGGAAGAATAAGTGGAAGAAGAAAGGAACTTGGAAAAGGGTGGTGAAATCATTACCTCTTCTTCGGGTTCTTCCTTTTGATTTGATCAAAAGGGATCCTTAGGTTGTATTTCAGATCAAACTAAGGCCTCTATGTTGTATTGAGGGAAGTTGGGAGAGTATTTAGGCAGAGTTTTTCCGAACCAAATGGTTTTGAAGGTGTGCAGAAATGAGAAGGAGGAGTGCCCTTTTATAAGAGGGGTGAGGGGCACCTTTGGAAAAGTTAGAGATATTAGTTTATAATAAATTCATATTCGGTTTCCAATGGCTCCAAAGTTTATTATTAAAAGGTTAAGGTGGGGATGGGTCGAAAACAATGCAACCAA
The DNA here is from genome assembly GCA_963277665.1 of Viscum album. Lineage (NCBI taxonomy): Eukaryota > Viridiplantae > Streptophyta > Magnoliopsida > Santalales > Viscaceae > Viscum > Viscum album. The sequence goes on along the minus strand of OY728138.1, from coordinate 578,809,582 downwards.
TAGAATTTAGACAGGTTTGGTTACTTATATTAACCTTATCTTTAAGTATTAACTCTAAGTTAATTAGTTTCACTTTTACAATGTCTCTTTGTATTTTTATATAATATGGTTAACAAACTTATTATATACATCCAAGCGTCCCCCAAGTGGTCCATTAATGATGAACCTGTCATGATATAAGTCTCTTGGCAGAACCATAGATTTTTAAGAATTTAATATCAATTAATAATATAATATTTGTTTTAAGAACTCTTTTATGTCAATTTTGACACTATTCAATAGTTGATTTTTGTGAAGCTCATAACAGATTGATTACTTCGAAAAAAGTCAATTAAATCAATACTAATATATCATATTATCCTATAAATTTGTTTAATTCATTAAAAGTTTCATATTATATTTATTTGGGTATTTATAATATCAATTATTTTAATTTTTAACTTTTATAGTAATTAATTCATCATCATTGTGTCATAAATAAATTAAATTATTTAATGTCTAAAAATTATAAATAAAATATCATTATGTAGGAAATATTTTTATATTTCTAATGAATATTTATAATCTAAAATCCAACATATATAACCCTATGTAAAATTTTTTTTTTCTAAAAGATATATGCTTGTGTCATTTTTGTATTCATTTTAACTTAATTAAAACAAAGTGTCCCTATCACCTACATGTGGCACCATGGGGTCCCGAAATCGACCCAAACATGCCTATGGTCGAACATGTATCAACAAATAAGGCTAGGACACGTTTTAGGGTAATTTAGTATTATTATAGTATTATTTTTTAACCCTTATTTACCAGATTTACCCTTAGCCATGATAAAAAAAATATTTACCGCAGTAATTATTCCAAATTTCTAAAAATAAAAGTTACTTATTTACACAATTTGGTCATCATGATTCCAAATATGGAATCCATTTTTCTAAATTCAAAACACAAAAGTCACAGAAATTAATTTAAAATTATTTCCCGATGTCAAAACAAAAAGCGTGTTTTTAAGAGATAATAACTATCAAAAGATTGACACTTGTTTATGTTTGGTTTAATTGTAAAATTATGTCCAATGACCAAAATTATATTAAATGGTAAAAATATATTCTAAATATACTTTAAAACCACTCAAATTCATAATTTATCACTATTAATTATTTTGATTAAAAAGGTTGTTTTTAATTAAAATTTAGTAATTTTCACTATTCATCAAAATATGAACGTTATCTGAAAAGTACCAAAATTTCACCTTAGGCTAAATTAGATACTCCAAATCAAAAAATGAAGTCCATTTTGAGAGATAAAATTTCTAAAATTTTAAAAGGTAGGTATTACTATTCACAACGACTAGTTTGATTGGTTGTGGTGTGTTAGAACTCGAAGTTGCGTACAACACACGCTACTATATTATTCAAAGGAAGTGTACCGTGGAAGCTTGGGATGTTTCATTTTAAATTTTTTGATGTCCCCCATTTATTCAAAAAGTTTAAAATATTGTATTTAAAAATGATTCACTATTAAAAGTTGATAAAAGTGCAACACTGAAAATGAATCTGTTCTTGCATTATGTCTAAGAAACTCATAATATGGATTCTAAAATTATAAGGATTATATAAAGTTTAAAATTTAGTTAATACTATTCATAGCCTCTTATGAATGGCTCTTATTTCTGGTAAGTCATGGTGTGATTGAACTCGGTGTTGCGTGTAGTTCAAGTTATTGAATTATTATGAAGAAATAACACACTATGAAATCTTGGGGTGTTACAGTTATGGAATGGTAGAAAATCTAGACATTCCTATTTCAAGGTTTTTGGTTGCAAAGTATTCATTCTGAATACCAAATATAATCTAAAAAAAATCACCAAAATATGATGAAGTAATTTTCTTAGGCTACTCCAAAACCTCTATGGCTTATAGAGTTTTCAATGAAAATATTAGTACTATTGAAGAAACAGTACATGTTAAATTTGATTAAACTAATCCCTTTTTTTAAACACCATTAACCTACATCTTCGGATGTGTTTTAAAAAACCGATTATCAACCCTTGATAGAAGATTATTCTTATAAAGAAAATGTTCAATAAGATATTTTTGATGCATTTATTCAAGGAGATTATCTACCATATGTTGATGAATATGTTTTACAAAACCCAAATCAGTTGTTTCTTTGGAATCATTCGAGTGATAATATCATTGGTGATGTAAATAAACATGTATAGTCTAGAAGTTCTTTATTAAATTAATAAATAAATCTATCATTCCATTGCCATTTAGAACCAAAAATCACTAATTAAGCTTTAGGGGATGATGTTTGTTTAAAAGATATGCAAGATGGTATAAATGAATTTGAAAGGAATAAAATATGAACCTTGGTTGAAAGTTATAATGATACTTCTGTTATTGGTGTAAAATGTGTTTTTAGAAATATGTTTGATGAAAATGGAATCATAGTTGGAAATAAATGTATATTGGTTGCTAAAGGCTATAATCAACAAGAAGGAATAGACTATGAAGAAACATATTCTCTCATAGGTAGACATGAATCCATTCGCATTATGCATGCCTTTGCAATGTTCATGAACATCAAACTATTTCAAACGAATATGAAATGAGATTTACATAATTGATATGTTTAAGAAGTAGTTTTTGTGGATCATACTCCCAGTTTTAAAGAAAAAAAAAATCCTGAACATGTTTAGAAACATACCAAAGCTTTATATGGACTTCAACAAGCCCCTAGAGCTTGGTTTATTAGAATTTCAAGGTTTTTGTTACAAAATAATTATGTTAATGGAAATTCATATCCAACCCTTTGTATAAAAAAATATTAGAAAAATGTTTTGATTATTGAATTTTATGTTGATGACATTATATTTGGTTCAACTCATCATCCTTTAACTGATTCCTTTGCGGATCTAATGAAATATGAGATTGAAGTGAATTTGATGGGCGAGTTAAAATTTTTCTTCGGTTTTCAAATTTCTCAAAAACCACAAAACATTTATATATAACAATATAATTATATTAAATATCATCATAAAAAGTTTGGATATGACAACACTAAGTGTATAAGTACTCTCATTGGTACCTCAAATTCACATGATCTTGATGAAGATTGGAAACCAATAGATCAAACATCATTTAGAGGTACGATAGGAAGTGTACATTACATGACAGGTAGTCATCCAGACTTAATGTTTTTTGTATTCTTGTGTGCAAGATATCAATCCAATCCAAAGGAATCTCATTTAAAAGTATAGAAAATTATTTTTCACTCCTTAAAGGGAACCAGGGATCTTGGGATCTTATATACTTATCGAAATGATTTTGTATTAATTTTTTTTTCAAATGATGACTTTGGTCGATGTAGAATGGATATGAAAAGTACATCTGAAACTGTCATTAATCAGGAGACTCATTAGTGTCTTGCTAATGCAAAAAGAAACACTCATTATCACTTTTCCCTACTGTAGCTGAATTTGTAGTATCTGGAAGTTGTTGTGCTGAAGTTATGTGGATGTAACACACACTCACATACTGTGGTATGAGTTTTACCAAAACAAAAATATTGTGTGCTAATACTAGTACCATTCCCATAATTAAAAACTCGTCAGATCACACTCATAAAAAACACATAGATATTAGGCATCACATTCTTAGGGATCACACACAAAATGGAGATATCATTCTTCAATTTATCAGAATGCAAGATCAACTTTCCAATATTTTCACAAAATATTTACCCTCTAATAGATTTGAACACATTAAATAGAAGTTAGGAATGATTATCATATGTTAATCTTCCATATTAACTTCTTGTTTAAACATATCTATTTATAGTGAGAAACACTTTTTCATAGGGGGAGTACATTTTCTTATTTGTCAAATTTTTTTAATCAAATATTTCCATAGTCAAAAATTTTCATAATCAAATTTTTCACTAGGCAAAATTTTTTGTAATCAATTTTTTCTAGTTTATTTTTTTTATTTTTTATAATAGTCATAATTTTCATTGTCTAAATTTTTTACAATAATATTATTTGAAATCTAATATTATTGAAGAAATTTTTTCCCATTACAAATAATCATTCTAGCAATTCGAAATGTATGTTTTCTTTTCTATGTTTTTATAATCATCTTTTTCTTTTTAATATTAATATCTTATTTAAGAAATTTATTCATATTTGTTTTTCTTAATTCTAAATGTTTCTATCTTAAAAAAACCTCAAAAGATTGGAAACTATAATATTCCTTCATAGTTATCATTTCAACCGTTATATGTGATCAGTAATTTTACAACTGTTGGATCAACCATGGAATTTGAACCAGCAGTTAAATCACCAATATAAAGCCCCCCCCCCCCCCCCCGCGATGGTTTTATCACATCATTTTTTCATGATTTTTCATTCTGATGTTCTACCTCTAAATTGTATGGTCATTCCGAATCATCAAAAGATTATTCTATTTCAGATATCTGCTGAAGTATCTCCTTAGAAATAAATGCCAACTCTTAAAGAAATATCTGAAGGAAATATATAATAGGAGAGGGTGGTTGATCAGAAATTCATGTACATATATGGTTTTATTGTTTCCAAAATTATTAAGATGAATGGATGGGAGAGACTTTGTATTTTGAAGCCAAAGGAACAGGATCCAGTGTATCTGGAATTGATAGTGGAGTTCTATGAAAGAGTTAGTTTTTTAATGACGGGTGGAAAGATAAATTTTCATTCAAGTGTTATTGAATGACCGACTCTCTTTATATAGAATGGCTATAAGTCTGATTGGTATTTCATATAAAGGGGAAATGATTTTTTATACACAGAAGTTATCTGATGAATCAAGATGTTTTAACAAGGAGAAGGAAATAGAATTTATTGTCTAGAAATGAGTGAAGACATTGAAGATAATTCATCTTTCTACAAATTTGCGTATTTTTGAATTGTGGGTTCATGGATTTATAATTCCAAGGAATTTGAATAAGGATACGTTGAAGGAGAGTGACATCTATGTTTTGGATTTCTTTGTGAATCAAAGAATAGTAAACTTGGTTAAGTATATCTTGGTAATGATAGAGAATAAAAAGAATAGAAATATAATGTCTTATTTTATTATGTATCTGTCCAGTCTTTCATAGATTATTGTTCTTTGACATTAGTTATTTGAAATCCCATGTAGTTCCAAGATGATAAATTACAATATAATGTTGGTATGTGAGGACACCTTAAGTAGAATGAAAACAAAATTTTCTAGTGAATCCAGACAATTATATGATCTTCATAATGATTAATTAAAATCATTGTCAATGAATCCAGAAGTGGTTGAAACCACTAATAAAGAAAGAAGGAAGAGAAAGACTATAGAGTTGTAATAGAAAAAAAACTTGTGGACAAGCAAACTCAGTCAGTAGCACCAAAACCGATGAAGTGAAAATCTTATCCTAATGAAGTTGTTGTTACGTGGAGAGAGTATAAAAAACTGAATGGAAGGGGGGTCTATTTTTTTCTTGGACTTTGATGAAGAAGAAGTATTGAAGGAAAATACTACTGAGAATCTGAAAATGGAAGAAAAAGAATAGAAGAAAAGGAAAAAATTGTCTGAAGTTGAATTCATTCAATCTATTATAAAGGCTATAGAAAGAGCCTTTGAAAAAATTCAAGTAGCAGAATTCTTTTTGATATAACCATTTCTAGAGACACCAGAGAAGAATGTGGTGATTACAGAATCACTTCAAGAAGATTAAATTGCTCAGGAATTAGAAAAAAAAAATAGAAGAAGATGAAGCGGAGGAAAAATAAGGTAATGAATCCGATGATATCATAAATCCAGTCGAAGTGTATCTTGGGAAGAAAATAATAACTATACAACTATCAATTCAGACATCCCAAGATGAATCCTAAAAAATTTATACACTAGTAAAAGATGACAAGGGTGATGAAAAAGTGAATAAGCCAACAGATGATGAAATTAGTAATAATGAATTTATTCATCCTTAAGATATAGTGGCTGATGAAGAAAAAAAAATATGTTGAGGAAGAAAAGATTGTTCAGCTATTTTTTAGTGAGCATGAATCACCAAACGAAAAATATATCATTCCGAGGCCATATAAGGGAAATAAGTTGGTTGTAGATACACCGAGTAAATCCATGGTGAAAAATAAAGATGCCAGTTCTTCATAAAAAATAAATGATAGGGATATAGAAAAATAATCCTCACGAACCAAAAATTAGGATTCAGAATCATCTTGACATGGATATGATTTTTTTGTCCAATAATTGAAGAAGTTTTTGTGTACTATTCTATTATTTCCAAGCCAATATTAAATGTTCCAAATGCTTTAGAATACAATAATCCAAAAGTACGAATCAGTTCCAATGGTGATGGATAAATATTTTTCACTTGAGGAAGATTTCAAGATCTTCCTCATTGGTTATGAGGCACATAAAAGATCCTGCACTAAGATTGCAATCTGGTCGAATAATGTTAATGAAGAAATGAATTTTTTTCATGAATTCCATGATAATTTCAATGAGGATTTTGATACCGAAGAGGGGAAGATTAAAGATCTTTCAAATCATTTTGAGGGAATGTTAAGTCTTGAAGAGACTACTCAGAAGTATGAATTTAAGGATTTGAATGGTATGCTTAACTATGTGGCCATAAATTTGAAGAGGGAATGATATATTAGAATAGATATTTAAGAGAATATTGTTAAATAATAATATCTCTTGAAAACTCAGCCAGACATTCTTAAGGCTCATGAAGAGAAAATTCAAGCCTTAGAGAAGAAAAGTGAAGATCATGATTAGTTTCTAAGAATACAGTAGAGGATGAAAAAGATCTCAAAAAGCTAAAAAAATATTCTGAAGAAGCTGGTGACGAAAGAGAAAGAGGGATAATTTCATTACAATAAGATATTTTGTTTATTTCCCTCTTTTTACAAATACTTACAATCTTAATGAATTTTTTTTTATCTAGATATTATTGGTTGTTTAGTACCAATATTTCAGGAACTATTTTTTTCATTCCCTCTATTAAAATTTTAAAATTATAAATTGGGAGAAAGGAATGAAAAAAATAATTCAATGTAGAGGAGAGAATTCTCTACATAAGGGAGAGTTCATCTAGAGGATAATTTTTATTAATGATGATTTTCGAAATCAAGATAATGAAAAATCTCATTCCGGAAATCTAAAATACAATCCATAGTGATTCAAAATACTAATGGGGAGTTAGTCTTATTCTCTTTGTTCCATAAGTAATAGGAGATATTTTTTTTATTTTCAAGTGCATAAAATTTCGATATCCTTAGATTCTTTTTAACAAGGATGTTTGTGATTTCCAAAAAGCGGGATATTATTGAGTCAATATAGTTTCTTATGATTTTTCCTTTCCATTATGTTTTGAAAATCACAAACACTCTCTCCTATGGATATTTTTTATTTTTATGAAGATTTATTTTATAAGGAAACTTTTCCTTCCTGAAGGAAATTTTCTCCTTAACTTTGTTTTCATTTTTCATGATTTAATTTCTAATTCGTTTTATTTCTAAATTGTAAAAATTGATTTCATATCTAAAACCTCAGAATCCTATAAATACACAGATATATAGTATTCTTCTTTAAGGTTCTGAATTCAGACTCTGAATTACCTGAAATTCAGACTCTGAATTCTCTAAAATTCTGACTCTGAATTCTCTAAAATTCAGACTCTAAATTCCCAAAAATTCAAACTCAAAATTCTATGAAATTCAGACTTCGAATTCTCTAAAATTTACACTCTGAATTCCTTGAAATTTAGACGCTGAATTATTTGAAATTCAGACTCCAAATTCTCTGAAATTCATAAACTGAATTCTTCAGAAATAAAAATCTGGATTCCTCCGAATTCAGACTCCGAATTCCTTATAATTCAGACTCTCAATACCATATAATTAATATTCCTAGATCTTTGAAAAACATAATCTTAATATCCATGTAATATAGAATCCGAATGTTTTCATCATAGACTCCAAACACTATTTTTTTATAGACTTTGAACATTAATATTCCATACAATACAAAAAAATAGATTTGGTTGAGCAACCATATATTAATTACTTTTTTATATTTATAAAACCATGTCGTGCATTCAGTTTCTAACTAACCATTGTTTGAGTGACACATGTACAAATCCCTCCAAAATTCAATAATAAATATGACTATTAGAGGAGGGAGACATTCGTTGTAGATGTTCCTATAAACAGGTCCTCATTTGAATGAGCTCAAAAAAACACATACATTGATCAATCTAGAGATTACATACTACTGAAGTGATTTCTAGAGAGAGACTCTAATGATTTATCCGTACTGAACATCTTGTTTAGATTACATCACGAGACTCTAATTTTTGTTGTGTACAATTGAGGGCATCTATGGATAGTAAGATAGATGTACCAACTAACTTAATGTTTGAGGAATTCTTTGATAAAAAATAAAAAGGTGCTGACTACATTGAATTTCGAGGTCTTGCGGGGATAGAAAGACAGACTCGAATATTTCTATTGAGGGCTTACCCTAGTGTGGGTTAGACAAACTTTCATGAACATATAAATAAAGGGAAATTTGTCCAAGGATGTTGGATACCCTACTCTTTGGGTCAAAAGATTCTATAATTGTTACTTGTATTATTTCAAGTTTGTTTTCCAATGCATTTTGATTTATAAGGAAAGTATAACTATCTTATACATTCTTGTACTTGTATAATCTAATTAGTAAGATTCTATTTTCTTTAAGGTATAATATTTTTCCTTGTAAACTTTTCTTAAGATTCATTTCTGTAACTATATATCTAAAATCTAGCATGTTTTTAGAACTACGAGGTTTTCGGAATTGAACTTGTTTATCTTTGGTAAACATAGTTTTCCTCGAGGATAAATCGAATGTTTTATATCCAACATTAATGGTTCCAAAGGAAATTTTAAGGTATACAATTCATCCCCTATATTATATTGAGCATCTACATCATTATTTCAATCCCATATATATGACATTAATGAACCACTTGAGGTTATCTTGATATTTTATAGTATATTTATTAACCATATAGTGTAAGAATACAAGAATACATGGAAATAGTTAAACAATTTTACTAAGGGTGAAATCTAAAATATAAGGTTAATATGGTGACCTAAACATGTTTGAAACCTATTGGTTGAGAGTTCTTATATCTATCCCTACCTTATCATAGAAATAAATACATCTTTAGATATTAGAAACTGAAAACAATTTTATAATAAAATAACATTTCAAGAATTTCCTATAATGCCCCTTACCTCTCTTAAAAATGGGTACCACCTTCTCTTAAATTAGCCCCGCCAAATCAATTTGTTTTGGACAAAACCTACTGAAATCTCCAACCAACTACCCTCAATTAAACTTAAAGTCCTTACATCAATGATAAATCCAACCTATGGATCCCTTTTGTTCAAATAAAAATGAAGAACCCGAAGAAGAGGTAAATATTTCATCACCTCTTTCAAAGTTCTTTTCTTATTCTTCTTCCAATTCCAATTTATTTGTTATTTATATACTAAAATAATAACTCAAATAACTTCTACATACAAAGATGTTACTATAAATATAGAATAACCATATTCATTATTCTACCATCCTATGAATTACAAAGTCACCAAACGTGCGTTCGTACGGCTTACCGTCTCCACGTCATGGTGTAGTTTGTTATTTGACACAAAATTATATGGATGGGTATAATAATGAGTATAATTAACATAAGTAATTAAAAATAACAGGGTTATTATTTTTTATATATAATATACCATCCAATTAAACACTATTTTACCATTTATATAATGATATTGATGCTCGTTTGTATGTATGAATTATCGTCTCCACAACATGATGAGATTCATCTTCAATGATCACCATTCAATAATTTTTTAATATATATATATATATTGATTAAGTATGAGATATATTAAATAGTATTTCTAAAGGAATAAATTATATTTATTTAGATAAATATATTTCGTTTACTTACTTTCATACTATACAATAAGAAAACAAAAACCATGATCATGTGTACGTACAGACTATTGTCTCCATGACCGATGTTTCCATTTCACATATCTATGTATTATAAATATTTATATTATGAATAAATATGATATGTAAAACATGTTTTATATTATGGATATATTTAAATCATGATCTATGTGATACGATCAGGAATAAAATGTCAAAACACAATGATAAAGTAAGATATTATTAACCAAAATTTTACATTAACTTCGAAATTAATATTAAATGGGTAGTCTAAAGTCATAAATGAATAATATATTATATCAATAATATTAATAAGGTTCTAGTATAATTTAATAACATACTATGTTCATTATACATGAGGTTAAATGTACCATCGACTAAAGGAAAGTACAAGGTAAGGGTTAATTCCTCAATCTCGTTATCATTCAAGATTATTTATGTATATGTTTTTAGTCGGGAATATTTATAATTCATGTCCATGTTTTATAAAAGAGTTTTAAAAAGGATTCTTTTTAATGTAATTTTTATCAAAACCTCATTACAAATATTTTAAATATTTATTCTTTTAAATCATTCTCATTATTGTCCATGTTTATAAAATGATTTTAAGTATTTATTTATATGGACATGAATGTTTTAAAATGCTAATTCCTTTCAAAAGTTTCAAAGTGGTATGATACACTTTGATATAAAAATATATTTTAAATGTATTCATTTATATATTATGTGACTTTAAAAGGATTTCATGAAAAATGAATATTTCTCTCAAAGAGTTTTACTGGTCATTTTTAACTATGTGAACTTACTTTACTAGATATTATTCTTGATTAAGGTTGATTAATTATAATAAAATATTCCATATTGTATTGAATGAGTAATGATATGTTTGACAATGGATGTGCTGTTTTTATACCATTCATGGCTTATGGTTATTGTATTGACATTTCTTATACTATTTTTAATACGAATTTTTATGTTGTGTTTCACCCTTTTCATATGAGGAATGCATTAGACGTAGTTAGTGATGGATGGGGACCACTATTACCAAAGATGCATAGGTAGGTCTCATGAGACAAACTAGTGTCTTGGCATAAGGCCATGAGAAAATACTATCTTTGGTCTTGTCATAAGGCCTTAAATATGTGATTATGATGTCAGACATCATGCATTCCATCATTATGAAATTAGATATTGATATAACATGTTATTAACCGATAAGTAGAATATACATGTGAATAAGTAAATGGAGTTATTTTATTTTATTTTTCCATATGTTACTGAATTTTATGTTAAAATACTCGTTTTTTAGTCATAAAATTTCCTTAAATGATTATGATTATTTATAAAAGTATCTTCTATATTGTTATCTTTTATAAGAATCTGATCTTACTATTTTAATGTTTTATTTTTCCTAGAATGCAATGAAGTATATTATGACTGACTTGCAGGGATAAGCTAAGGGATATGAGTGTGTTCAATAAAGACAAAATGTTGTAGTTTTTCATTTAAATAGGAAATATAAAAAACAAATTATGTATCATGTACATCCAAGGCTACTAAACTAATCAATATTTCTTAATTTGATCCATTGTGATCACGCCAATGTTACATTATAATTCTCCGACTCTGGGATTTTGGAGTCGGGGTGTTACAGTTTGTATTAGAGAAAGTTTATAAACAAACTTGGAAATAGATTTAGAACACATAGATTAGGGATCATAACCCAACGATAGACATTACGAATAAGTATAGAAGAAACCCATAGAATTTTGGTAAAGTAAGAATTATGTGGATTTTCAACGAAATACATCCATGTCTAGATACTACAAGTGGATGTGGTCCTAACACTGATGTACTTGGGAGTTAAAACTCAGACATGGAGTTTCAAGCTTGACTCAAGGTATCTTGATTCACGAAAACAAGTCTTACTGTGCACTTGGTTTGAAATTCCTCAGAGATATTCATATGATAATTCACATTTTCTTTACAAACCATCATAAAAATTTTAAGAGTAAGTATTTTAGCAAAGAAACAATTTTATTATACAATACATGATGTGAACGGATCATCAATTAATGTTGATAATTTTTCTAGTTTTTGGATTATACATTTTTATTTGATCTAAACTAGTGTTTTTTGTCATTTAAAAATGGTGCCCAGTAGAAGGAATGAGAACTCTAGAAATACGAATGATCTAAAGGGAATGAAATATCCTATTTTTCATTCTCCTATGCTAAAATTTATAAATGAAATAGTCTCGCATATATTCTCATCATATGAAGAAATAGTATCATGTATTAAAAAGAAATGTAAAGAATTCTCATATTCATATGGATTTTAAGGGTTGACAGAGAAGAAGAGGATGGTAGAAAAAAACATGGATAAAGAGAATAAGGGAAATTAGGATTTTCCTATATGTGATAAATGTGGAAATAATCACCAAGGGAATTTAATAAATGGAATGAGTGTTTGTTATTAGTGTGGAGAAAAAGGATACCATGTTTGTGATTTCAGGTGTATAAAAAAGGTTTCAAATATAAAATGAATCATTTCTGAGGATTTGGGACACTACGCGTATCAATGTCCAAATCATCAGAGTATACCCAAAATGATGCTATTGGATAATTATCATTTTATGATGCCACCTCCGATGAAGATGAATGATTAGTTTTATGAAAATTTTATTACTGAATTTTTTCATTTGAGTATTATATTTATGATGTACAAGTTACAATACTTATAGAGTATATAAAGATTATACAATAATATGTTTTCATTAATGATTTGAGATTTTATGGTACCAAGTAATGTGAAAAAGTTTCATGTTATGCATTTTTGGAAAATATATGGTTGGGAGAAATCTAACCCTTAATTGGTTTCTAAAACATAGATAATGATTTTAGAATACGATATGATTGATTTGGACAAATTAAATTTGACATTGTTGACTACCTTGAAACTAATAAATTGTTTTTTATTCCATCGCTGTTGGAGTTTACAATATTTTTGGATATAAGGAGTATATCCATTATTCTATAAAACATAATGGGGCATTAATTTAATCAATGAGGTTTTATAGTATTGATGTATATTACCAAGATTCAATATAATACCTAATTAAGGTATTAACAAATTATTATATTGAAAAAGTGATCTTCAATATGTTTACCTTCTTTATAAATTATGGATTCTGAGTTTAGAGAGATGTATTTTGGATAAGTCTAAAGGTTGTAATGAATTATATTGAACATTGGATACTATTAATTAAGGTAAAAAATTTCTTAAGATTATTTTTTGATTGTTATAAAAGGGACAACTAAGAGGTTAGGTGATAGCCCGTCCACTCCGACAAGGACGTGAGACTTGAACCCACAGCTGAAGGGTGACAAGGGTGCATCACCTACCACTGGAATATGTGATGAACTGGTTTTTATAATGTATTTCTTTAAAATGTTCTGACAGAGAAATTATAAAATCATTTTTTGGAACCCTATACGATTAGGATAAATATAATATTTTTGAGTTCTGTTATGTTTTGGACTGAAAGGTGAGTTTGTGATAGAAATTAGTTAAAGGCTGGAAATATACTTGTCAGGTATTCATTTATACCTAAAACATTAAAGAAATGATCTTAAAACAATAAATTTATTATCCTAATACCTTATGTTTTGTTGAACCGTTCATATTTTAAATCATTATCATAGATTTATGGCTTTGAGACCCTCAATTTTCTGTTTAATGTTCACTTTTTTTATGATTGATGACCTCAATCACTCTCTATAAATATTTATGTTTGTCCTCAAATTATTTGTCTCTAATTTCGATGATTTTTCTCATATTCAATATCAATATTTTGTAGTGACTTTTTCATTTCTATTCTCCTCTTATTAAGACTATCTTTTATTAACCCTATTTCTGATGTGGGTTTTCCACAAAGGTATTTTCTATTTTCCACAATTTATATTCTAAGAACAATTTCAAATTGTGAAGAAGAAATTTATTGATGGTGGGTATAACAAAACACCCCATGATTTCATAGTACACTATCTATTAAAAGTAATTCAATAGCATGTGCTACAGGAAACACCGAGTTTAAGCGCATCACGACCCGTCAAACGAGCCATTTAAAAAGTGGATATAAACAAAATTAACCACATATTTAATTATATATATATACTATAATATTTTAACATTTATATTTTGTGTTTCTTAGAAATAATATAGAGATAATTTTAATTTTTTAGATAAATGATTTCTTTTTCAAATATGCAGTTTTTCCAAATTTTAATGGAGAACCCTTTTTAAATAGAATATTTGAAAATTTTATATATTCAATTTAATGGAATTAAATTCTTATTTAGAATCTGGACATAATAATTTATATTGGTTAAATTTTTGGTACTTTTTTGATAACTTTAATATTTTGATGAACAGTGAAAAATACAAAATTTTAATTGAAAAAAACATGTAAAATCAAAATAATTTATAGAGTTAAATTATTAATTTGAGTGGTTTTAATGTATAGTTATATTATATCTTTATTAAATAATATAATTTCAGTCATTTTATGTAACTTCACATTTAAATTGGACATAAACACATGTCAATCTCTTGATAGTTTTTACTTTTTAAAACCCGTATTTCTGCTTTTGACAATATGAATTAATTTTAAATTAATTAACTCAACATATATGTTTTAAATTTAGTAAAATAAGCATTATTTTTTATTTTGTTATATCAAAATTATATTAGGGTGAATTTTTTCTATTTTCCTAAAAACATTCAATTTTTATGAATAGTGAAAAACCACTGTGTATATGTTTAAAACCAAATTTTATTTAAATAATTATTATTTGTATTTAAATATATTTTAAAGTAAAAATAGTTGAATAATACCTATATTAGTACAATTTAATTCATTGGAGTCATTTTATAATAAGATTATATATATATAATTTTATTGAACTTTTTAATGTCTTTTACCTACCTTGTAGGCACATTTGATAATTTGAAAAAAATGTAATTTTACCACTTCTATGAATTGAATTTCAAAAATTCGACAAAAAAAGTTGTCACTAGTAAGTAAAATGTGACTTAATTGGATGATATTAATTTTTGGTGGATAATAACTTTTGTTTTTTATTTACCATGATTAAATGTAAATATTGCAATCAAAGGTAACATTGATATTAAAATTAACTCAACACATGCCCTAATTATATTGGATAAGTTTATTTAGAAAAAAATGAACATTAGAAAAAAAAATTGATTCTTTTTTACCGGATAGGATTGTATTAGGACATTAATTATATTTTATTTAAAGAAGAGTTAAATGTGTTAAATTCAAAGATTAATAACTACACCATTTTTAATATAGGGGTATAATTTAGATAAATTCAATAATAAATATTCATTAGAAAGATAAAAATATTTATTCCATAACGGTAAATTGTTTATAATTTTTATGCGTTAATTAAATAAATTTATTAATAACATAATGATGATGCAATAATTACCTAATTAACGAATGATTAAAATAATAGATATTATAAATATTAAAATAAATTTAAATTGAACATTTTGATGACATAAAAGAATTTTATAGGAGAATATTAAATTTTTGGGTAAATTCAATGTATTTGTTTAGAATAAATCAGACTATTATGACTTTAACAAAAAAAATACTAAATACTGTCAAATATGACATAAATGAGATTTTAAAAAATATGCTATTTTATTACATTAAATAATAGTCCTAAAAATATATTGTTCAGAAATATGACATAAATAATATTATAAATGTAATTAATGAACCATTTTAGGTTATCTAGTAATTTTATACTATATTTATTAACCATATAGTATAAGAATACAAGAAGACAAGGTAAGAGTAAAACTATTAATCCAAAGGAAAATCTAAGAGATAAGGTTAATATAGTGACCTAAACTTGTATAAAACCTATTGGTTGATATTGTTTCGATCCATACACACCATTTACAATAAATACATCCATTTTTATCTACTAGAAACTGAAAATTATTTTATTATAAAATAATATTTCAAGATTTTCCCAAAGATCCCTCACCCCTCTTATAAAAGGGTACTTCTCCTTCATATAAATTAACAACATCAAATCTATTTAGATAGGCCAAAAACGATTCAAATACCATCCCAAATACCCTTATGTCAACCTAGATTCCTTATTTTGATCAGAAAACCATTCTATGGAGACGTTTTGTTCAAATCAAAAGTTAGCACCCGAAAAAGAGGTAATTATTTCATCAGCTCTTTCAAAGTTATTTTCTTCTTCTTCCACTTCCACTTTCATTGTTATTTCCATAAATAAATAATAACTCCAGTACCTTATACATGATTATATATAATTATAAATATGGTAAAACAATATTTATTATTCTATCTGTCCTTTGAATGACAAAGTCACTATACGTGTGTACGTATGGCTTACCATATCCACGTCATGGTGTAGCTTGTTATTCAACACTAAATTATTTAGATGGGTATAATAACTAGTATAATTCATTTAAATAATGAATGTAACATGTTGATTACTCTTTATATATAATATACTATCTAATTAAACACCATTTAACTCTTTATAGAATGTTATTGTTGCTCGTGTGTATGTACGACTTGCCGTCTCGATGACACGATGAGATCCATCTTCAGTGATCACCATTAAAGATTTTTTATAAAGAAATATATTGATTAATTATTATATATATGAAATAATATTTCGACTTGAATGTATATATTTATGTAGATAAATATATTTCATTTACTTACATCGTATACTATACGATAAGAAAAAAACATTCATGTGTACGTACAGACTACCATCTCCATGGACGGTGTTTCCATTTCATATATCTATATATTATAAATATTTATAGTATGAATATATATGATATATAAATCAGATTTTATATTATGGAAGAATGTAAATCATGATCTATGTGATGCAATCATGAATAACAAGTTGCAAAACGTATGATAAAGAAAGTGATTATTACATGAAATGCTACATTAACATGGAAATTATTATTAAATGGGTAGTGTAAAGTCATAAATGAATCATATATGATTTCATAAATATTAATATGGTTTAAGTATAATTTTATAACATACTATGGTCATTATATACGAGGTTAAACATACCCTCGACGAAAGGAATTACATTGTAAGTGTTAATTCCTCAATCTCATTATTATACGAGGTTGTTTATGTGTATGTTTTTACCAAGAAATATTTAATATCCATGTCCTTGTTTTATAAAATAATTTTCAAATGGATTATTTTTAAGGGAATATTTATTTAAAACATCATTTTAAATGTTTTAAATATTTATTCATCTAAATCTTTCTCCTTAATGTCTATGTTTTGAAAATTGTTTTAAGGATTTATTTAAATGGACATGAATGTTTTAAAATGTTAATTCATTTAAAATGTTTCAAAGTGGTATGAGACTCATTGATTTAAAACTATCTTTTAAATATATTCCTTTATAAATTGTGTGACTTTTCAATGTTTTCATGAAAAACATATATTTCTCTCAAAGAGTTTTACTGATCATCATAAACTATGTCAACATCCTTTACAAGATATTATTCTTGATTGAGGTTTATTAGTTATAATAAAATATTCCATATTTTATTGAATAATTTATGATCTGGTTGACTGTGGATGTGCTAATTTTATACCAATCACTATTTTTGTTAATGTATTGACATTTCTAATTCTAGTTTTAATATGAATGATTATGTCTTGTTTCTCCCTTTTCCTATGAGGAATGAATTGGATATAGAAAGTGACGGGCATGACCCGTTATAGACCCTCGATTAATCGGTTGGTATCATTAGTCCAACTAGTGACTTACCACATGGCCTTGAAAACATCTTATTTGTAGTCTTGGCTCGAGGCCATGCCTATGTGGTTTTGATGTCTGACATTATGAATTCCATCATTATGAAATTATACATTGATATTACATTTTATTATTCGACTAGTAGAATATCCATGTGAATAAGTAAATAAAATTATGCGATTTATATATTCTATATTATAATATAGTTTTGGTTTAATAGTATTATTATTTAGACTATCACATTTCATTAAATTTTTATGTTTATATATAAAATATTCAACTATATTGTTATACTTACATAGCATCTAAGCTCTCCCCTTTCAATATTTTTTTCTAGGATACATAGAAGTATATTATGACTATCTTGTAGGTATAAGATAAGGGATATGAATGTGTTAGAAGGATACACAATGTTGTTTTTTTTTCATTTCATAATTTAATGTAATGATTATGTATGTATCTAGTTCTTCCAACGATACAAAACTAATCAGTCTTTCGGGATTTGATCCCTTGCGTTCATGCCAAGGTTATGTAATAATACATCGAATCCATGCTTCTAGGGGCGAGGAGTTACACATGAAATCATTATGAATAGATTGCAGGTATGTAATAAATTTCTATCCACATATTATTCTAACCCTTTTTTTCTATAATGGTAATATCACAGATAACACTCAATTTTTCTACCTCCAAGGAAGAGGAAAAGCCAAATGTTCCATAGAAGTAACCAAGTTGCTATAACAAGTGAAAAATAAACACTAATCTTAATCACTATGGCCTCATGTTAACTTTAGAGGTACTATCAACATTAAATTTAATCCAAACTGAGAGAGGGTATTTTTAGAAGACATAAAAATTACAATACGTTAGATTTTAAATTCATTCAACTCCTATATACTAGAAGATACTAAATTAACTTATACTGTTATTGCAATTCCAATGTTAGATCAATGAAACTTCGTGTATAGTAGTGAAAATACTCACTCGGCTAGCATGATATATTAATGATCTATTTTGATGTATATATGCATTTATGTCATACCAATTTAGGTAAAAAATCACAAAAATAGCAACCTGAAAAAGGTTCTCGATGTACTAAGAGGTGTCTATAGCAGCCCAATGTTGAATTTGAGAACTGATTTAGTCTAAAAGCAACCATATATACTGGAATAGACCATGATTTTAATTCCAAATATCATTATAAGTTGCCCATAAAATAAAAATATGGATAATGTCTTCCCTATGCCGATTTCATAGATGGAATTTAGAGAAAATTTTGATTCCAAAAGATTTCATACGAATATTAGTAGGCTCCCAGTTTTGAGAAATTCTCTAGACAATAGTGAGTATTGAAGGTTTTAGCCAATATTTATCAATACATTTAGGACAAGAAAAAAATTGATCTAAATTCTTGAAATATTGATTGTAATAATATTTATAGGTGAGAATTCCATTATGAGTAGTATTTTTTTTAAGAAATCATTCGTGTTGGAAAAGGGGTAAATGTAAATGGCATGGTTAATTTATTTAGGATTATGAACACCAGAACGATTTAAGAAATATTTTATAGAAACATTGGTGTGATAAAGTGGTTAATTAGGATCAACAATAGAGATCAGAAGGGAGCCAGTCCAATTAACGAAATAAATCATAGAAGATTCTCTATTAATTGACCTCCTAGAGTGAGACACAAAGGTGGAAAACAGTTCATAATGGATGAACAAATAGAGGAGTCCATGTAACTCAGGTTTTTTATATTATTCTTTTCAAGAATCATATACTTCAGAAAAGTAAGGTGCATTGATTTATTAGGAATAAAATTCCATGTAAGTATAGATTTTATGGAATCATTGAATAATTTAAGAAATTTGATTCCAATACCAGCATTATATAACTGATTACATGTTTTAAACCAAGAGGAATTCACTGACATTATCTTGAGGGTGAAAACATTAAAAATACAATTATTGTGGAAGAAATTAAATTTTTTAAGAAGGAAAATAGAACATTTACAAACCATCAACGGTTAAACCATTTTTGAATCAATTTTGAACTTGGTAATGAAAATTCTACTGGTCGTAGATTGAGATTATCCCCTAAAAGAAGAAAGTTGATTTTGAATTTTACAAATATTTTTGGAAAAGTGACTTCTATTAGGTATTCCACAAAATATGGGGACACGAATATTGGTGAAGGGTAAGGATCATTTTTTAATACCCACTTCATTAATTAAATTTAATTTTATATTTTTTGGAAAACTTTTTCCAATGAAGATAATGGTTTTACTACAACTGATGGCTAGTCCAGAGATCTATTAATAATTATATAAATTAGGATTAATATATTGTATCATTATTTCACTATATTATAATATAATGATGATACTATTAGCATATAGGAGGTGAGTTGGAAGTTCCAAATTCCTATAGTCATGTGTTGTCTTAGGGTTACCTTGATCTACAAGATGAGTTAGTAGTCTACTTAAGTAGAACTCTGCAATAAATAATAGAATATAAGAGGGGAGTTCACACTATCTTACACATTTAGTAAAGGTAATATATACCTTAGAAGACCCATTAACAAGAATGGATATGTGAGAAGAGTTAAAAATATTTTTTATTATACTACTAAAGTGATTATAACATTAGAAACCATGAAGGAACATATAGATAAAGATTCAATAAATAGAATCAAAATCCTTTATAATGTCATGTTTAATTGAAATTTTACCTCCTATGTAATATTTCATTAAGAGGTTAGTAAATTAATAGGGAAGGTAGAAACAATCTTGAATGGTTATACACATGAAAAATCCTAATTGGTTCTTAGAGAAAATTTTTTAAGAAATATTAAAATATCTATTGGGAATTAGCATATAACTGTTATTATAAAGTGTATTGGTAATAATAATTATTATGAAGAGATTATTCTTATAGGAATTATCCACTGTTAGGATCAAATAACGAAATTGAGAAATAATACAATTATAAATCATACCTTTGGAGAATAATTCTTTAACAAATATTCAAACATCACATTGAATTCCATTACAATAATGTTGAAATAAACCATTATTGAAACTATCAGCCCTATAATAACTATCTGGATTTAATATAAAAATAGCGTCCTTGATCTCATGATCAAAATGAGTTCTTGTAAAAAAGGTGTTATCGTCATTGTTGACAATGAAAGGAATGAAATCATGGAGAAGTTCTTTAATGAGATTAGGGTCATTGAAAATATTAATAAAATTAAAGACAATTTGACTAGAAAGAACATCTTCAGTGTCAACAAGTTTGCTCCAATCATTTAGAAACGTGAGTGGCCTACAAGTTTTCTTGATTATATAAAGAGAGTTATAGAACATTGTGTTTCTATCCCCATCATTAATCCATTTTAATGGTCTTATTTTGATGTTTATCTTTAATGGTGATGTGATAATTATGATTCATTGAGAGAACATCTTATTATAAAGGATCAATAGAAAAATAAACATTAGTAGTTTCAATTTGAATTTGGTTAACAATTCATTCCAATGAAACAATCTAACTTCAATTTAGATAGATTTGGATTTACACCAAGATGTCAGATTTTGATTCAGTAATTTTAACATCATTATAAAAGAAAAATTATCCATACCATATTTTATAAAATTACAATATTATTTGATATAATTATCACAATAAGGTTTTAAAACCCATGAATTATTTATTTTCAAAGGAATAATAGGTTTATAACTTCATATAGAGAGGTTGTTCAAGATAAGGTTGTTATCTGAGTTGTGTTTGGGGAGAGTGATTAATGAGATGGTGTCCCCCTTTTCTAAGGAAATATCATTAGAGAAAGATCTATCTAATATACGATAATCAACTATATTATAGTTCCTTATATAATAGGATTAAATGGCCCTAAAATGTTTTATTGGATTTAGAATATTATCTTCAATAGAGGTTTTAAATTATTTATATGAGATAATAGAGTGATGTAGAACCATTTTAACTCTATGAATTAGAAAAACATCAAAATATCCAGACAAAATCCATAGCCCATGAATTATGTTTCATAATGAGGATATATTGTTTCAAATAGATCTCATTTTCTGATAACTATTTTTATAATAGATAAAATAGGAAAAAATATGGTAGTTAAAGGAGACAAGATCACATGTAAACACCTAACCAATAATGTTGTAAACACTGAAATTATGTAAATAGGTATGATAAAATAACCAAAGTGTTTGAATAGAAGATTAATAATTTCTATTAACAATAATATTATAACCTATGTAAATCAATTTATATAAAATAGTAGAAAAATTAATTTTGGACGCTATAATAGCTAAAATTTAGGGGGGATGTCCCTGATAAAATATTTCAAAACAAAGGATGGTGTTAGAGTTAGCAATACCCAGAATATTATAGAATAAAAAATCCATTTTAACCTATAATTAGTATAGGAACACCCCTTATTTCTACCATTGGAGATCATCTTCCTTGTAGATCTTGCAATTGTTTTAGTCTTTTTATCATTAGGAGCCAAAAATTCGTCTTCCTACATAATAATATAAGTAATATGAGAAAAAATATTACATGTACATACCTTTGTATTAATGATTGTCCTTGGATCAAGACTAGTATTATTAGAGGGTAGATATTTGGGGATGTTATATTGTTCTATAGGGGTATGATGCAATATATTCTCAATATAACATTGGGTAATTATAATAGGCTACAACATTCCTATTTTTATCTATGTTCGATTATCATTAAATCCCTCTGAGGTGATAGAATCAACAACCATTCAAATTTTTTCATCAGTGGGATTCTATTGAAATTCATTATATTTATGTTTCATGTTTATGTCTCTTTAAGATGTTGGATTTAAAATATCACCATCAATGATAGTGATATCAATTTGGGGAGCGTAATTTTTAAACACATTTACTCTTAAATGGTTATAAAAAATTTATTTAATATATTAAAAAAACATAAGATAAATTTGATTTTTTATATGAATTATAATATAATATTTTCCCCTCATTCTCTACTAAATAAAAACACAACTCATTCATTATTTGGACCACTGCCTCTTTGAGGTCATGAATTTTTGTTTTTAATCTTTATTTAAAATATTATTTTTATAAAAATATATTCGCATTCAAACCATTAGAAAAACTTAATTAATATCATTATCTATATATTTTAAAAAAATATTACAAATTAATAAATTCTTTAATTACACTCACCCATCTCTTTTAAGAAAGATCAAGTTGGGATAGTCTAATCACATATATAAACAATGCTATAAAAATCCATCATGGATCACTATGGGAAGAATAATATTAATATAATTATAATTTGTTAATCAAATAAATATTTTTTATTCTTTTTTAATGAATATATTAAGTATTTGACAAATTAGAAATATTATATAATACCTTTAATATTACCAAAATAAGAAGTTTTGATTATAAATTCACCAAACCAAAATAAAATGCATATGGGTTGAGATAATATATTAAAAAATCAATATAATTTATTTTTTAAAGTAACAAAAATTTTCTTGTAATGATTGTAATTATGGTAATAACAATGAAACAACACTGCAATTATGTTAATAGTATAAAATTATCAAGGTAAATCACACTAAATACTAAATATTAATAATAACTAGTTAATATAAATGTAATCGGTAATTACAAATAATGTTTAAAAATGGTCAATAATGGAATAATGTTATAAAATATGTAATTATGATTATTTTTCATATAGTTGATTGAAGTCCTTCTATATAAATAGAAAGTTTATGTAATAAACTTTTTTATCAAATTTTGTTTTTAAGACATGATTTATATTGTGAACTATATTCTGATTATTAGGCACATATATATCCTATATTAACAATTATTTAATTTTTTTTTATTTTCTTTATATGGTGTCCATTTAAAATCCTTATATTTTTAATGGGATTTGATTAAAATGTTACCTAGGTAATTATAATGAAAATATATGAAATATTTAAAGGTAAAGTGTGTGTTTTTACTGTAAATTGCATCACTCTTTCGATAATTGAAAGTGTCTATGCTTATGGAATCGATTAACCTATAGTAAATATAACATAGAATGTCTACTAGAGTGTATAATCAATATTATTTCAGTTCACAATGAGTGAGACTAAGAATGAACACCATACTAGACACTCCTGTGGTATATAAATTTTATAATTCACACAATCCTTACAAACCATAATGAATGATTTTCATAGTATTTAAATGTTATCTTACCCTTGGGGACGAGTAAACCTAATTACTATCTTCTATTGATTACCCAATACAATTAATGGATCCTCTTCACCACATTTCATTCATTTCATTGAAATAGTAGATTTCTATTAAATTTATAATTCCTCATAGTTTTTTGTTGAATTTTGGAATATCCCTAAGAGAACCACATCATTCAATGAAATGAGGCTTTTTACATATTTCAATTATAGAGAGATCTAATGTTATATTTTCAATTATTAAATAAAATGTTTCTTATGAAATGATATGAAATATCTAGGTTTCTCATATGATGAATATATTGGGAATAATTATTAATTTCTGTGGCCTAATATATATATTCCCTCAATGCATGTCTTGGTTTTATGAGACAAACTACATAGAGTATTGACATATTTCATTACAATATATGTGTAATTTTTTATCACATGGGATTGATATTATTATTTTGGTATTTGGAATTATGAAATTTATAGTTATGATATTATTAATCATTATCAATGTAAATTTATTTATTTTCAGGGATACATTATTCCATTACATTTATTTGATTATTAAATTTGATTGAACATTTATTTTTTCAGAATATTTATTCAATTGTTAAGTTATCATACTTTCCACTTTATGTTACTCCTTTTGTAGAATATGATATCATCATAATTATTTCCATCCCCCATGAACCATATAATTACTATATGTAAATTTCTAGAATCATATAGAATATATAATAATGTTCTCATGGGATTTTTATTCTATATTACATTTTCCAATTTAAAATATGAAAATTATTCTTGTATCTATTCTTCCATTTCAACTATATTCTGGGATCAATCATGAACACTATTATTATTTACTAATAATTTAACATAACTAACCTCTTAATGTTTTTAGAGAATGGGTTCCTACCAATACAAATATATGTAAAATGAAATGGTGTGATCATTTTTTAAAATTGTTTTATTAGTTTGTTTTTATAGATTGTTGATGAATATATTGATGATTAGTTGTATAATATTTTCATTATTTAATACACATAGGTAACTAATGATAAAAATATCATGTAGTTGTTCATTGGATCATATTTCTTAACGTAACTACAATACAATATAATATTACACAATACTATATATATACATCAAAGTAGTAAATTTATTTATTGAAATGAATTAGTAGATCTCAAAATTGGATTTCCGTGAAGGTTAAAATAGATTTCTCATATCAAAGATAATTACATGGAGTATTCATTATTATGAATATAATTAATATTTTACTATTTTGAAATGAAGTTATTCAAAATTTGTTAATTATTATGATTCACATTTGGCTATATTTTATAAATTTATAGAGATATATTTATATACAAATGTGAAATTTTAAAGGTTTATTTATTTATTTATATTATTGTAGAAAATATTATATAATGTAGTTTAAATGATATGTTTTTAAGTAATTCATTATTATGTTTTTATATACAACAATGTTGGTCAACGTCTCTTAGTTAGTTAATTGTTGGATTATAGAGGTAACATATTTTTAAATCAGTATATAATAGATTTGTGTCATAATTTATGGGTATAATATTTTTTAGGAAAGGAATATCGTCTTTATGGTCAGAACATATTTTTTTTAAAATTTATTTGACCTAAAAATTTCATGATCATGAAGCTATGTATGATGAATTTTTATTACCTTAGTATCTGTAATTGAGTAATAAAAAGGTGAATATGAATCATGAAGATCTAGGTCACTATTCTATTAATCTGTGATGATTTTTTTATTGGAATAAGGATTGTGTCTTTTGAGATTGGAATATAGCTCTAGGAATCAAGGGTGATCATAGAGTGAAAAAAGATGATATTGAATAATATACATTTTAATAATATAATATAAAAATTTATAGAATAAATAATTTTTCATACAAATTATTCATTCAATGACGTGATACTAAATTTATGAGAGTTAAAATGAAATTTTTGTATGTTTTTTAAATTTCAACCCTATATACTAATGACTTATTATACTTTTTTATTAGTACTAATGTGACATTTTAAATTTTTTGGAAACATATTAGATTAAAAAAAATTTATAAAAATGGTATCACTAATTATAGTGACACCATAAATAATAGTAAATAAAAAATCATTCATGAACAATTTAAAAATAATGTTTTTGAAATATTGACTACAAAAAGTATTGTGGAATAAATTCAAAGAATTTTTTATTACGAAATTATATGATTTTTATAGAAATATGAATAAATATAAATGATAATAAAAATATTAATTTATTATTAGGCTCTATGAGGGGGAATGCTAATGAGGATGTGTTTTGTAGATTCTCATTTAGGATGGGGTTTATACAGATTTGGGAATATGTTGTTGTTGGGAATAGACTCTGATGATTTATTCATCACTATGGTAAGTTCATCTCTAATATATTTATGTGATTATCATTGGTGTAAAAATAATTTATTATGGTCATATATGTTTGTAAATCACCATAAAATTCAAATATTGTTGGAAAGGTTGCAAGAAATAAATATATTATTAAAAAATTGTTGATGGAGCATTGATTTGGAAGAAAGATATCCATTTTATTAGATTATATAGTGTGGGGGGGGAATAATGATATAATACCATCTATTAAATTATAATAATATTATATTTGACTAGTGTGATAAGTAAATAATTTTTTTAATTTTATTGAGATGAAATATTTATATCATTTGTGATTTTAGTTCCCCAACCCAAGACCACTACCCAACAACTCTGCCTATGTTTTCATAATAGAAGAATCATGCATCTCTATATACTAGAGGCTTATGATATGAATTATGTGTATGTGTATTTATAATAGGGACACTACACAAAATATGATAGTCATATAATAATGTAAATATAATAAAACAATCATCACAAAAATAGTATTTTTTCTAATAAAATAAAAATACACAATATAAAAAATGAATATATAATAATATAGTCAATCATATGAATTGACTACCAACCAGTAAAAAAATATTTTTAAAAGGAATAAAATAAAAGGAATAACTACTAACTTCATCAAGCCTAATCACATCCCAAACACCAAATTCGTACCATGAAACTTTATCCCTATTATATTATAGAAGGAAAATTCTTTAATTGTACATGTGATATTGATTTCATCTTCAGTAATAATGTTCTAGGTCTACCCGACTGTGCATGATTATATCCCAAAACACAACCACGAGCATTATACATTGAATTAATAGTAAATACATTTCTTAAAAAAATTGGACATTCATAGAATAATAAATAATTCAACATGGAATCACATTTGAAAGACCAAATTTTGTCCATATTTTCTAGGGTTACACTTGAGGTCATCCATAATCTATTGGAATAGTTTGAATAGTTTTGAGCCACTAATTTCACCATCACTAAGGGGGAACAATGTCATTACCTAGATTCATTAAAAAAATATCATGGAGGAATGATTCACTACCTAGGAATTAGTATATCATGCCAATAAAAGATCACATACAATCAATATGATACCATGAATATTATAAAATGGCATCTAGAACCCAAATTAACATTCAATCACAACCTTAGGACACTTTTCACATGGTCATGAATGGAGGGGAATATCTCCCCACCCAAAAATCATATATCATATCATTAAAATCCAATGGGAAATTTTATTCCCTTCCATGGAACATTAATTCCATATCCTCAATATCAAACTATGGATACCGTCCCCCATATTGAAACATATTTCATATCATTATTATATTCTATTTTTTAAATACTCTCCTCATGGGGACATATATCATATCCCTTGGTAACCAGGGATATAGTCACTCCCCACATAGAAACATACATAAACTCATTTAGAAACACTGGGGGATATAATATACTCACCTAGAAACACAGATCACAATGAGTGGAATATCTTCATCCAGTAATATATAATATTTCAAACTCACTGGTTTTTGACACATTCCCATATCTATCACATATTCCCATTGATTCATTTTCATTGAAACAACCAAGATGCTTCACTCAAGACCTTACTCCATTCATCAAATGACCTCTCATTATTCATCACGAATCATAAGAATATATCCTAAGACCCTCTGAGTCACTCGTGAATAAAATTACAGGTATATTATAATCCTAATATCATTTCAATATAACGTCATAGGACTTCTAACAATGTACCTTCCCAAGATAACACACACTATGTATCATGAAATCATTCTTCCATGTCTTACATATGTTACTTATGACCCATGAATGGGTTATATCTAACATATCACTCAGGGATCAATAAATTCATAGATCGGTGGTCACCCACCGATCGTAAATATTTATAATATAAATAACATAAAAATATCCTGGATACCCAACTATGTGAAAATTTCACCCATTAAATGATTCTATAATCAATCTTGTTATGTACACTCTTCCCACCTTATCCACATGTGAAACTCCTATCACACCCACTCAACTGGTCTTAGGAAGTTATCATATTTAATATTAAACTAATTTAAATGATAAAAAACTATCATGAGTCTCCCATATCCTCAACTAGAATACCAACCCAAAGGAGACATAATAACCTTTTCATTCTATTTCCTTAAAAATATGTATTTCACATTATCTAATTCAAGGGGCTCAAAGATACTATATCTCTATGTCTAAGGAGTTATTTTATTTCATCTGTAAACCTTTATTTTATAGATACATTAAGTAATAAATTTATATCAATTTTATTCAACCATTAGTGGTTGTGGAACTTTGATAGATTTAAATAACCCATTATGAACAATAAAACTTCATTCGGCTTCAATTCAATTGATAAAAAAATACACATTAATTTAAAATTTAATTTAATTTTCGTGTAAAGATGTAACAACCCCAACTCTATTAGCCCAGATTCTGTGGTTATTTTCTTAAAATTTATTAGTTACAATAGATCACATCACTATAGAATGATCATTTTCGTAGTCTTGGAGAACAAGATACTTACATGGTTTCAATATTACATTGGTAATTATATGTAGAACATAACAAAGAAAATAAATTTCTTCTTTGAAACATTTTCAATGATTCCATCTTCATTAATTAGGGAAGGTAAAAAAATAGTGGGATAAAATGATATGTAAGGGTTAAATAAAGTAGAAACATGAATTAATAATAAGTGAATCATAATCAATAATCCATAATCTATATGGAAAAGAGAAACAAATTACACACATACCATTTAATCAATAACTAGAGAATGTAATGCATTTATAGATTCATTCATTGTTAAAATATCATGGATACTAATAAATTAATACTGAAGGAATATAACTAATAATTATTGGACATTATGTATTTGGAACATAAACCACTACTGTCACGACCTTTCAAATGATGTTTAAATTATATGGGAGGAAACCCATCTAATTTTACTTGGAAACAAACACAGTGGATTGGTCACCAATTGATTTTTATCTTGACACCAATCGATGCATAAATATGATATATAATTATAATACCCACTCATTAATTCAATTAAAAAGAATCCCTCATACATATATCTAAGTCATTAACAAAATTACTTATAAAAATATCCATATTGAATAGAGGATATAGATTTTTCCTTATTTCTCAGGTTAAAATAACTTTTAATGAAAAACCCATAAATAGAAATGTTATATCACACAATCTATAACTAAATCCATGATAAATGAAATAGGTATATTTAATTATATATTCTATGATTGATCATCATATATAAAAGGTATAATACACAAAGGTAATACATGATGAATATAAAATGTGTACCATATAAATTAATGTGAGATGAAAAACTGTAACCCCTTATAATAAATCGAATTGTATGACCCATAAAATAAATAGTCATCAAATAAAACATTGAATAACATGAATATAATTATATAAATGATATTATATATCAATATTCAGTATACATAGAACACATAAATGAAATAAGAGGTCAATATGGAATATCCCATTCAAATAAATGTAAGATGAGGATTTCCGGACCTAATGTACGAAAGCATTCCAAATTTATATGTAATGTCCTTGATAAAAAAATTATATTAATTAAATAATTAATTCAAAAGATATCCTATATATATATTGTTTATTA
The DNA here is from genome assembly GCA_963277665.1 of Viscum album. Taxonomy (NCBI): domain Eukaryota; kingdom Viridiplantae; phylum Streptophyta; class Magnoliopsida; order Santalales; family Viscaceae; genus Viscum; species Viscum album. Next base: position 578,779,223 of record OY728138.1, on the reverse strand, counting down.
TATTTTTATTAAGTTTTTATGTACATTTTTTGAGTAATAATTATTAATTTTGTTGATTAGGGAGTGTTTGTATCACAGTGTTATGGTCCATTTCATTCTCTATAATTATGGGAGTTCATGTAAAATAGAAATATATTCTATAGAAGTTAATATTTTAGTATTAATGAACATTAAAAATTTAAAATTGTCCATTATATCATTTTTATATGGTATTGGGATGGATCATTAGATAAAATGCTGATGAAAATGTGTTAACTTATTTTGGATGTTTTTATGACCATCAAGATGTTGTGTCTTTTTATTTTATATTATATTTATATATGGGTTAATGATAAATATATAACATATAATATTTATATTTAAATTCAATTTAACCATAAAAATGGTTTAATGACTAGAATTGAATGCAGTAAAAGAAAATGAAAACTCATCATCCATCAAGGTTGTGAAATGACACATCATAGGCGATGTTTTCATTTTTAATATAAAAGGAGAAGATAAAATGTTTGGTGATGGATATTATAAAAACATAATAACATTAATATATATATATATATGACATTTTTATTACCACTCCACTTTTTATTGTGGAGGTAAAGAGAGGATATGAAAATAAAATAAATTAAAACAGGAAGATGGATGATTTTTTTCATCTTAAAGATAATATCATTGGGAACCCCTTAAGGAACATGGAGGTGGTTTTTTGGTAAGAAAAGTAATTTTTTGATTCTAGGAAGATATTTGTGAATGGAATTTTTAAGAACCCGGATCTTTGTTTCAGGGATGTTTTTCCTTTTTTGGTCGTTTTTTAGGAAAAGACGAAAATCTGGAAATTTTCAAAGTACACGACCTGTACTTTATAAGTACATGCTGTGTACATTGATCTCATGAGAGGCCATATACTAGCCATGTCTGGGGCACACACATGCTGTGTAGGGGTGATGTGGATGGTGCTTAATGTGTTGTATGTAAAAGGAGAGTACACGTCGTGTACTCGAGAACTACATGCCGTGTACTTTTCTTTTTTATTTCATTAAATAGACCGGGGTCGTGTCTAATCCATATTTCCTTCTTCTTCTTCACCAAATTACATCCAGATCATCTGAGGAGGTCGAATATATTCTATGCCACTGATCTGTCAACAATTATCTGAATCAAATGCCATTGGTTGCAATAGAATCACATCTGTGAGTTTTTGGTTCTTCCTTGACCACGTTTCCTGATTCTTTATCTTATGAGAGTTATCTAAGGTGGAATTTTTTAGAATTTTTTACAGATATTCTATATTCAATGATGAATAACAGGCTGAGGATCAAGTATATCGATCTCATAGGATCGAGGTAGGTGGTTTTTTCACTATGTTGACTGTCTTTGATTGTTTGAGAAAAAATTGACGGATTCCCATGTATCGGGTATCTCGGGTTAGGGTTTTGAATCTGTACTATTGTATTCCTTATATTTCATGTATTTTTTAGGTTATAATATGATTAATGATTTCTTGTTAGCATGTTTGAGGATCACCCCATGGGGTTTTCCCTTGTTTTTTCTATTTATCTTCGTTTGGATTAGGTTGCATGTGGAGCATACCTTAATGCATTGATTTCCTTCCTTGAGATAATGGATTGCATGTCTTTCCTGCTGTTTATATTCTTTTGATTCATTATAGCTATTAGCCAAGTTTTTTTTTGAACTTACATAGGGTTGCTGACAGTCGATTATGCATGACAAGACTGCTCAGGGCTGTGTGAACCAGGTGCGGTGGACTAAAGAGGGAATTGATGATTAAGGACTTCCCTAGGGAGTCTATTATAATTATTATCATTCTCAGGACCTATTGAAATTGGACTTTGTGCTTCCTCATAGTGTCCTTAGTTACGTATCAAGACTATAGGGGGGATTAGACGTAAGTTCTTCCTTAGAGAGTCTATACCTATCGTTGCAAGACCATAGGTGAATTGACGTTGAGTGCTTCCTAGAGTGTCTGTGCCTTTGTATTATTACTTGAATATAGGGGTCTGCTAGTATGAGCCACAGAGAGAGTTAGTGTAAATATTGTGTGGTTTCTTGTGACGAGTCCGCCATGCCATAGAACAAGATTGGGTTTTTTACTAATTGTTACTTAGGTAGACTGTTGAGTTACCTGTTGTGTTACTTGTTATGCCTTGGTGATATAGATCTGTTCCTTGATTTTAATGGTTGTTAATTAAACGATTAAACTAAATTAATAAATAAATGTGAATGGAGATTTCTTTTATTTTTTACTTACTATACTCTTGTTTCTATGCTGCATTTATTTCATTTACTTTTTCCAAATTTATCACTAACAGTAGGGCACCGATCTTGTGGTGATTACCTACTGGGATTAGTCTCACACCCTGTTTGGGTCCTGATTTTCTACCCAAATAGGTTATATATTTGCCGGTGTGTATAGGGATTGTGTCCCTTCTACTACAGGTACATGATTTCTGGTTGGACTTAGAGAGCATAAAACCGAGACTAGGCATGCGATGTTGCTGGAGTTGTTGTTTACTTTTAGTAATTTGTTCTTAGTTGTATTTCATCACATTGTTGTGTTTGATGCTTTCCTTCGATACTTGTACCTGCTACATCATTTTCATCATTATTATAATATATATTTCTTTCTCCGTTTAGTTTCATTTATTTTATGTTGTTTACTAATTCCGCTATTGACGATTATTTACTTTTCATTATATACCTTACCAAATGAGGGCATAGTTTCCCCACTGACTCACCACGACCTTTGATGCTAGTTGGGAGCCTTTGGAGTTTGGGGAAACACGCTTGAGGTCATGTGGAGAACCGGTTATGGGAACCAGTTGAGTGGCTCTAGATTCGGGTCGATACAATGTTGTATCAAAGGGATGTTCTTTCCTTTTCTATTGACATACTATTTAGTGACATTATACAAGTATAGGACAAAATAGGTAAATGGTAAATAGCTATTCCTGGTAGTTCTAGAACCTGTGTACAAGGAAAAAGCTAGATTACCTCGAATGATTCAATTTCCGAGTTTTGAAAATGTTACAGTTTACTTGATTTCACTGTTGGGTGGTGCACATGTTTCATGTTGTTTCTGTTTATATGATTGTGGTTATATTTTGTTAAACCCCGATGAGATGAGGGTATTCCATCTCATGCATCATATAAGCACTTGTTATAAGATCACGTGTCTTGTAATTTTTCATGCCATCTAGCGTGAATTAAAATTTGAATGCTATTGTGATAGAATTTGTGATAGACGATGCATGTTGTTGGGATGGCTGTTGTGATAGAATACCTGCCATGTTGATAGGGTGTCATTTGTTTAGAGCTTCATTATCATGGATGCAAAACACTGGTCGTAGAGGTGTTATGGGCCCTCGAGGATCAGAATTTGGAGGGTCATGAGTTTATTATACTGTTTATATGTTATATCCATTGTTATTATGCCAAGATTTGATTTGTGGGTAGTATGGCCCCCGACAGAGCCGAATTTGGAACCTTAACACCTGTTTTTCTGTTTTTTCTGGGCTCTAGTGCAGTTCTGAGGCTACTGTCTGGAAAAGCCTAGAATACACGGCGTGTACATCCTAAATACACTCCATGTAGTTTTTAGTCGTGTCAAAGACTATGTGGAAAGGGACACGGGGTTGTGAAAGTTCTTGAAGAAACATGTTGTGTACTAAGTTAACATATCGTGTATTATGACTTGGGTTTCCCGTTGTTTAATGAACAACACGAGCCCTGGGTTTCCTCTAAATACACTCCATGTCCATTTGGAACATGCCTTGTAGGGTCAGTCGTGTATCGGGCAGTGTCGCTAACAACATGGGTCGGGTAAGGCATGTCTAGAACTCACCATGTCTCCTTTGAACACGTCGTTTAGTTTTTTCATAGGGCAGACATGTGACCACGCTATGTTGCTGAATACATATGTTGGGAAAATATGTAGGGAAACTCACCATGTACCATGTTCACACGCCATGTAGTAGTGGTCCGTGTACCAGTCTGTGTTACCAATGACACGGACATGGGAAAAATCTTAAGGACACGCCGTGTTGGGACAAACACGCCATATAGTTTCCTGCTAGGGAAGACTATGTTCCTAGAAATGTAGGAGTGATTGGGTAGGGATAAAAAGTGTTATAACACACTATGTAGTTTGAGAACACACCATGTAGGTGGGTGGTTTACATAGCCATGTATGGCCAAGGTAAACGCCCAGGGTAAAATTTCTAAAAAAAACGTCGTGTAGTGGTACTAACACACCGTGTAGTCATGTTTTTTCAAGAATTTTAATATTTTTTTTCTTCTGTTCTCTTTTACACTCTTATGTTGCAACTGTTTTCGTCATTAAAGAATGTGTGCTTTTAATTTTTAGATCTATGGCACCAAGACGTCCTCCAGTTGCACATCAGGAACTAGGCAATGACCATACGCCTAATACGGCAGACCAGGGACTACTGGTAGTTCCACCTGTCGTTCTGAACATTGAACCTGCAGTGATTCCAGACATTGGTTCCGATGATCATTTCATATTGGGTTTCATGTTTTTTATGTAGACCTTTTAGGGAGCTCAGTAACCTACCCCATATATGGCAGAGCTGATGTAGGTTTTTTAGCAGTATCATCCTCTCACGTTCACGGGGGAGGGAGGAACGCAAGATGCAGAGTCATGGATAGGAGCCATTCTATCCCTCTTCGACCACCTAGATACGCCTCTGGAGAGGAGATTGAATCTCTCGACTTATATGTTTCATGATTTTACCAAGAGATGGTGGGATGTGGTTTCACAGGAAGGGCACCAACAGGTTATGGCTTGGGACGAGTTCTAGCATACTTTCTACAACTACATCTACTCGGTGATACTGAGGTATGACAGAGCCATAGAGTTCATGAACCTACACTAGGGTACTCTCACAGTTATGGAGGATTCATCCCGCTTCATAGAGTTACATCGTTTCACTCCCGTTCTGGGGAATAATGAGCTATTTTTAGCAATGAAGTTTGAGGAAGGCATCAGACCGGACATCAGATCGTAAGTGAACTTCTTTCAGTTGACATAAATTACTCTGATAGTCAACCAGGTTCTTATCACCAAGAGAAAAATGAGGGAGAATGGATATGTGGACCAGGGTGGTTCAGCTTCTAGGGCTGATTCTTTTCAGGCAGACACCAGGAAGAGCCACCAAGAGTCTACACGAGGTGACCCGAGAAAGTGAGGTATTCCTTCTGGAAGACGAGATCTTCCTTTTAAAAAACTATTTGTGTGCTATCAGTGTGGAAAAAATGTGAATAATAATTCTTAGTGCCCAAGAGACCCAATGGAGTGTCGATCATGCAGAAAGATGGGTCATCTGCAGCGTTTCTACAAGGTTCTTCTTCCAGCAGCTAGTGAAGGAGGATCAGTTTCGACTCCGCACACTGGAGCGAGATTACCAGTTCTGCAACAGACTAGGGGATGGAGTTCTTCAGGTCCTCCAGTCCAGTTTAGAGGCCATGGAAGTAGTGGTCTGGCTCAGGGTGGGTCAGCTCAGGGATCTCAGGCTGCTACACAGGGCCACGGAAGAGGCCAGACTTTTGCGATAGAGCAGATTCATTAGTAGCAGAATCTTGGACCTTCTACACATCGAGGTACGATTTTATTAGCCTAATTTTTATTCTATGAACTTTTCAATATATGATATTCTCATAGATTTATTTCTGTGCATACTGTGGAAAACCATAGAGTCACTGTTTATGTTTCTGAGGATATGATGACGCTAGACACTTCCTTGGGAATTAGAAATTCTAGAATGCGTCAGTGCCTGGACACCCCCTTGAGGTTGGTGGGTGTCATTTTTAATGGAGTCCCTATGTTTTGGAGATTCTAGGATATGATTTCATTCTCAAGATGGACTGGTTAGTTCCCTCCCAGGCCTTTTTAGATTGCTATCACCGTTGGGTCAGTTTCACATCGCCGGAGGGTGGATCTTTTCTTTACAAGGGAGAATGGGATGTCCATGCAAGGAGAGCTGGACCAGCGCATCATGGGATGGGTGGTGTTATAACCTGGAGTGCTAGATTATATCTGGATGACCATGGGACTTCTCAGATAGATTTTCCTCTAGTGGTTAATTGATTTCCATATTTCTTTCCAAAAGACTTTTTTGGTTTGCCTCCAGAGCAAGAGGTAGAATTTTCTATCGAGCTTGTTCTAGGAGCGGCACTGGTGTCCATTCATCCATAAAGGATGGCTACACCTGAGTTGCAGGAGCTCAAGAAGCAGTTGGGGGAGTTGCAGGCAAGGGGTTTCATCCGACCCAACACTTCTCTTTGGGGTTTGCCTGTCCTGTTTGTGAAGAAGGAAGACGACACCCTTAGGCTTTGTTTGGATTATCGAAAGCTGAACCAATTGATAGTCAAGTACCGATATCCATTACCACGGATAGATGATCTCTTTGATCAGCTTTGAGGATCGAAATTGTTCTCAAAGATCGACTTGAGATCCAACTACCATCAGTTGAATGTCAGGCCATCTGATATACCTCTTACAGCCTTCCAGAGCCGGTATGGTCTGTATGAGTATTTGGTTATGCCGTTTGGTGTCATGAACATGCTGACAATTTTCATGGTGCTGATGAACTGAGAATTCCATCATTACATGGATTCTTTCATGGTGGTTTTCATGGACGACATCTTGGTGTACTCTCACACTCGACACAACCATGCTACCCATATTAAGATCATTTTGAGTACACTGAGGGAGTATCAGTTATATGCTATGCTCTCAAAGTGCCTCTTTTGGATGGGCGAGATTCACTTGCAAGGTCATGTCATCTTAGAGATAGGAGTATCAGTAGACCCAGAGAAGGTGAGGGAAATAGTTACCTGGGAGCAGCCAAAGAATTAATTCAAGCTACGAAGTTACTTAGGGTTGGCTGGTTACTACAAGCTATTTATACAAGACTTATCACACCTAGCAGCATCGTTGACGGGCTTGACTAAGAAGGGGGTGAAGTATGTTTTGTCAGAATCTTGTGATTCATCCTTTCAAGATCTGAATGGGACATTTACTTCAGCACCAATTCTAATTTAGCCAGAACTGGGAAAGAGTTATTGTTTCTGATGCTTTCGCCGGGGCACACGCATCTGTTCGCGGGCGAGGATGACTTGCTGCTATGTTGCCCCGCATTCCCGCTTTCCAAAGGTGGGCGACATCCGTTCCTTGTTCAGGGACGTCTTCTCCTTGATCGAAACCGGGAAAATGGAATGTCGGTTCATCCTTCCGTGGATTCCTTCTCGGAGCTCATCACCTAGTCCGGGTCTCCCTCATAGATTTAAGAAGAGTTCGTGAAGCTCATTCCTGGTGCCATATCTACATGGATTCCAGTTAATTACGTTGCTTTCATCAAGATGCTCCAAGGGGTCTAGTCAGGGTATCATCCTTCGGTGAGGAGAATGGTCAAGTTTGGGCGTCGTCGGCATGTCTGTCTTTGGTCCCTCATCATAGGGCTTCTCGAGGGTGCGGAAGCCCGAGGCATCCCACATCGAACACGAGGGATGTGTACCATCTGAGGTTTTCCTCAGCTTCCCATGTTTAACATGGGGTGTGTCATGAGTTTAACATCTTGAGAAGATGGATCGGGTTGATGGATCCCTTGGAGGGAACACCGATGTTGGGGCCATCACGTGGGCGGCTTCCCATATATCATGGAGTGGGATGGGGTGGCATGATCTCTCCGGGATGTGGCAGCCCGGGTAAGGATCAGGATGGATGGTGGAGTGAGACATGGGGCTTACGCTCTGAGACGGCCCAAGCAGGGGAATACAGTTTAACGTCATGTGGGACGGAATACAGTTTAACATCATGCGGGACGCGATACAGTTTAACGTCATGCGGGACTTGATACAGTTTAACGTCAAGCGGGACGACATACAGTTTAACGTCATGCGGGATGGAATACAGTTTATTGTCATGCGGAACAGAATACAGTTTAAGGTCATGCGGGACGGAATACAGTTTAACGTCATGCGGGACAGAATACAGTTTAATGTCATGTGGAATAGAATATAGTTTAACGTCATGCGGGATGCGATACAGTTTAACGTCATGCGGGATGGAATACAGTTTAACGTCATGTGGGACAGAATACAGTTTAACATCATGCGGGACGGAATACAATATATCATCATGAGGGATGGAATACAGTTTAACGTCATACAGGACGACATATTTGGGGCTTACGCTCTGAGGCAGCCCATGGTGGACGAGGAACCGACATGGAGAGGTCGGGACGACTGGGTGGTGGGCTTGAACCTCATGGAGGCTTCCTACGTACCGTGCGTTAGCACGGATCAATGTCCACATAGTTCGCTGGGATGGGGCTTACTCTTTGGGGCGGCCCATAAGAGGATGTCATGGTCGATGCGGACTCTAATCCCATGTGAGTCATGCTCGGTGTGGGAAACAAGAGGCAGCATGGACCAGACGATCACGTTGCGAAGGGTGCGTCCGTGAGAAGCGGAATGGGGATTATGCGTTGAGCGGCCCAAATAGGAAACAGGGCTTATGCGTGGTTATCTTCCCTTGGTTTCGGGGCTTAATCCAGGGTGGAGGCCCACGGTGCTACAAAGCACAGTGGGAAAAGGACTCCACTGGCCTTGGAAGGGGGGAAGTACGGAGATGCATGGTTGTAATCATCTGCAAGAAAGGTAGGGTCTTATGCTCTGAGAAAGCCCTTCCCCCGCGGACAAACGCCGCTCCGACAAGGAGGCTCTCATTCCATGTGAGGAAGAGTCAATTCCTGTGGAGACGAGTGGGCGTAAAGAATGTCGGAGCTGGGGGGACCCTTCGTGCGAAGCACGGGGTCAGACCACAGTTTAACGTCTTGTGTTAAGGACGAAGTAACATCCTACAGCTTGGACGAGGTGGGTTCGCTCCACACCCCTAGGGCTTACATGCCCAACGCCCTCTACCCCTTGTGGAAGGGAAGGCATTGGCAAGGCCATAATGAAGGGGGCCGCAGGGCAAACCACCGTGGGGGTCCACGTTAGCGTGGCTATGCGAAGAATTAATAGACGTAAGCATGCCTATGCGGAGAAGCATAAGGCAAAGCAACGCAATGGGAAACACAGCCCAAGGGACCTTGAGGTTACTTCGAACGAGCCTGGGAGCCCGTACGGGAAAACAACGCATGGCGCGCGTGCCCGACAGGGGATATATCAGGTGTCGGTGTAGGGGGCAGCCAAGGGGCCTCAAGCTGAGGAGTCCTGGGATTTGCACGCAAAACTCCGGGACGACGCACAATTGGAGAAATGGAATTGCCCACGAAGAGGGAACTACGTGCATGGTTTTTCACGCATGGCAGCATATTGCGCGCACAAGACACGCATTGCGCCCAAGGCTGGAAAACCGGGGAGGGGGAAAATTCACTGATGCCGGTGGAGTTGCGCGCAAAGGCGAACTCCGAAGCAAGGTCACGCGAAATTAGGCTTTTACCTGGAAGTCCTCTTGTGCACGGGGGGGGGGGGGGGGAGCTGAATTGTGCACATGGGAGTCGCTTCGTATTCCTCAACCCCCAAACCATTCTGGGTCACCTTCTATTTATAGGTGACCTCTAGCGCGGAATCCAGGCGGCGCGGGAAATTATTCACGCGCGAGCGCAGCCGGCGCGCAAAATCTCACCGCGCAGAACCGGGACGTGCAATGTTTGCATGCCTCAATGGCTCAATTGCATGAAACCCGGTGATTCTACGTGCGCAGAACAATTTTTTGTGCGGAGCGTCCATTATTTCGCGCACCACATCCCGGACCTCCGGATCGGGCCTCTGATTCCGAATATAAATTCGCTTCATCATTCCGAAACATCCTCCGAGAGTTATGGACTTTTTTTCGGCGTCAACAAATTCCCCCCCTTGGAATTGGATCATCGAGAGGTCGCAACGATTAGGTTCCAAGGGAAACGCCGAAACACCGTAGAGCCAAGTCTCTTGATCAAGCTGCGCGCAAAATTCCGATGGGGCGTGAAAATCCTACGGGCGCTCGTGCAATCCTATTTCCGTGCGGCGCGGAACCCTGGCCTCGCCTATAAAAAGGGGCGCTGGGTCCCAAATCTGTACTTCTGCTTTTTCCGCGTGATAAGCTTATCGCTCTCGTGCGCGAAATCGCTTCCGCGGCTGCGCGTAATCAGGCACTGGCATTGAAAAATTCCATCCAAAATTCGGGCGTGATCTCGCGCCTCTTCGAATTTTTTCATGCTTCACGTGCCGATTGCGCGCTAATCTCCCATATTCCATGCAACTCATCCAGATTTCACGCCGAACTCTCCGATTCCGCGCACTACATCCTGATTTCGCACAACTCCTGAAAAATTTGAGATGGCTGCAAACCGAGTTGATGAGGGGGAAGCCGCTGCCCGTAGGACAGAAATAGCGGCAAACGAGGATGTTTACGGCGCCAAGGTGATTGTCTCAAACAATATGACCTTGTTCGATCTGCTAACTCCGGCCCAGAAGGCATATCCCTTGTCGAAAAACCTCCCACTCTGGAATTTTGGTATCCTGGAGGAGGTGCCCATGCCGGGCTTCGATGTGGAGATGATGCGGTCTTGGGTGACTCGGGAGGACGAACTTCCTCGCTACAACATCACCAACAATGGCCATCCTGCCAGGGAAACTAGACATATGTCCGTTTATGTCCTGAACCCGAGGACTAGAACCATTACCGGGATGAGCCTGTGGCAGAGGATTCTTTGGCCCTCTATGCAAGCACGTTCTGTCAAAGCATCACGGATGCCACGAAGGGATGGCTGAAGGATTGGGACCTGTGGTCCGGGTTTAACTTCACCAGTGAATGGGCCTGGGCATTTTGGGTTCGCCATACCTGCGACCAGTTCGGGGAGGAAATGCGGTATATCGTCCTGTTCGAGGTGGTATGGACATCGCAGTTCCATTTCCACCGCCAGCCTGAACTCGGACTGGTGCTATTCACCCGTTGGTCTCCTGACACCAACACGTTCCACCTTCATCATGGGGAAGTCGGCATCAGTCTTTGGGATGTTCACTACATCGGAGGTATCCCACTAGAGGGTTACCAATACGACGAGTTCGTTCCTCCAATGAACACCTGGGGGGACAGGTCGCGGACGACTATGCTGACGTGGCACCTGCTACAGCTGGCCAAGGAGAGGATGGGGGTCAAGGATTTCATGAAGGACATTGCCTACAAGGGCTGGTTCAGCCTGTTCCTTGAGAGGGATCTCGCCGTCAAGATGCCGGTATGAGGCAAACGGTGCCCAACCGCGACTCAGAGGAGCAAGGACAGGTCGTACTGGAAGACCCTAGAGGCGGGGCAATACCAATCATGGGGCTACTATGTCATTGAGGCCCGGCACTCGAACGTCCGGTTTGCCGCGTTCCTTGCCGCCTTCCTGAGCTGGTGGATCCTACCGGTGCAGGACGTGATGATGGGCGTCCATCCAGCGACTTTGGTGATGGCGGGCTCCATGGCCGCCAACAAACGGTTCAACTTGGGCTTCCCCATGCTGGCCAAGCTGTATACCATCCTGGGGTGCATCTCACGTGGGGGGTCGCCCCGGAGAGTATGTGGTCCCTTCCAGATCTTCCATGGCTGGGTGGCGGCTCATCTTGGTGAGTATACTTTCCCAAACGCCGTCCGTCCTCCGGGAAATGGCTTGCGACCGTCCTTGCTAAACATCACAGGGGTAGCGCCACTGGCGCTCAATAAGGAGTGTGTGAGGATCCGCGTCACCAACAATGTCAACTTCAACTTCAGCCCGTTCCCCACCCTAGTTGGCCAGCTGGTGGACAACAGGCGAGGCTCTCTGGAACAGCAGGAATACTTCCAGAGCATTCGGGGCAGGGTGCTTGTGGCTCAGATCGATGGGAAGGTGATCTGTGAGCCTTACGTGCCATCCCGATTTGCTAGGTAGTTCGGGTGCCTCCAACGAATGTCGAAGAAAGTATTTACGGCTGTCTGGCAGAAGAAGAATCTGTGCGTCTTGTGCCAGATGTGGTTGATGTTTACCACTTTCGGCTTTGGCGACGTCGTTACTCTTCCTCCCACCGGGGTCGATGTCGGCCTAGCAACCGAATACGCCGAAAACTGGACCATTGCATACCCTGAGGGGATATTACGCAAGCGCATCTGGCAACTCGAGGTTACTCACGCGGAAACCAGGTGACGGGGAAGAAGGCACGGTTCTGTCTGAAGGGGGAATCCAAGGGCACGTCAGGCAGCGAGGCCTGCGCAGGCCAGGACTTCGGCAGTAGGAACATCACATGGTGCTGCCACATCCTCGTTACCCACAAGGGGTTACATGAGGCGGCCAAGGAACTTCCCAGGAAGCAGATAAGATATAGGCTCGAACCATCCCATGACGCAATTCTCCCAGCACTGTGGTCGGCCTGGATGACCCTGCGGCAATCGTTGAGCGTCGAAGCAATCTGGCAGAAGATAATGCAAAACGGGATCCAACTGCCGGAGGTCGGACTCGTTCGAATTACCGACCGAGTGAATTTACATCGACGTCATGATTATCTGACGGCCATGGACGCAGAAGCACACCAAAGGGGGCGGCGTGTGGAGCCAACTATCCTAGTGAAAGTGATGCTCGGCCAGGAGCATGATCTGGAAGTGATGCCGCCTGGAGAAGGTGACAATGACGAAGAGCCAGAGGGGGAGGAGGAAACCGGAGAGGACGATGGCGAGGGAGAAGACGAAGAAGTGGAGCCCGAAGGTGAGGGGTCACAAGGGGAAACCAACCAGGGGAGTCTCTGTGAGAGCGTCAAGATTACAATCTCTGATCTCGACATAACCGAGATTCTCGAGGTTTGTATATGTCTTCATTCATTTCCCTCATTCATTCATTATACTTTCCAACTTCTAACTCACTTACACATCCTACTCAGGGGCACTTGAGCGGTGGACGGGCGTCCCCACCAGAGGAGGGCGGAGAGAAACTAGTGGGACATGATGGGGATCCGACACCCATCATTAAATTAACAAGCGCTGAGGGGTCTCCCAATATTGAGGCTCCTACAGCGGCCGAAACACTAGGGACTGACGCTCTGGATTCCTGTAAGTCTCACGCTTCACTACTGGTGCTTGGTGTCAAAAGATCCCATCTGACCAGCGTATGTCATGCAAAGTGATCTCAATACTGGAGGCACGTCAGTCTGCGGAGCCCGGGCCATCCGTGAGTGGACCAGCGGCAGACATACCACCTCGCTCGGAACATGCTCTCTGCACTGAGTCGGCCCTACCAATTGATGAACAGGGGGTGGCGGACATCAGCGGCGTTGTTCCTGAAACGTGGTCGGAAGCTGGTGGAGGCGTCATTGCTGCTGGGGTTTGAGAAGGTCACCCAGATGTCGAGGATTCTATTCCTCATGAAGACATCCCTGGGGTGGATCCTGCTTCTGATTTGCTGGCGGCCTTCCCCATATACCGACCTGCTGACCCTGAGGAGATTGATGACTCAGACTCAGAGACAACCGAGGAGAGTCGGATGACATGATGCAAAGGGTGGAAGTGTATACAACGCTTCCTCAGGCAGCCCCAGTTGAATTGGCTGAGGCAGATGGGATCACATCAGACCTGGCTGCGCTTCCTATGCACCGGAGGGGCTGATGCTCAGCATATTCATCTGACGGTCCATGATTACATGGCCGAGAAGATACGCGAGAGCAGCCGGCGCACCGAGATTGCCCAGCGCCTGGAAGGATCAGCGAGCGCTCAAGCGCTGCTGAGGGTGGAGTAGGAAGTCTGGCACCTCAAAGGGCAGGCGGCAGATAAAGAGGCCTTCATAGCAACATGCTCTGAGCTCGTGGAGAAACTGACGGCCAAGCTGGCTAATGCGCAGGATCAACTGGTGGAGGCGAGTCACTAGATGACCGTACTTCAAACCGAGCGAGCACAGGCACAAGCTACGGCAGGCGAGCTGAGCTCTATGGTGGCCGATGAGGAGAGTGTCTTCAAAGAGCGAGAAGCGGTACTGGAGGCTACCAGCCAGAGGGTAGCAGCGCTGGAAAGATCGTTTCATCACGACAATCCCTAAGGTCTTTGTTTTTTCCATCTCATGAACTTTCTGCCTGTACTACTCATAGTCGCAATCCAATATGTGGTCAAATCCCTTCATTTGTACCCTTGATTTCATGCACTCAACCATTGTTTCGAAACGAATAACAACTCATCCCTAGGATCCTGTGGGTCATGCCCAGTGCAAGAAGCAGAAGATGCTCATACCATCATTTTGTTCAACTGTGGGGCGTTGACCATGCTTCAGGCGTCCAAAATTGGGCATGGACTTCTGAGGAGACCCCTGAGCCGATTGATGTGTCGACTTCTCAATGTGCTCTTACACACAAGTGGGGAAACACCGGGGGCATTGAAATCCATCCGAACACAGGGGAATGGAGAGGAAGGGTGAATCACACCGCCCAAATTTGGAACCCAATGGGGAGCAACCATAGAGGATAACTGTCAACCGTGGAAGAAACACAGCATCCACATTACATTGGCCTAGAATGGGGGGACAATAAATGAGGTCTGACTGCTGACCATGTTCACAACATGGGGCCTAAATCAAATATTGTTGGTTAGTTTTTCGGAACGTTGGCCCAGGACAGTAGGCGGATCATAGGTCGAGCATCCATACTGTTAGGGGGTCCTGTCAAACATGACCGGTTCTCCGGAACATTGGACCAGGATAGTAGGTGGACCATAGCTCTGTCGTCCATACTGTTAGGGGGTCCCGTCAAACATGACCAGTCCTCTGGAATGTTGGCCCACGACAGTAGGTGGACCATAGGTCAAGCATCCATACTGTTAGGGGGTCCCGTCAAACACAAAAGGAAATGAGGATCCGAATAAGGGGGACGCAAGCTGTGGAAGGTGGAGTGGTGCTTTGTTCGAACAGAGTCCAACACTCCCGAAATTGCACCACCATGGTGAATGCGCATTAGGCGGACGTACCAACCTGATCACGGGTCATCCCAATTTCCAGGCAGGACCTCTTTGGAGAGAGAACTTCCACTTCCCATTATTACCATGGGGCATCCCGAACATGCTCGGGGTAGATATCCCGATTACACCACTTCCTATGAAGTCGGGCCGAGTGGCCGACAATAAGGAGGGACGGGGTTTAGTAATCCCTGGGGCTGGACCCAAGACGAGACGCCCGGGCGGTCCTACGTATCTCATAAGGATGAGAATTAAGACACACATAGTTCTTGAAATACAGTTTAACGTCATGCGTGACGAAATATAGTTTAACGTCATGCGAGAAGGAATATGGATCTTATTTTTAGGTCTTAGAGCTCGAACCATAAGGATCATAGTTTAAGGTCTTAGAGCTCGGACCATGAGGTGGGAAAAGGGAGAAAAAGAGACATGGCATGACAGTTATAAAATCCGACGTGAATGAGGACCTAAGCCCTAATTACCATGTGCTCTTCAGGGAAATGCTCGAGTCGAGGGACCGAACATGGAGGTAGGCTGGCTGGGCCCGTGGGGAAGTGCCCCAGGCGTTCCTAAGTATCTCATAAGTATGGGAATCAAACCATACGTAGTTCTGAAAGGTGACATGGTAAGATACCAGTGCCAAGGGAAAAGGGGAGTGCGGGCGTGGCCCTTGCACTAAAAGAAGTGGAATTTGATAAATCATGTTTGTCCTTTAAGGTGAGTGGGTTTTTTTGTTGTGAAGCGACAGACCTAGAGTAGTAGGTCATGGTGTCGCCACAAGCATCAATCCACGATAGGTGTTGACAAATGGCATGGCACAAGACCAATACCCAACGTGATGTCCTCTACAACGAGGTCATCACAATGCAGTGTCGTTTTTCGTCGTGCGGCTAGGACGATAATGTCACAGTTTAGGGTCGTCTGATAGGACCAGCAACACAGTTTAAGGTCATATGGTTTGGACCAACTACACAGTTTAAGGTCATAAGGTTTGGACCAACAACACAGTTTAAGGTTGTATGGTTTAGACCAAAAACACAGTTTAATGTCTTATGGTTTGGACCAACAACACAGTTTAAGGTCATATGGTTTGGACCAACGACACAGATTAAGGTCATATGGTTTGGACCAACCGAGAGAGGAGCCTCGGGCAAAGGGGCCTACGAGGGTTCAACAATCTGTGAGGGGCATAAGATGCTAGTTCCTAGCTATGATGGGACCGAAATGCAATGTCTGGGCGACCCCTCAGTCCCTGAGGTGATGAGGGTCAATCCACACGCAACCCGTAAAGAAGAGACCCAAGCACATACTCTAGCGCTCAGATCACAGGAGCCCCGAGAGACACTGTTACCCAGCTCGGTCTGTCTGATGTGTGGGGGTGTACTGAGGGTTATTACAAGGAGTGTCGGGATTCCACCTTGACACGGTGGGGAAGAACATGACATGAACCATGCCACCAACATTCAGGGCCCGGGGAACCGGTGTGACGACTGGGGAGTACTGTTGACCATGTTCGCAACACAGCATCCTGTCATGTTAGCCATGGGGACAAACAAATGATCATCAACCGCTAAACATGTTCCCAAAGTGGGATTTGTATCAATTTGTTGTCTGAAACCCTCGGGTATGTTGGCCCATGATGGTAGGAGAGCCCTTGGGCGTTGTATCCAGGTCATTCTTGGGGGTCCCTCTCGGTATGAAGGATGACGGGGGCCCGAATGAAGGGGAACACAAAGCTTGTCAAGTGGATGGGACTTGTCTAAGTCGAATCTGGCACTCCAAGTTCTAGACCAGAGTTCCTTGAGCACATCAGCAGACCACTGGAAAGGGTCAGAGGGCTCAGTTCGAGAGTGTCCAAAAGATGGTGGATCCCTGGGCAAAAGAGGGGGCATAATGCCAAACACCTTGGGCACCGAGAGATCGTGGGATCTCCTAAGAGATGGGGATGGACCTGACATCTAAGTGTTTAGGTGGTTCTACGTATCCCATAAAGATGGTAATCAAGCCACACATAGTTCTTGAAATAGAGTTTAACGTCATGCGGGACGAAATACAGTTTAACGTCTTGCGGGACGGAATATAGATCTTTGTTTTAGGTCTTATAGCTCGGACCGTGAGGATCATAGTTTTAGGTCATAGAGCTTGGACCGTGAGGATCTTAGTTTTAGGTCTTAGAGCTCGGGCCCTGAGGATCTTAGTTCTAGGTCTTATAGCTCGTACAATGAGGATATTAGTTTTAGGTCTTAGATCTTGGACCGTGAGGATCTTAGTTTTAGGTCTTAGAGCCCGGACCGTGAGGATCTTAGTTTTAGGCCTTAGGTCTCGGACCCTAAGTATCTTAGTTTTAGGTCGTAGATCTCGGACCGTGAGGATCATAGTTTTAGGTCTTAGAGCCCGGACCGTGAGGATCTTAGTTTTAGGTCTTAGGGCTCGGACCATGAGGATCTTAGTTTTAGGTCTTAGAGCTCGGATCATCAGGATCTTAGTTTTAGGTCTTAGAGCTCAGACCATGAGGATCTTAGTTTTAGGTCTTAGTGCTCGGACCGTGAGGATCTTAGTTTTAGGTCTTAGAGCTCGGACCCTGAGGATCATAGTTTTAAGTCGTAGAGCTCGGACCGAGAGGAAAGGGAAGAGTTTGGTAACTCCTGGGCTGGACCCGAGACGAAATGCCCGGGCGGTCCTACGTATCCCATTAGGATTGGAATCAAGCCACACGTAGTTCTTGAAATACAGTTTAACATCATGCGGGATGAAATATAGATCATAGTTTTAGGTCTTAGAGCTCGGACCAAGAGGAGCCTAGTTTTAGGTCTTAGAGCTCGGACCATGATGATCTTAGTTTTAGGTCTTAGAGGTCGGACCATGAGGATCATAGTTTTAGGTCTTAGAGCTCGGACCATGGAGCCCAGATATTGGGAGGAGTGTAGTTTAAGGTCATGCTGGACCATACAGTTTAAAGTCGTACTGGACCATACTGTTTAAGGTCCTCTAGGACCATACAGTTTAAGGTCCTGCAAGACCATACAGTTTAAGGTCTTTAAGGACCATACAGTTTAAGGTCATGCAGGACCATATAGTTTAAGGTCATGCAGGACCATACAGTTTAAGGTCATGCAGGACCATAGAGTTTAAGGTCATGCATGACCATACAGTTTAAGGTCATGCAGGACCATACAGTTTGAGGTCATGCAGGAGCATACAGTTTAAGGTCATGCAGGAACATACTGGCTAGGAAAAGTACTTCTTGAGGAACCTGGAATTGGTGGGAGGAGTGATACGCTCACCATCCATAGTCACCAGAGAGTACGCTCCATTGGGATATACCTTGTGGACAATAAAATGTCCCTCCCACTTGGGTTCTAACTTGGGTGGTTTCCTGCCGGGAATCATTGGCGCTCTGAGAGCCAGCACCAGGTCACCTTACAGGAAGGAGCGGAGGCAATCCTTCTTATCGAATGCTCGATCCATCCTTCTCTGATGCCTTTCCATGTTATGTAAAGTGCGAAGCCTACTTCGGTACATCACTTCCAATTCGGCTAGATGGATCTCAGCAACTCTTTCTGACGCTTGCTAGTTGTAGACCGCCGTGCGCAATGAGGGCAGCTGGACCTCGATGGGAAGGACGACCTCATCTCCGTATACCACGGAATACGGAGTCACCTGGGTGGAATTGCGAGTCGTCATCCTATAAGCCTAGAGGGCGTTGGGGAGCTTTTCCGGCCAACATTTCATGTTCTAACCAACCATTTTTTGCAGAATGTTAGAGAGGGTTTTGTTAAACGCCTCAATCTGTCCATTCACATGCGCATGATAGCGGGATGTGTGGTTAGAGAGAATGTTGTACTTGGCATACAATCTTTTCAGCTCGGCAGCTCGGAAGTTGGTTCTGTTATCCGTGAGGATGGCGTGAGGTATTCCAAACCGGTGAATGATATTGGAACTCACGAAGTCGGCGATAGAACCTACCTTGACTTCCCTAAGCGGGGAAGCCGCTGCCCACATTGAGAAGAAATCTATGGCAGTTAAGATAAATTGGCACTAGCGGGCCGTCTCCGGTGGGTAAGGCCCTACGACATCCAACCCCCAGACTACAAAGGGACAAGAAAACATAGTAGTATGGAGAGGCTCCAGTGGCCGATGCACAAATTTTGCATGAACTTGGCACGCATGACACCTCTTGGCGTACTCGATGCAGTCGTGGATCATGGAGGGCCAGAATTATCCCAGTCTCCGAATCTGGTGGGAAAATGTCGACCTGTTCTGGTGGGCGCCACAGAAGCCAGCGTGCACTTCCTGCATGACATGTGGGATCTCAACTCCCTGAAGACAACGGAGGAGAACACCGTCAAACCCACGCCTGTAAAGGAGCTGCTCACGGCTGGGACCGCTTTGAAGGGTGAATTGCGGCGTGCAGCGCCAGATTCGTTCTCACTCTGCTCGGTCCATCAGAAGATTTCCATGCCGGAGATATTCAACCAAGGGTGTACTCCAGTCAGGAACCGTCTCGATCACCATGCCTGAAGCCCTAGGGGGTCCGAACGCGGGGGCACCAGCGGTGAGATGATTCACTCGCGGGCCACGATCGCCTTCTAGGATAACAGGAGTAATGAATCTTCGAAGCGCCATGTTAATGATTAGGTCATCCTGTTCGAGCCCCGTGAGTGATGTGGCCAGGCTGGCCAAAGCATCTGCGTGACTGTTCTGCGACCGGGGAATGTGAACGATATCTGGTTGGGATGGGAACTTAGCCATTAGATGGATGGTGCACTCCTGCAACGACATGAGATCTGGCTTCCTAACGGCATAGTCACGGTTAACCTGCTTAATGACTATATTAGAGTCTCCTTTTACATACAGGTGGGGTACTTCAACCTCCAGAGCCAACTCGAGGCCAGTGATGAGGACATGATATTCTGCCTCACTATTGGTGCAGCCTTCTGACAACAAGAAAGAATATAACAGAACGACCTACTCCAGGGTGATGAAGATGATACCTAGGCCCACTCTGTTAAGCCTAGGATCGTTGATACTTCTACCGGTAGGTCTTCGGGAGGCGCCATCAAAGTGCATCTGCCAGCATGTGGTGGCGTGATCGACAGAGAGGATTGCCTCATCAAGAAAGCGCAAATCCAGTGGCTAGTCCACAGAGGTTGGATGGGCAGCTAAGAAGTCTGACATCGATTGTCCTTTGACGGCCTTCTGAGGTACGAACCTAATGTCAAACTGCTGGAGGATCACGGACCAGCGTGCCAATGGGCATGTCAACATAGGCTGACTCAGGATGTATTTCAACGGGTCTACCCGAGAGACCAACTGTACCTCATGGTGCTACAAGTAGTGCCGCAATTTCTATACGGCGAATACGAGCACCAAGAAGCTCTTATCGATGGGGGAGTCTCTAACTTCCGTATCGAGGAGCATGCGGCTGAGGTAGTAGAGGCTATTCTTTGTTCCCTCATTGTTCTTCTGGGCGAGAAGGGCACCGAGGGATCACTCTAGGGCGGTCACATAAAGGACCAGTGGCTTTCCGGGAACGGGTGGCATCAGGACTAGAGGTTGAAGCAGATACTACTTGACTTCCTCGAAAGCGGTCTGACACTCTTCATCCCACCCATAGGCGGTGCCATTCTTCATGAGCCGAGAAAAGGGCTTACACTTGCTGGCCAGATTCGCAATGAATCAGTGTATATAGGCTAAGTGGCCTTGGAGGCCTCGAAGCACCCAAATATTACTCGGGGGAGGCATCTGACTGATGGCCTTGATCTTCTCAGGGTCGATCTTGATACCTCAATACCTGATGATGAAGCCAAGAAACTTTCCCGAGGTGACCCCGAAGGCACACTTCAACGGGTTATCTTCAAGTGGCGAGAACGGAGCAAACCGAACACTTTCTCAAGGTCTTTGAGATGGTCTTGGCGGTGACGATATTTAACCACTAGGTCATCTACGTAGAACTCCACCAGTGTCCTGATGATTGGCTTGAATACGCGGTGCATAGCACGTTGATAGGTGGAACCCGCGTTCTTCAGGACAAAGGGCATAACCCGATAGCAGAAAGTTCCCTGGGGGGCCCTGAAGGCGGTGAACTCTTCATCCTTGGCGACCATCCAGATCTGGTTGTACTCGGAGTACCCATCCATGAAGGAGAGGGCTTGTAACCCGGCCGTTTCATCAATCATATGCTCTCTCATGGGAAGGGGAAATTCATACTTCAGACAGTGGCGATTAAGATCACGGAAGTCGATGCAGACCCTGATCTGCCCATTCTTCTTCCTGACGGGCACAATGTTGGCTAGCCACCTGGGGTACTCGACTTGCCTGACGATGTTGGCCTTAATGAGCTTATCAACTTCGGCCTCAACCATGGAACAATTAAAGCGGTGCATTTTTATGGGAGGCTGCTTGAAACCGCGATGGTTTGCTGGGAGGCCAAGGCAGTGGACAGCTACCTTGGGATCTAGTCCAGATATCGCGTCATAACTCCAGGAAAACACATCACGATGCTGTATGAGGAAGTCAATGTACTGTTGCCGTTCCTCGGGAGGCATATCAGTGCTGACCAATGTGGGTCTTAGGTCCACCTCACTACTGAAGTTCACTTGTACTAGCTCGTCGACCATGGTGGAGACGCCCTCCTCAAAGGCAGGAGAAGCATCTTCCATATCTTTTTCTCCGCTTGCGGAAGGATTGTCAATGGGGGGAGTCGTTTCGGGGCTTCTCGACCATGATGGGGAGCTAGCACCGGCTTGGGTGGCAGAGGTCCTCATGACGGGAGACTCATGCACCGTGGAGACCGTAGCGACGAAGGCGGTTGATCCAATCCCATCTGGCCTGCAGCCCAAGGGGCCACGCTTTATGACATCAAAGCAGTGGTGACGCGTTGACTTGAGCCAGTTGATACCGGCTTGGTGAAATGGGCACGTATGACGTACTGTCGTTTCCATGAGCCCAAAGTCCTGATATCGTATGGGTGTAAGAGGCTCGGGGATTACCTGGGCCTGGTTGGTGTAAGAGTACGAGGTGATTTCCCATCGTCGCATAGACCCGGAAATATGGAATCCTCTGGTACCCGAGACAACAAAGAACTCTCCCATATCGGGAGTCGTGGCCTCCAATCGATGGATTGGGAAGACATATGTGTCATCCAAACCTGCCCAGGGATCACTCGTGACAGTGGCGGGCTCAACCTCACCTGCTAGGATTTTCTTGTCCCTGCTCTTTTAATAGTCATCTTCCAAGTAACGAGCTTCCGAAGAGGCAAAAAGAGACACATATCCTTGGAGAACACCCACTCGACCCATAAGGGAGTATTTGAGGCACTGATGGTATGATGATGGAACCGCCGCATGAAGATTGGGCCATGGCCTGCCCATAAATGCGTGTTTGCAGTGTCCTGGAAGACAACCATGAATTCAGTATTGGCAATTAAGCCGCCGAACTGGGTCCTCAGACGAATCCTATCGAGTGGAGTTTGCTCGGTCCGGTCATACCCCTAGATTCTGAGGTCGGAGGGAGTTAAATCATCCTCAGACAACCCCAGTTTTTACAGCGTCTGAGTTGGGATCAAGTTAACCCCAGAACCCATGTCAATAAGACAGTGACGGACTTCCACTCCATTGAACTGGCCTATGACGTACATCGAGCGTATGTGCCCCTGTTTGGGAGGGTCTTCATCTTCACCGGAGAATGAGATAACCGCCTGACATTCCGCGTCTTCAATCACCTCGGTGTGGAAGGCTTCTTCGGCCGCTACCTCCGTTTCAGACTTTAGGGGGCTCCTTAAAGCCTCGGCGAGCGCCTCACGAATTTCGGACGACAAGCAGAGGGACTCAAGGATGGAAAACCTTTCCGGAAAGCCATACAGATGTTTTAGGACATCATACATTCGCGCCAAATGCGAGCTTCTGCTTACAGGAGGTCGCTCTTCGTTTGGGGGCATGACGGGCCCTACTGGAGGGACCGGTGACTGACAAGTACTAGGCACGTCCCGGTGTTCACCGGATGAAGCCCGGGAGGTGGCTGCCATGCTAGGACCGGAAGGCCGTAGTCGGCTAGTGGCAGGGCTGGGCTGGTTGCGACGCGGGAAAGGCAGTTCCGCCTGTTCCAGCAACACAAACAGTGGTGGAAGCGAACCTGATGTCACCGGGTGAGGGAGCCGCGAGTGCTGCTCTCTATATCGGGCCTGATGCCTGGTCTCAGTAGCGTGCACGTCCTGACTGGAGGTGACGAATGCCTTGCCTCGGCGGTTCACGTAGCCACGACTCCATTGACGTTGGCGATGGCTGGCGACATTGGGGAGGTCCACCTGGCGCTCCTCGTAGTCAGGAGCCACAAAGGGATTTACCAACTCTACGGTGTTAACCGAAGCGTACCCCGGGCTCTCGGGGAGGTCCACCTGGCACTCCTCGTCGTCGGGAGCCACAATGGGATTTACCAACTCTACGGCATTAACCGAAGAATACCTCGGGCTCTCGGGGAGGTCCACCTGGCGCTCCCCATCGTCGGGAGCCACAAAGGGATTTACCAACTCTATAGTGTTATCTAATGCATACCCCGGGCTCTCGGGGAGGTCCACCTGGCGCTCCTCATCGTCTGGAGCCATAAAGGGATTTACCAACTCTACGGTTTTAACTGAAGCGTACCCCGGGCTCTCGGGGAGGTCCACCTAGTGCTCCTCATCGTCGGGAGCCACAACGGGATTTACCAACTCTAAAGCGTTAACCGAAGCATACC
The DNA here is from genome assembly GCA_963277665.1 of Viscum album. Lineage (NCBI taxonomy): Eukaryota > Viridiplantae > Streptophyta > Magnoliopsida > Santalales > Viscaceae > Viscum > Viscum album. The sequence goes on along the minus strand of OY728138.1, from coordinate 578,755,525 downwards.
CCGTGCTCTCGGGGAGGTCCACCTGGCGCTCCTCATCATCGGGATCCCCAAATGGATTTACCAACTCTACGGTGTTAACCGAAGCGTACCCCGGTCTCTCATTCGAGGAGTCATAAATTACCAGCCGGGGTCTCGGAGGGATCCCCATTTCTGGGGGCATGAAATCTCCAAGCGTGTGAGAAGATGATGATAATGGCAGGGCGTGTTCTTTCATCTTGCGCCGCCTCCTGCTCTTCTGGGAAGAAGTATGCTGGGATGACGATGCCAAAGCTGCGCTCGCAGATTCCGAGGGCTCTAACTGATCTAGAAGGGCACAGATGATTCCATGGGCACGAGAGACCGTCCTGCGGGCCATCCAGTCGTTATAAATCTGGGACCCGCGGTCGGAAACCTGTTCCCACCCATCCTCGTCGTCACTACTGCCATATGATCCCACGAAGACACCTGCCACCTGTGTGGGGGCTGGGCCCAACCTGACTATGTTATTGTCAATCTGGTCTTGGATCCAGTATTTGAACACATAGCATTGCTGGATGGTGTGCCCTAGGAACTGGTGATAAGGGAAGTAGTAAGGGCGATCCATGAGACATGCCTCTTCTGGCTTCCGGCACTCAGGCATTCGCACGATCCTCTTCTCCAAGGCGCTACGGAAATAACCGGGGACCTGGGCCTCACCAAACGAGTAAGCCCGATTCATCCTGTCTGGAAAGGGGACTCCTGGGGGCTGACCATGGCCAGGGGCCAGAGGAGCCGGTCGAGGAGGCGGAGCAGGATTACCGCGCCTAGGTGGTGGCGGTGCGTTACGCGGACGCGCCTGCCGATTTTGAGGCGGTCGCTGCTGGGCCGGAGGCTATGGGGGTGGACCCCTATGAGCCTACTGAGATGGCCTCACCGGTAGCAACTCTAGCTGTCTGGGGGCCTCTATCTGTTCCACAGCCGAGGGCTCTACTATGGCGGCTCTCCTTGCAGAGATCACAGGAGGCAACGGGCGTACCTGACTGGCCAGTTGAAGGGCTTCTTCGAGGCGCTGAGCAGTGTCCGAGAAGTCCCGGAACCCTCCAGGGTAATTCTGCATGATCAGGGAAGGAACCAATTCCGCCTTGACATTCCCCACACACATCATCAGTAATTGCTCCTGATTTAGTGTCATGTCAAGGGAGTACGTGAGCCCCTTACACCGGACGACGATGTCCGCGACTCACTCTCCAGGCCTTTGCTTGCACCTGAAGAGGTCTGCAATGTCCGTCTTCCGGGTTGTGGAACTGAACTGGTAGAGGAATTGTCAGCGAAGGTCCTCCCATCTAGTCACAGATCCAACAGGGAGCTGGCTATACCAGTCAAATGGTGGTCCTTCCAGTGTCTGAATGAAGCACCGGAGCTTGGAAGCCTCTTGTTGCACCGGAGTCCCTAACATGGGCCCGCACATCGAGTTGAAGTGGGACAATGGTTTTTGCGGTTCTCCAGTCATGTTAAAGGGGGAAAAAGTGGGGTTCCCAAATCCCGGCAGGGCCGGCATGTCATCCACACATGCGGGGTACGACTTGCCATCTTGTGGGATCGCCACCTACCGAGTTTCCAGGGCCTCCAAGCAAGCGATGAGTACTTCCATCAGATCATACGGATGCAGATTCCTGTCCTGATGGGGATCTCTAACCACAAGCTCATTTCCAGGCTCTTCGACATGGTAGTCGCGCTCAGCAGCTCGAGGGGCAGCTTGCGGAGCGACTCTTGGAGCGGTGGGAGGAAACCGAGCAGGGTTCCCCAGGTTGTCTTGCACTCGGGAGGGTTCGGCGAAACATATCGCGCCCTCTTTCCATGGGCTCCAGTGTCTCCCCTGTCGGTGAACACGACACGGTCACGGTTGCCCAGGGGGACCTCAGCAAGGGGTAGATGCTCCTGCCCCTGCTGTCCTGGTCTAGGGTTGCCATAGTCAGGCCGCCGCTCTGCAATGCGTTCGGCCATGAGCTCATCAACCAGCCTCTTTTTCTCGGCTAGCTGTTGGCGCAACGTTGACTTCTCAGGATCATCCTCTACCTTCCGCACTGTGGCAGATGGGTCGGCGAGTTTGACAGAACCAACGGGCACTTTACCCTTGCCGATGTTTTGGCCCAGTGCCAGTGCCTTCGTGGGTACACGAAGGCCTAGGAGGCTCCTATTTTGGCGAGTAATCCTCCCAGATGGGTCCAGTAGCGGCATGCCCTTGGGGGGTGAGTCCCCGTCAAGGGGCTCCACAATGATTCCCTCATCTGAAAGGTCAGCCATTTTGACTGCTACTGCCCTTGGCGACGTTCCATCAGGGCCGCCCAGTGGATCGGGCTACCGGCGGATCGCACAGAATAGGAGAGTAGCGTACTGCCCCCACCTGCAGACGTGCGCGTGGGGGGTGGCCACCTCAATAACTCTGCGGAGTACTTGAAAACTCCGGATGCATTGTTGTTGAAGGGCCTTGTGGTGGTCCAGCGACTCGAGGTGCCGGACAGCGGGGAGTGCTGCTAGGTCGACCCGGCGACACTGCTCACCAATCTTCTCGAGATGCGCATGGCTCCCGGGATATGGCGCTAGTTGATGGCGGAGGCAGGAGTGAGTCACCAGAAGAATCTGGCGGAAGCATTCAAACTCTCCCGGGGTGAGTGACTCTAGCACATCAAAACCCGATTCTGCGACCGTCCAAAAATTCTCAGGGAAGTGGCCCACTGCAAGAACGGTCCAGAAGCTCCACAGCTCTGGTTTGGGGTCCGAAACTTGCCTCCCCTGCACGTCCACCGAGGAAAGTCGGGGAATTGGCAATGGCGTCGAGGCAGGCTTTCGGGGCGGTGGGCTGGCTAGTGGGGAATACGGCGAACAGGCCGATTGGCCGCCAATCCCTGGGTCATCCTCTAGGGGTTGTAGTGCCCTGGCTGCCATGTCGCGATAGGATGGGTCGGTGGATGGGAATCCTTTCATAGCGTCAGTGCTTGCCGAGGGTGTGTCGCCTCGCAACTCTTCCGTCGGTCCCCAGAAAAGTTCCTCACCCTCCCTAACAGGGGCAGGAGGTTCTTCGGAGGAGGTCAGCGGCAACTACGGGATTGATCCCTAACGGTATGCCATGTCCTCGTCCTCCTGGATATACCTTCCAAGGGAGGATTGAATCATACGGATCTTGCATTCGGGGAGTACGAGACTGATGCACCGCATCCCCACCCCTGCCCTCAACTCGTAGGGTTGGGGGGAGGTTCCATCGTTGAGTCGTACTCTACCTCCAAAACCGAGAAACGGACTGGTCTGATTCCCATCCGGACTCCCCTGACATTCCTCCTACAGCGACGACGCCCAGCCTTCCTGCCTCTGGGTAGCTCCTCAGGGTAAGGACGACTTCCTTCATGGGGTCCCCCGACCACAATAGAGCTGGGGCAGAGGGGACCGAAGGCTGGGGTGCGAGAAGCACCGGGACAGATGTCGAAAGGTACATCGGTAGGACCTCCATGTGAGTGAGAATCTGGGTACACAACGGCTCCATGATCGAGATCTGCAGTAGGCGGAGTGACCTCATACCCCATGTAGTGGGCGCTGGAAGGAGTCATAACCAGAGCATAGCCATCGCGACGAAGCTTTCGGCTTACCATATCGGTGGCACGGAATGAGCCCTCATGGTGAGCGGCACTACCGCGGATTGGTCCGCAGTGGCCATTGCCAGTGTGTGCCACCGGGAGATTCGACCCAACCTGCCTGCAGGGCGGTCGGGGTTTCGATCCCAGTCGGGGACATGGCTGCCCCTGCTCAACATGCATAGGGATCTGGGAATAGGAGTCAGTAGTGGCTCAGGCCATAGTGGTTGCTGATGCTGGTGCCCCAGGATGGGAATTCTCTCCTGCACACCGTGATGCGGGCGTCGAGTCAGATGGGCCGTAACCGGCGGTGCGGGCGTGAAGATTGCCTGCTCCTCGGCTCGGGGAGGCGGGCGGCGGCGTCGACGCGGCCTGGCGGGGGTTCTTTCCATTAACCCCTGGGATGGATCGCCGATCGGGTGGACCCAGACATCCCCCACCTCACTGGCGTAGGGGAGGGATGTGTCAAAGCGCTCCGGGGATAGGCTCCCGAAGCGGTTGAACGTCGGCGTGGGGAGAAACGGCTCCCTGCGCGGCCGTCGAGGGTGGCGATGGTGGTGAGGCACGACTGCCTCTAGATCCCAGCGGGCCATGCCCCTGGTGGGGATGACCCCTTCCTCATCATACCTACGAACCAGGTTATTGATCACCCTCTGTTGGATGATTTCAGATGGGGATAGGGGGTGCAAGTGCCCGGTTTCTACGACGGTCGAAGTCGGAGCGACTGCCAAATAGGTGGGACCGCGCGGGGTAGCCGCGTCGGTACTGCCCCTGCCCCTGCGCCGGTGGGCAGGTGGCGATCGACCTCTGAATGCAGTGATCTGATTCCTGGAAATAGGGAGATGAACCCATTAGTATAAACCGGAAAGGAGATCAATAACCAAGGCCCAGTGTCATTCCGTCTTCCATGGTCGGCAAGAGGGATCCATGCTGACGACGTCACAGAACGTAGTAGTCAACGTCCTGACGGCCTCGAACCCTGGCGAGTTCACATCCTGGTGAGGGTTACCCAGACCTAGTGACATGCTGTTATTCTGAGGCCCCAACGGCTACCATTCCCCGTGTTGATGAGAAGAGCTTCACTTCGGGTTCACCATTTTTTGTTTCCGACGCTTTCACCGGGGCGTGCGCATTCGTTCGCGGGCGAGGAGGACGCGCTGCTTTGTTGCCCCACATTCATGCTTTCTAAATGCGGGAGGCATCTGTTCCTTATTCAGGGACATCTGCTCCTTGATATTAACCGGGATGATGGGATGTCGGTTCTTCCTTCTATGGATTCCTCCTCAGAGCTAATCACCTAGTCCGGGTCTCCCTCATAGATTTAAGACGGGTTCGTGAATCTGATTCCCGGTGCCATATCTACATGGACGCCAGTTAATTAAGCTGCTTCCGTCAAGACACTCCAAGGGGTCTTGTCGGGGAAGAAACCTTCGGTGAGGAGAATGGTCACGTTGGGGCGTCATCAGATGTCTGTATTTGGTCCCTCATGACAGGACTTCTCGAGGGCGCAGAAGCCCGAGGCATCCCACATCGAACACGGGGGATGTGTACCATCTGAGTTTTTCCTCAGATTCCCATGTTTAACAAGGGGTATGTCGCGAGTTTAACATCTTGCGAAGATGGATCGCTTAGAAGGATCCCTAGGAGGGAACACCGATGTTGGGGCTAGCACATGGGCAGCTTCCCATATATCATGGAGTGGGATGGGGTGGAATGATCTCACCGTGATGTGGCGGCCCGGGTAAGGACCAGGATGGATGGTGGAGTGAGACATGGGGCTTATGTTCTGAAACGGACCAAGCAGGGGAATACAATTTAACGTAATGTGGGACGGAATACAGTTTAACGTTATGCGAGACGCGATACAGTTTAACGTCATGTGGGACAAAATACAGTTTAACATCATGCAGGACGCGACACAGTTTAACGTCATGCGGGATGGAATACAGTTTAACGTCATGCTGGATGGAATACAGTTTACCGTCATGCGGGACGGAATATAGTTTAACGTCATGCGGGACGGAATACAGTTTAACATCATGCGGGACAAAATATAGTTTAACGTTAGGCGGGATGGAATACAGTTTAACGTCATGCGGGACGCGATACAATTTAACATCATGCGGGACGACATACAGTTTAACGTCATGCGGGACGGAATACAGTTTAACGTCATGCAGGACATAATACAGTTTATCCTCATGCAGGACAGAATACAGTATAATGTCATGCAGGATGGAATATTTGGGGCTTACGCTCTGAGGCATCCCAAGGTGGTCGGGGAACTGACATGGAGAGGTCGGGACGACCTAGTGGTGGGCTTGAACCTCGTGGAGGCTTCCTACGTACCGTGCGTTAGCACGGATCAAAGTCCACGTAGTTCGTTGGGATGGGGCTTATGCTCTGGGGTGGCCCATAAGAGGATTTCATGGTCGATGCGCACTCTAAATGAAACATTGCCACCTTTTTGTTATGAATATCAAAAATCCTACATTCATGGTTTTCATTAAGAAGTAAAATGTGATTCAATGGGATTAAAATAATTTTTTGGTGAATGGTAACTTATTAAGTTCTTAATCGTGATTAGTGGTAATTAGTGTAGTTTAAGGTATAAATAATGCTTTAATAATATGAAATGACCTAGACACATGTCCCAACCTTATTGGTTGTGTCATGGACGACCAAGAAAAGCCATGGGTCAACTTGGGGACCCCATGGAGACATTTGTGTTGGGAAATGACATAAATAACTTTTTATTTAATGTAAAAGTAAAAATGACACAAACATAATATGTTTTATAAAAACAATTTTTACATGGGATTATAAAGATCATATTTTTTATTATAAATAGTCATTAGAAAGCTAAAAAAGTTTCCTACATCATAGTATTTTTTTTATAATTTTTAGACGTTATATAAATTAAATTATTTATGACATGATAATGATGCAGCGATGACATCATTATTTGACGATTTAAATAAAATGGAAAGACAATGTAAATTCTATGAGCTACACATGGCAAAAACCAATTGGATGAGTGGATTTCGAACCCTTATCACCTTATACACTAATTATATCAATGTGGGACCATTTAAAACCGACACACATTTTCAAATAAAGTTATATTTCTTTACTTTCCAAAAGTGCCCCACCTCTACCTCATTTCACACACTCCTCAAGCCTTTGGCTCGGCCAACCCTGCCCATTACTCTCTCCGAATCCCTCTACTCATCCTAGAGGATTACCTTTGGGCATAATCCTTTCAATGGAAGCCTTTAGCCTCAAATCAAAAGGAGTTACACTTTTGAAGGTAATTGATTCTCTAATGTTCATTTGTTTTATTTTGCTTCTCTAACCCCCTAAACTCTTTTTATTTACTTCTTTTGTAACAAAACCAGTATCTTCAATATACTAGGATATTGTTATAATATTTATTTGAGCTACACTCTCACACAACTACATCAAATGGTTAAAGAACATACGGTTTCCGTGGATGGCGAAATTCTGCCTCCCGAAACGATGATTGTTCAATACTCATTTAACACCTTCAAAGGTGGCCATTATGATGTCACTATTTTTATATATGATATATAATATGTTTATGTTTTCCTTAAGCTTCTATTTTTTTCATTTTTTGCATACCTTTATGGTTTCCATTATGGGTAAACACGATATCTTCATTTTAGGAAGTGCGGACTACCGCCCCCTGAAAGTGATTTGATTCATTAATACCATATGTTGGATGTGTAAAGGATAAAGTTAATGATATTATATATGTTATTATACTGGAATTATATTATACTCTTATATAATTATGATTCCATTCAAGAAAATATGAAATAGAAATGGAAGTAGCGTTCATGCGTACGTACGGCTTACCGTCTCCATGAACGGTGCATTTCATTTCTTACCTCTAATTGTGATGTAATATTATAAATACATGTATATGCAGAATATATATGATGTATATGTTATCCAAATCATTAATATCATTCTGGATATAACGAACCTATGACCAAATTAACAACATGTAAGTGTAAGAAGTCTATTATTGACTTAAGAACCAAATACCGACAAAATGAACATTATTAACTTAACTGATTACATGATGTTCATAACATGGTATAAAAGGAATAATGAACTTGAAATAGATTCATAAGAAAGTAGATATTAACTCAAGTTTAATATTCAGGAGATTAAAGAACAGTCGGGTCAAGTCGGATACGAGGTGTGGGACTTCGTCTCAATCTCCTTTCATTGAGGCATATTTTATTTTATACACAACTTTCTTTTATATGGTGTATAAACCCCTTTTACTTTTACGTTTATTAAAAAAGAATATTTTTTATACGAAGAGTTTACTAAACAACAAAAGGGAATGTTTTTGTCGTACGTATGCAGCGACAACGACTTCTCCGCTGTCGTGACCGTTATTTGAGTTTCGGCTTCCTCTACAAGCCATACCTTCTTTTTAAAAGAAAAATAAATACCATGTTTTACATTTCTTTTATTTTGGTATTGAAAATGGTTTTCACAATGTTTTTGTGTTGTATTGATATCTTGTGATTGAAATGTGGAAATGTTATGTTTCCTTTATGCATGTTTTATGTGATACGATTATGTTATGGTTCTTGGGCATTATTATGAAGACAGGTGGTTCCGTGATAAACTAAGGGTGGGTGAGCCCGATATAGTTCTCCAATGCATTGGGTAACGTGAAGAGTGAAACGTTAAGGTTTCTCTGAAGAGATTTAGGGAATATACTGTGATGGGTATTCCAAATATAACCAAGATGGTTACTCTCTACGTAAGAATGTTATGAATGCCTCAAGTTACCTTTATGTCTTATGATTTCTATGACTTATTCATGATTTTATGAGGTATGTAAAAGTGCCTATGTTTTATGGGTAAATTATGATTTCATTCTTATGTATATATGAACTCATGTTTCCTTTCCATGTTTTTTATAACCCATTCTGAGTTTTTATGCTCATCCCAAGTTTTTGAAATGTTTTTCACAGGTCAAGGGAAAGGTACATGATAAGATGATAGAGTCAATGATGTGTCAAGAAATAATCCATGTTTTATTTTAAATGTGTTCCCATTGATGGGAATGAAGAATACTATCTTTATGTAACCAATTTGTTTATATGTGGAATGTAATGCAAGTTTTATGATCTAATTCTCTAAAACTCTAAACCCGAAAAGATCCTCAATGTGTAATCTTGTAATAACTCAAGATTAAGTAAGGTTTAAGGCTGGGGCCTTATAATTAATTTGTAATAAATTTAGTAAACATATTAAATAATACCTGAAGGAATAAAATGTAATACTATAGAATAAGTATCCTTTATGAAGCTCTTTTTTAGAGTTTGTAAAGGAAATAGTTTTACTATTCATTTTTTCTAGACCAAACCTAAAATAAAATGTAACAATTATAGTTCGATTGAAATCATATTAAAGTTAAACCCACGAATATTGAATATTCTATGAATATTTTTCTTACTAAATCATCATGAATGACTACCACCATAACATACATTATGATCAAATATTATGTATAGATTATGAGGGGATATGAATCTTGAAATTTTGGTGATATAACAGTGAAACTATTAATGTAATAAAAATTTTATCACATGTTCTTTACACATTTCAGGTATTATTTTAAAAGGAAATAATTTTTTATATTCTAATTTGTTGAAAAAATTAACAAGATCATTTTTCCATAAAAAAGTATTTTTCAAAAGATTTTATTATATGATGATTTATTTAATAAAAATAATTATACTATGTATATAATTTTTTTGAAAAATATATCACCAATATTCTTATTTATTGTTATGAAATAAGAATAATGACAGTAATAATTTTTACATGATATTTTCCATTGAAAATATTTTTCAATTTATTTATATTTTATAATTTAAATATAGAACTCCAAAATGTTATAATTTTAATTTGAAAATATAAAAAACCATTTTTGGGTTAAAATGAAAATCATATCAATTTTTTCGTATTCTCTAAAATCATTGGGTTTTGGGTTAAGAGTAAAAAAATGAATTTAATAATACTGTAATTTTGATACATTATCATAATAAAATAATAGATTAATTATTTTGAAATAGGTACATATATATAATAAGTAATTTATGAATAATATAATGAATTTTAAAAAAATCATATTTAACGTTTTGCAATCATAAGTAATATTTTTCTCTAAAAATAACTATTGAGAATTATATTTTCAAACACATGTAATGTATAAATAAAAAAAATTGATTTTATATTTTATATCGTACTATTTTTTTATCTAATATTGAAATTTTTATTTTAGGAAAAAAATTACTAATTTTAATGTTAATTATCATGGTAATGGTAAAACAATTGTTTTCTTTGAATCATTTTATTTTAATTATGAAAAATCTATCATATTAAATAAATTTATCCCATTTTAATAAAGACTATAATATATTTTTTAATCCTTTAAATTAATATGTTAAAATTATTTAAATTATTAATTAATAATAAATTTTATAAAATACACTTACTGGTAAAAACTACACTTTTGTATCGAATAGTTTTTATATATAATAATTGTTTAAATTTAAAATTAAAATTTTATAGTCTAAATGTGAAATTATATTATATGGAGATTAAATTTTTCTTAATGAATTAATAATTTTATAAGATGGGTTACATGATATAATTTTTTAACATATAAATGAATTCTATAATAACATATTACCAAGGTAAAAAGGAAATACGAAAGAAAAAACTGAATAATAAAAGAATAATAATATGATTATGTCTTGAAAAATAATGCAGTTTTGTATGTGTTATCAAACCTAAATCATACCCACTCAATGAAATTCAACTTCGGGGCCACTTTAAATACAATAGTTCTGTGACATCATTGAAAAATTAATCAGTATATTCAAATGTTCCATTTTCTTTACATACAAAAGGAGACATCTTCCACCAAATATCCTCTCCAATTTCAAACAAATTATCTCAAAAAATATCCTATTCTCATATAAAGTCTCTATCATTCCCTATTATCCTCAGTGTTTCAAAAATATCATTCTATGGTGACTTATGGTGTTACCTAAGGGAGAACATCCCAAAGAGATGATAATGATCTCAACCAATATTTCGTAGTTTGATTCATCTTCTACCCTCCCAGGTCACATATATCCTATAATTTATGTTAACATAGTATTATTAATATTAAAAAAATTATCTGAATAAATGAATTTTAATATTATTCTTCTATTCACAACCGTTTCTAAAAAGTGGACTTTGTCTTGCGTTGGTCTAGATAACCACCTATAGGGAAAACATGGTATATTTTCCAAAACCACCATATATATCTTTCCCAGTAGAGATAATTATGAAGAAATAATAAATATAATATATTAATTATTCAAAAATTATAATAATATTATTGTTCTACCCCCACCCATTATATTGAAACTGAAAGTGTCATCTGTGTACTTGAATTCAACCACCTCCTTGGACTGAATTATTTTTTCACACTACTTCATAATAATGATGAATTAAAAAATTTATTCAACGCATAATATTGATATTTATCAAACTTTATATTTTCTAAAAATTTAATTCTTAACAGTTTATAAATGATATTAATAATAAAGAGACATAAATAATAGAAACTACTTAAATTAACTTATTGATGATCCATTCATTAAATTATCACAATTTTGATAAATTATCAGAAATCATAAAATATTGTTATAATATAATAAAAATTACATAAAAAACAAGAATTTATGAGTTTTTAAAGGTTTTTACATCACTTATAAGCACTTATAATACACTGATCATGTTTGATAGAAATAAACCGAACCAAGTCATGTAACTGAAATAAGTGAAACCTATTAAATAAATAGTATATTTTATAAATATATACATTTGAAGAAAAAAAATAAATGAAGATATATGTTATGGTTTCTTTAATAAATTTTATTTTATTTTTGTGGATGATATGTTCACATCCCAAATTAATCTGTACCCACTGTATGGGTTTTATATCAAAATTTTCGTGGATATTTTATTAATTTTCAAAATTTGATAAATTTTATTGAATATATTTAATTTATATTTAATTATTTATAAAATTTCAGGAATTTAAATTGATTACAAATCTATATCATGTAATATCATTGATGGAAATTTAATATGATGGATTATGTCCCTTGAACAATTTTTTGTAACTGAAACAATGATTAATTTGGTTATGAGGTTGCATTTAAAATTTCATAAATATATATACTATTTTATCAACCCTATTATTTTATATTGTAACATTTTATAATTTTTGGGAAAATTTATTTTCATGTCAATTAACACACCTTGTTGAATTTCATTCTTAGAAATAATATCATTGTTGAGAATTATTCTCATCCACTTTAAATATAGTTACCCTCATAGTCCAAAATTTCCCTTCTAGCCAATAATATACATTATATTTTGAATCCTAATTATTTCTTATCAAAAGTGACATTCATATTTCTCATCTAATATTTTAATATTAATTATATATTATCCCTTTTACAATATGATATTTAAATGGAATTTTTTATACTATTATAGAGGATCATCAGAACCACACTCAATAATTATACATTACACAATATATATTTGAATCTCCATTTTCCTAAATATTAATTTATTTCATTTAATACTAATTCAATATATATTCCCTTAATATATTGAAATAGTTTCATTCAATTTTTTTTGTGGAATACACGTGATTGTTTCCCCCAATGATTGACTCTCCATTGTAAACCTAATTTAAGGGAACTTCTACATTTTTTTATTTCATTCATTGAAAGACCTTTATAAAATGGTTTGAAAAAACTAATTTCATACGAAAACTGAAAACATATATGAAATAAAATCATTCTTAATTCCTAGTCTAAATGAAAATTACATTCCCCTTAATTATTTAAATGATCACATACAAAAATCCTAGAGAATAACTTATCTAGATTATTTTTATTCCCTTTTCTCCAGTACTTCTCATTAATTTTTCAACATTTTATCTCAATGTTTATATCCTAAGACTGCTTATAAAAATATATTCATTGTAAATTATCGACATCCATTTTATATTTAAATCATTATTATATAGAATTTTGTTTATCTTTTCCATGTTATTATGAATGGTAGTTATTTATAAAGGATTTTATAGTGGAAATAATATATATTGCTTATCTTTCCCTTATGGTAAAACTATGAATTAACGTGTTAGGAATATAAAGTGTTTCTACTCAAAGTGCTCCAATGGAATTTTTAATTATTTCACCTCATGAGATAAAATATATAGTTCTCATGAGGTTATCCTAGGCATACAATGTTATGTTACCATAACAAAGGTACTTGGTTGTAGTGAATAGGTTTTTTGACTATATAAACTATGTTATTATTTATTTTTTTATGAGTCTTGGATTTTAATTATTATGTTATTATTTATATTGTTATCACGAATTTATGATTCTTTATTCTGATCATAAGATTTTGTTATTCTATATTTTCATGAAAATATCACACTATTAAGCCTGTTATATTATTTTTTTTGATTAGATGTTTTTTTCCACTGATTTATGTTAAAATATTATTATTCCATTTTAGTTTTAATAAAATAATTATGTCCCACCTATGTTTTAATATATATTTTTTATGTACCCCTATAAAATATGATTTACAATAGTCAGTGTTATAGAATAACAAATTTATATGATTAATTTCTCCTTGATATAAATTTATATATTACATGTTAGAATTGTAGAAGGGTATATAGTTTTTTTCAATTACTATGAAATTTTTACCATTCCTATAAATTAAATTTCTCATGTTCCCAGTTATCAAAAAGTATAAACCATCAATTCGTTGGAAATTATGATTATAATGAGATGTAATTATTATCATATTGAGATGGTGTTGAAAAATTTAGTGATAAACATAGGTTACTTTAGTTGGTTTCAACACAATATTTAATTTTTTATGTTTTTATATTAATGTTTAAATAATATGATAATGTGATATTAGTAAAAATTATAGGGATCAGTCTATTAGAAAAATAAATTTGTTTTATAACATAATCAAATGTTGGATAAGTCATCATTCTATGGAAATATTATATATTATATCCTTTTATCGTTAATGGAATTTTCATGACGAAATGGAAAAACTTCACCTATAGAAAACCACCGTGAAAAAATTAGTTGACTATTAACTAAATATCCATTATGTGTATGATGAGTGGGAATAAGACTAGAAATATATCCTAGCATTGATGAGGGGTATGATTTGGTACGTCACATTCTATTAGTGATTCAATAAAAAGGATTATTATGATAAATATTTAGTTAATTATGTACATGAAATGCCTTCTAGATGAAATATAGATTGAATTGATAGTGATTTACATTGAATTAAATGATAATTTTATTTTTTAATGATAATGATTATTCATGGATTAATTTTTAATATTATTTTTTATTTTAATTTTGATACTAGTTATACATCATAGAATCTAGACCCTTTGATTTAATTAATTTCAATAGCCTAATGTAAACATGTTCACTATGCATTACTTGTTAGTGTGTTGATTTCCACATTTAGAACCATATTGCGATAAGAGATATAGTCATAAATATTTTTACATTCCAAAGACCAAAGCAACTAATTTATCATTGTATTCCAAAAATAATGGGAATATTATTCAAATGATCTACCTAAAAAAGGTGGGAGAGTAATTTTTTCTATTTTGCCAAACCATCTATTAGGAACTGTGATTAAAAATTTCAAATTATTTCAGAAAACAAATGCACAAAAGAAGATAATGATATATTCTCATGAAATTTTAGTATTGATGATAATGAGTTAAAGAATATTTTTTTCTTTTATATATAAAATGTTGTAGAATAAACAAATGGAATGATTAAAATTAAATAGAATATATTTTATAATTCATAATAGAGAGAATATAGAAACTAATTTTCAAATAAAAAATGAGGTTCAGTGGACACAATGAAATTAAAAAGATTTTTTCTAGTGGTACCTCAAACATTTCAAAGCCTTAAATGTGGGAAATATTAGCATTATCCAAATTTTTGGAATAGTAAAATGGAAAAAAGTATAATAGGAATTCAAAATTTCTATGACCAATGGAACTAAGGAAAACAAATTCATCAATAGCCCCTAATGTGACTTCTAAAAATGTTGTCGAGTGATGAACCTTGATCATTGAATCATGAACTGCATGTGTTGTATTTAAAACATATTAGATCCAATAATTTTAACATGGTTTTTTGCTAACATCATTATATCCTAAAAAATATGAATAGATATTGATTTGACAATGAAATATTTATAGGTTATATTATTGTGTCAAATTATTACAATTATGGTAATGAAACATATTAAAATAATATCAGCTTTTGTTTAGAAGAAGTTGATTTGATTTCTAAAATGGATTAGTAATACCTATAAAACAACATAGTAATGAAATTAGCAGATCCTATTTAATATGTAAAATCAATATTTGGTCTCTTTTAACTGCATATTATATATTATACTCACGATTAAAAATTATTTCCATTATATATGCATTAAAACCAATCAATAATACTATATACCAAATATGATTTGGAAGACACCTTATATTGTGATATTTCTATTTGGGTAGAATATATAAATTTATTTAAATTACAGATTTTACTATGGATGATACCTTATTAGAAATCAAATATCGAGTTATTTATATCTTAATGATGTCTATATGTATTTAATTAGTGGGTTGTAATTATAATTTTAAGGACATAATTTAATTATGGGGTGTATCCCCCCGATATATTATTATTTTCTTAAAAAAAGATAAATAGATTATTTTTTATGGGATATAGAACTAAAAAATATGATCATTAATAATAAAATTATTGAATTTTAACATTATAATATTCCCCATTTTTTTGGATTATAGGAATTTACCATATTATAAAATATAAATAAGAATGAAATGGAAACCAGTCGAAGGGATCTTAAATATCAAACTCATTTATATGATACTCGAATTGAAGGAGATTCACATTTTATATCCATAAAAACCAATCCCAAATCCAATAATAACATTATTAGTGATGTTATATATGAAATAAATTCATTTAAGTGGAAATTTTCTTAAGATCGATACTAGTTGTATTACTATTAATGACAGCCACATGATCACAACATATGCATTGATCTTACTTGGAAATATTGAGAGGATATGAAACAAGAAATCATTATTATATGACAATATATCTATTAATATATTAATATTTTTATCTCAAATTTTTAAAAAAATCATATTTTGAAATTTAATGAAAAATAATGTGTTTTTAATAATGCATTGCTAAAAATAATTTTATCATTTTATATTAATTTTTTTGCCAAATTCAATTTTTTTCTTCATTCAATGAAATAAAATATAACAGATATAGTATTGATATGAATAATATATCACAAATTATTTTATTCATGGATATGAACTAAAAAAATTAACATATTTAAATTTGACAAAGAATATTTTCTAATGAAAATAATTGTAAATTTTTCTTATTTGAAGGTATAAATTTAAAATTTTAGGGATTTTAATTTGAAATAAATGAAATTATTTTAGAACATATAAATAATAAATTATAAGATGTTAAATTTTTTGTAAATGATTAAAATATTTATTTTTATGTGAATACTTAAAAATACAGATTTTGATAATAAAAACAATTATAAAAACCTTTAATAATAATAAAATTCAATTTATTTTTTTAAAACATTTAAAAAACAGATACATATAGTTTATTTTAAATCATTTATATTTACCACATTTAAAATTCAAAAACATATATATATATATATATATATATATATATATATCATTTTTTAAACGTTAAAAACATTTTCCTCAAAATTTATTTATTATAAAAGATGATTTATTTATTTCGAAAAATAAATTTTATTAAATGGACTTTTAATTATAGATGATCATGTTAGTTATTGTTAATAAGGAAAATCTCATTTTCATGCATAAAAAAACATTATCAGATTATGGTAAATTTTTTTGATAATGATTAAATACTTATTTTCAATAATTATTTTATAAACAATATGTTATTAAATAATAATCATATAAAATAATATATTCTTATAATTTAATATAATGAGATGATTCAACCTATTAATGAATATTTTACCACTTTTTCAATTGTTATTCAATAGTAAATATGATTCCGAACCCTTAATAGTCAATTTTTTCCTTGAAAAAACATTATATATATTAAATTTTTTCTTATAAAATTTAAAATTATATTATCAATAAATTTAATATGGTTTTATGGAATGTATACATAGTATTATTACATTCTTTTATTGTATGTGAGGTTAGCATTTATTTTTTAATTTAATATTTTTTAATTTTGAAAAAACTAGTTACCTAAGTAAAAAAAAGATAAAACATATAAACCTAATGGTAAAAAAATAAATACATGAATAATTCAATGAAGAAGATTAATGGTATAGGGTTGGAAACCCACACAAATTATTAAACTAAATTATTATCAAATATTGAGTTATTGTGCCCTAATTAGTGCGAATTTATCCTTGAAAAAGTAATGGATTTTTTTTAAAATGATTCATTTTTTATTTTATTTTTTTGAGACCACTTCCATCACATTTATCCACCCATTAAAAAACATTATATTTGTTGATAAATTTCACAAATATCTATTAAACAATCCCTCCCAAATACTTATAATAAATTTTCCTAGAAATAGACCGAGGTATGGATCCTTATGGTGTCACCCAATTGTGAACATTCAAAGGTGGAGGTAATGTTCACAACCAATATTTGTTAGTTCTTTTATACTTATACAAAAAAATATTATTTTCATGAATGTATGAAATCATCATTAATATTAATTTGATAAATTATAATACTCTATTAGAATATCACTTTACTACCTCCCTATAATACCATTAAAAAAAGGACTTCACACTATGTTTGTGCAGACTACCACCTCCATGAATGAAATATCTTATTTCTTACAACCACATTAAATAACTACTCCAAAAGATTTATTTAATGAAAAATACAATAAATATTAATTAATTAATATTATAAAATTATAATTATATTATTTCTCCACCTAATCCTATTTTGTGGGAAACTAATAAGTCATCATAGTACATGATGACTACCACCTCTATGGAATAACCTATTTTTTTTACACAGTACATAAAATGTATGAAATTTAAAATTTATTTCATTGATTAGTTTTTTTAGACACATAAAATCGTCATTAAACATTATAATTGACAATATTTAAGTGATATTAATAATAAACAATCATATTAATATTAACAATTAAAAATTAACTTACTAAAGATTCTTTCTAAATGTGAGTATATTTTGTGAAAACCTCTAGAACTATATAATTTTAAAAAAATAGAATAATGAAATATATTAAACACAAAAACATATTTAATTATTATTTAATTTAACTTTATTACTATAGTAACTAAAAAATTTTGTTTCAGTTAAATTGACTAAAAAACCTCGTATAGCTCCCACTAAAAAAATATTACATATGACAATAATTAGTCCTTATAAATGAAATATATATATATATGTGTGTGTGTAGTT
The DNA here is from genome assembly GCA_963277665.1 of Viscum album. Lineage (NCBI taxonomy): Eukaryota > Viridiplantae > Streptophyta > Magnoliopsida > Santalales > Viscaceae > Viscum > Viscum album. The sequence continues at coordinate 578,737,234 of OY728138.1, read as the reverse complement.
TTGAAGAATTTTTTTTATAATTTTAATTTTTTATTATTGTATTTTAGGTGAATGCACAATTTGAATTAATAAACAAGGATTGGTTTTTTATAATCTCATTTTTATTAGTTAGACATGATTTATTTTTACCAATTGTTTACTTTTTGTGGTGCTTAAAAATGGTTTTGATTTTGTAAAAATATTCATATAATAAATGTTATTCTAAAATTCATATCATTATGTATCTTCCATGGAATTTTAATTTGAATTATTGGATCTATATAAGGTTTTCTGAAATCTGAACCCCTTTTTTGGGGTTATAATGTCTCATACATCTTGCATCTATGCTTTTTTACTTCCACCATGATATTTTATATTTATCCAAATATTTTCAATATTTTAAAATTAATTTTCATTCAATTACCATTCCTTCATTATTTTATATATCAAAAAGTATATCAAATTTATGAATAGTTCACATAATTTTTATTCATAATTCCCCCTTGTACATATTTTTCCTACAAGTGAATTTTCTCATTTATATATCTAAAACTAATAATGTGTTATTTCAAGTAGTACAATTCAATTCTTTTTTAAAGATGATATATTACTATTTTCATGTACTTATTTACCTTATTTCGGTTATACTAGTGTTAGGTTATCATATGGGGTTGTTTCAGGTGAAATTAAAGGATTGTTGAGGGCCAATAGGTTGTGTGAGGCTGGAAAAAAGTTAGGAAAAGTCCTTTGGGGTTTACATGGAAAAACTTCACCCTATATAGAGATAGTATTTGGTTCATTATTGGAACATAATTAGAAGAAACCATATATAACCCCTCCTCAATCCATGAAACCTGAATGTAAGGGGAATTATATAGTTAGATAACAATATTTAAAACCATGTGTGTACTTATAAAAAACTATCCACCCATAAAGAGAGGTACACAGTTAAGGGGATCAGTTTAGAAAAATCATGCACCTCTTCCTAGTAAACCATGCATGAAGAATTTAATTTCATTTAATATTACAAAAAAAATCAAAAAAATACCAAATTTTAACCCCAATTTTCCCCACTTTGTCCTAACCTATTTAAATTGATTTAGGGAACTCTAGGGAGAATATCACGGTTCCCCAAACCCCTTGTATAATGATGTAAAGATCTGATCAAAGGATCATGTCTTTTATGGTATGTGTTGTCTTCCATATTCAGGTTTCGCGCTCTTAGGTCTCTTATTCAAGATAAAGGGGAATGATTTTTCAGTTATTGGAATTTATTTAGATCGATGTTTTGATGGATATTAATCATTGGGATATTGATTGTAGTTATTTGTCCAAGATAGTTTCTGTCATTGTAATTTTGATTTTTAAAAATCAATTTAGTGTTTTCAATTTTCAAAATATCTACAAAAGTCCTTTTGGTATGTGGTATAATTATAAAATCACATATTCATTATTATAATTGCGTGTATGTACCTAAGAAATTTTAATTACAATGTTTGGAAATTGTATTCTACATTAAATTAATTAATTATATTTCCTATTTGATACCGAAAATGGTTGAACATGTGATAATGAAAATGGTGAATATTGTGATTATGAAAAATGATGAATAATGGGTTAAGGAAATTAATTGATTAAAGGGATCGTAGAATTTATAGAGACCCAAAGGGTATTCCAATATGATTGAAAGAATGTTTATGGTAATGGTCGATAAGTAGTAGTTACATAGAACCTTGTGATGTGATATTTGGGATTAAGTTTTGGGATATAGACTATTACTCCAAATACACATTGGGTTCTAGTATTCCACTATATGACCACATTATATATATTTAATTCATTTGATAAATGAGTTGTGGGACTTGGACATTGGTTCCAAATACCTAGGGGGTTTCATAATACTGATATACGCACACATTTATTAATTTGAAATTATTATTTAATGATAAATATGAACCAATTAATGTTTGAAATTTTTTCCCTTTCTAGAAAGTTCATTATCTATAATGGGTTGATGTAGGTATGGTTGGTTTGGCTGTCCCTGTGAACCAAGAGTTTTATGTGGTTAATTAAAGTATAATTTAAATATAAAAAACTATTTAATTTTCTTTTGTAAATTATTCAGTATAACAATTTAGACACTTTTATAGAGTGTATATTATTTTAGATGCCATTTCTAGTATACTACTGTGTTATACTCACACCTTACTCCGGATTCCTTATCAGTACAGAAAGATACATAACGTTTTTAGTATTGTATTAGAGAAAGAACCCTTTGATAGATGGATGAGTTGGTATATACCATGGACGAGGGAACTATACTTTCCCTAGGGGCCCTCTTTATAAATTTTACTGTCTTAATTTTGGGTTTGAATTTTCCACCTGACACTTATTCAAGCATGTCATATCTACTTCTTTAGTCTTGGATATTATTACCCTATATTCGAATCATCATGTTTTGTGGGTATTTGTTATAAAGAAATTATTCTGGTTATTATAATTTTCATTTGTACATGGTTTATTTATTTCCAATGTTGATATTATTTGATAAGGTTGGTATAGTTTCCCCATGATATATATATTAGACCCTTGTTTCTAGTCAATTTTCACTAGCATATGGGGAGGGGTTCCATAGGTCATATAACCATTAGACGTAGGGAACTGATATGTTGAACATATATCAGGAAATTTCAATGTGGTATCAGAGGGGGTTATCATATCTTCTATGTTTTGTTAATTTTTGGAAATGGTAGATATGAGACATTGATTAATTTGTCCTTGGTTAAGAGATAATTCATTGTAGTAGCTACCAAATGTATGGGGATAAAATCCATGTAACTAGAGTGGGATTGTTTATATTGATTTTTTGTTAGAATTAGATTTTATATCACCTTGTGTGATGCCCTTGTTGTGTGATGTTATTGTTTTCTAAAATTTTGCATGTGGTCCAATATAGCATGACGTTTGAGTATACAAGCATCATTAGAGGAACTTGTGAGTATTAGGTGACATGCATTATTTTATCCATAGACAAGAAATAATGTTATGGTTGAGTTGATTAAAAGAAAATTCATTTCATTACTGGTGAAATTTAAATGAAAAAGGTATCTGATATGAAATTGATAATTGTGAATGATGATAATTGGGTAAATTTAAAATTTATTAAGAGGTTTCTAATGGGAGAAATTCAAAAATGATATTTTTCATCCAATGTTAGACATTACCTGGGTAGGGATGGATGAGTGTAGTTATAGTGCCTTGGATTTGACCATGTGGTGGGTTTTGGGGAATGAATTGTAATGGATATATTTTAATCTACCATATCTAAAATTTATAATGATATGTTATCTGTCCTAACCCATAATTTTGGTATTGATGAAATGTAACTCCATAGTGATTCTTGATGACATGTTAGAATGATGACATAAGATGATTTTATCTTATTATAGTGAATCATGAGGATCAAATAGTTCCGGGGGGAATGACTGAAAATTAACTTTTTATTATTATCAAAACAAATTTAAGAAAAAATTGAAAACCCAAATAAGATAACTGAACAACTACAAAAAACTAGACCAAACTACAGGGCATGACCCACCCCAACAACATTACCATGATGACAAGCCTTCGGCGACCCAGAACCATTCGACAGACAGTCTCATGCAGAGGTCCACAACCACAGAACTAGAGGCAAGGCCATACCCTTTCAAACATCCCAATCCAAAATTTATGCACTGATGAAGGATTCGTTCTCTAATCCCTTCTGGAGCTGGTGTATGTAGAATGCTATAAAAACTCACAACAATGTCAAACAACAAGAGAGTCCCATTATATGGATTCAATCTGGAAGTCTGCTCCCTCAAATATCATTTTCCCAAATGATGAAGCCAGTAAGTCCCATGAATTAATGTACTCATCAACACTGATCATTCCTTGGTTGAAAGATCCTACACAAATTTAGTCTTGTTTGTCAATCCATGAATATTTCTCCTCATTGAGAGACACCTCTAGAGACCTGACCAACATTTTATCTTCCTCCTCTTCAGTTGTGTAGAGCAATAATGTCTATTCTATTACATGGTCTTCGGAACATAAAACAATAACCAAGGGTCGATCATCCTATACCTCAATTATATGATGGCTCAGAGTCTACATGGTCATCTTATTGTCACTCATCATATTTGCAGAGAGGGTCTCCAGAGGAGGAGGTAGCGAGGAGTAGTCCTTTCTCTTATTCCTCTTCATGGAACCCATATTATATTATAGTCTTGAATCCTCATCTGGTGAGTGGAAGTGTTCAATTACATGGATAAACATCATGTTGACCATGTCTTCCACACCTAGAATATGGGAATCCGAGCTCAAATTGGACACATGAATACCATATAACTTTTTGCACAAGGGAACATTCTTCCAAAACAAACCTGAGCCCCCTTCTTCCCACCTCTATTCATAATAGATGCATCTCTATCATACCCCTTCCTCACCTTACACAAATCACCATTGCCTTGACATTAATTCTCAATAACCAATCCAGACAAACCCACCTACTCACTGCTCGATGGCCAATCTGTGATCTGGTTTCCCTCATATATCTCGACTTCCCCTCAGACCTCCAAATGATGAGATTTCTTTTCTCCCTCATGCACACCACAAATATCATGACCCACGATTTCCCCCATCATCCTGTTGAAAACATCTGACACCTTCGTATTATGTCATTGAAGCACCACACCGGTTCCAAGGAGACCCACACCTGCCGCATTGCAGTTCTCTACTTCTCTGGCAGGTCGTTCCTCCTAGATCGGTTGTAGTGACAGAGTTCCCCTAACTCTATTATCTACACCCATTGTAGACTATTGCGAATTTGTAACTTCACATACCAATTTTTTGTTTCCCTTATCGCTATCCACAATCCGAGTCACATCCTTTTCACCATTGTGCAAGCTTCCTTCAATTGGAAGCGAACTCCCATGACCTATTTCGTTGAAGACCTCCGCCGGCACACATCTGAGGTGCGCCCCACCCTCCAACATGTAGATTAGATGTCTGTACAACTCTCATAAACAACTAGTTCTATAATATTATAATCGTCACTAATCATAATCTAGACATTATAAAAAGGTAACATTTGAAACACCCATCAAAACACATATTCTAGGGTGAACAGGATGGCAATCTGCTTCCGTTCAGCTATCTGAACAAATGAATTTTCCAATGAGGTTGACGAGCATCCGGATGAATGAGGGGTTTTGAAATATTAATGTGTATTATAAAACTAACCCAAATAGAATCAGATGGCGGGTAACAATTTTTGTAGAATTTTAATGACCAACAGAGCAAGAAGAAGAAACAATCATTGCATCTTTGGGGCACCCTTGACCATATGAGGATTAGATCCTCCTCTGATGCGAAACACATCATGATATTTCTGTTATAAACTTATCCCACTATTTTCTGCTCTTGGGGGTCCAATTGATCAATGGATACCCTATAAAAGGAATCAACTAACAGCCTTTGCTGCTTAAAACATGTAACCTAGGTGAGATTTGGAAGAGTGGAAGATTCAGTGAACTCCGAAGTCAAAATCTGGAGATTTGGGAAACCATCGAGGAGATCTGTAACCATAGTACAGAACTCCATTTTTTGAAATGGAATTAGACTGATAGGATTTCATAAGGGGTGGAAGGGATGCACTTCATTTCGAAAGAAATATCCCTCCATTGTTGGAAGGGGAGGGATCGACACGGCTGTCGTCATCGTCACCGAAGGAGACGAGGTGACCTAGGGTTCTGGCGGCCAACATCCTTCTTTTTCTAGTATCAGTGGGATATAAATATAATTTACATGATAAATTTTATGTATTAATTTTTTTTATAGATTCATAACCACGATGGGCTATGCGAAATATGTCAAATTAGACACCTGAGTTCTAGTGGTATCACACTTCTTCCTTCATTAGAGAGGGTGAAAATGAAAAAGATCAATTCATTATTATGTCCATCTAGATGATCATTGACCCCTTAGAGACCCATAATAATAATAGGATAAATATGGAATTGTATATGTAACATGGTTATCAGAAATGGTGGTGGGAAATTCTATTTCTTGATGGATATTAGGAGAATAAGGAGTAGATGAAATTTTAGGATAATATCTTATAGCACTATTATAATAATATTCTGAGGAAGGAGAAGAAATCACAGTTTATGAGGTTGACCTTGGGGAATGTTTCCATGAAGGACTATGCCGACCACTTCACCTTCTTAAATAATGTCATTATAACATTGGAATGTGATGAGGAAACTATAGAGAAATGTTTTTAGGATGAGAATTAATGTGAGATTATGTAGAAGGTCAAAATCGTTAGTATGAATATGTTTTCATAAGTGATAAATTAGTCATTCATATCATATGTGAACCTGAATAAGGTTTATAGTGGATTGTAGGTGTTCTATACTAGAAACCTAGAAAGTATATCTTTTGAGGGTAATTAGTGTCACTATGATAATTGAATTGATGAAAATGTGATCTACAGTGTCCAGGGGATGGATAAGTTACTCAGAGTAGTAACTATATATACATCCACCAATGTGGTACTTTAGGACATATTCATAGCTAGTTTCCCTAACCACCAATGTAATTTCAATAGACAACTGACCCATATCAACAACCTAAATGTCAAATAAAAAAGATATAATCTATCTAGATTAGTCTAGAATTCATCTGGTGTGATGCCTTGTTTTGGAAGACCTCCATCCAGACGGAAATATTAGAGGATGTGGTTTTACTAGAGGAATTATTGGATTGTAAACATGAAATGATTAAATGTCTTTATGGGGGAGATCGTAACTTAACATAATTTCATGATTCTATCAATGATAAATGTGGGTTTACTATACCGATCATCATTCTTGGGGATGGAAGTTTTACTAATGATCATGACCTTATAGGGAGATTATTGGAGGACTACTTTAATGAACACTTATCATGTCCTAAAACACACATGCTAGATGGTTACGTGAGTGGGTATGATGAATTATTGGAGATGACCCACAATATCATTTCAAGTAATGAAAATGATATCATTATAGTTGATCTGAATGAGAGTGATATCCTTGAGTATTTTATGATCATCAATCTAGAGAGTTCCCCATGGATGGATATCTTCATGGGAGTATTATACAGAGCATAATGGTTCCTAGTGAGGTGTGATCTGGTGGTGGTAGTCAAGGAATTCATCAAGAAATGGGACATAAATCTCATTTCATGCATTGCCACACTTTATTTAATCCCTAAAATGAAATACCCCTCCTTGCCCCAAAATTAAATTCCCATGAGCATGAGAAAGATTTCATATACAATTCATTCAACATTGATCAAAAAAAATAGGTTTTTCCTATCTTCTCTATTGGATTTCTGAAGAACAATATGGATTTTGGTGAGGTAGGTCCACACAAGGTGAAATTGAATTATCCTAAAAGATTATTGTATATATTCACATAATGGTTCATGGATCAAAAATTGAATTGGAGCTCTAAATTTATAAGACATAAGATATATGTTGGGAAAAAATACCTAAAGGTAACTTTACAGCATTTTCGGGTTTCTTGTGTTTGTTGAAAATGTAGTTTTCCATGATGAAGTGTCACATCCAGAGATTTTCTTGACAATTCATGTTGACAAAGAACCATGATAAAGGAATAAGAGTTCTAGAGGCTGTACAAAAAATAGATATATGGTGGCATCATTTTTCATTGTATTCCAAATTTTTGGGGTCCAAAAGTTGGGTTTTGGTGAGCATCTCTAAATTGGGATTTCCTTGAATATCTCATCAAAATATGGAAAATTAATGAGTTTTGTGTACATTGGATTCTTTATATGGATTTCACAAAGACATGAATAATGTTGACGATATTATTCGTGATTACAACAAGAATCGAGGACAACGTCATTGAAGAGCATTATGGCAGCGAAGGGCATTGTGAGTGGATAATCGTGGGAAAGGCATAAAGGAATTGAAATAATTTTCTACGATTATGAATATATCTATGATCTGAAAATTTTCATGGTGCTTCGCGATATAGGGATAATTTCTATGGAAATTTCAGAGCTTTATGATTTGGGCTGTCGTGGCGCAGACTTCACACAAAAGGTTCAAGTGTCAGTGGAATCACCTATAAATAGACCTAGACCCCCTCGAGAGAAGTAAATAATTTTCCAAGAATGATTTGTTGATCTCAAATCATGAAGGAGGTTTTCAGAGGTAGTGTGATATATGAATGAAGGAGCATTATGGAGGCTAATATAGCTCTACGAAAGAGGTTTGTTCTGGTTGGCTAATTGAGCTTCGTGAATGAAGTCGGTTTGTTACGGTTTGAGCTCTACGATGGCCTATGATTTGTAAAGGCTTTCCCTTTGTTATGTCTCGAGCTTGGCGAAGCAGTGTGCTTCGCAAGGCCGTGAGCTCTACGAAGGTGTGTGCTTTTCAACAAGGTAGTTACTTCATGAAGGCATGTTTGAGCTTTGTGAAATTGGGAGATTCGTGGAGTTGGGTGCGTTTCTAAGGTATTTCTAAAGGTTTTTTCCTAGTAATTAGTCGAATGGAGTATTTATTAGTGGATGAAACATGGAATTTAGAAGAGCATCCACATACAATTAATGATGCATTCATTACTGATAATGATGGGACGTACAATTCAATAAACTGTGAGTGGATCCCGTCCATGTGTTGTGAGTAATGGAAGAGTAATAAGGTTATCCTTTATACAGGTATTGATACATATAGAGAGAAAGAGGAAGTGACCCTTTGGAAATTGGTGAGCTCACCCTAAATTATGTAAATGAATTGATCCTGAGTGTAGAAGTGAAGTAGCCTGAAGATTATCGGTAGTGATATTTAATCGATTTGGTACAATGACACATCGCCATAGTATGATCGTTGGATGTAGCCCAATGAGGGTGAACCAAGAAAAAATATATATGTCTGTCTATTTCCATTCCTGCATCATATTAAAAGCATCATCATAATTAGATAAATAATGGATGGATAAGATAAATAGTGACATATAAATGCATAAAAATTGACCCTTATAATATTGAGGTCATGATCAAGTGGGGAAATATGAATTTGGAAATAGAATCTTCATACCCTGATTCACTCCACTTCTCAGGTTATTTAGGACCCATTTGGTCCTAAAAATTGGTATCATAGCGAATATTTCATTTGTCATATTTATTTTCTCTGATATCGAACTCATTTTTATGTTACTTGAATAGAAGCAGATTCAAGTTTTATCTCCATAATCAAACTAATCCAAACACCATTAATTACATTATTAGCGATGTTGTATATGAAATAAATTATTTTTAGTGGAAACTTTCATTATATCGATACTAGTTGAATCACTATTAAAGAAATCCACATGATCATAAGATATGATTTGATATTACATGGAAATATTGAGAGAATATGAAACTAGAAATCATTGTTATATGAAAATATAATTATTAATATATTAATATTTTTATCGAATTTTTTTAAAAAAAACATATTTTAACATTTAATGAATAATAAATTTTTTTAATAATGCATTTCTAAAAATAATGTTATCATTTTATATTTAAGAAAATATTTTTTCCGAAATTCAATTATTTCTTTATTCTGTGAAATAAAATATAACAGATATACAATTGATATGAATTATATAAAATAAACTAATTTTTTCATGGATATGAACTAAAAATATTAACATATTTAAAATTGAAAAAAATATTTTCCAATGAAAATAATTATAATATTTTTTTTTATTTTTTTTATTTATAAATTTTAAATTTCAGAAATTTTAATTTGAAATAAATGAAATCATTTTAGAAAATATAAATAAAAAATTATATGAATCTAAATTATTTGGACATAAAAAATCTATTTATAGGTGGATACTTAAAAATACTAATTTTGATAATACAATAACTTTTAAAACATTATAATAATAATAAAATTCAATTTTATTTTTTAAAAAAATTTTAAAAACATTTACTACATAACATTTTATTTAAATAATTTAAATTTACCACTATAAAATTTTAAAAACATATATATATATATATATCATTATTTAAACGTTAATAACATTTTTCTCAAAATTTATATAATATAAAAGATGATTTATTTAGTTATAGAAATAAATTTTATTAAATTGAATTCGAATTATAGATGATCGTGTTAATTTTAGGTAGTAAGTAAAATCTCAGTTTCATGCATAAAAATAACATTATCAGATTATGGTAAATTTTATTGATAATGATAAAATAATTATTTTCAATAATTGTTTTATAAGCATTATGTTATTAAATAATAATCATATAAAATAATATATTCTAATCATTTATGATAATGAGATGAGTAAACCTATATATGAATATGTTACCACTTGTTCAATTATTATTCAATAGTAAATAAGATTCAGAACCCTTAATAGTCATATTTTCTCCTAGAAAAAACATTATATATATTAAATATTTTCTTAGAAAGTTTTTAATTATTTTATTTAGAAATTGAATTTGGTTATATGGAATGTATATATTGTTTTATAACATTATTTTTTGGTATGTGGGGTTACCATATATTTTCTAATTAAATATTTATTAATCTATAAAAAACTAGTTACTTAAGTAAAAACAAAATTTATAAAACATAGAAATATAATGGTAAAAAACTAACAACATGAATAATTAATTGAACAAAATTAATGTTATAGGGTTGAAAACCCACACCAATTATTACAATAATATATTTTCAAATTTTGATGTATTGAGCCCAGAGTAGTGCGATTTCATCATTGAGAAAGTAATGGATTTTTAAAAATGTTCCATTTTTTTAATTTTATTTTTTATGTCCACTTCCCCCACATTTATCCACCCATTGAAAAACATTATATTTTTTGAGAAATATAACTAATATCTATTAAAAAATCCCTACCAATTACTTAAAAGGCATTTTCTTTGAAAAACACCCAGTTGTGGATGCATATGGTTTCACCCAGTTGTGAACATCCAAAGCGGGAGGTAATGTTCAAAACCAATATTTGTTAGTTATTTTATACTTGTACAAGAATATAATATTATTCAATGAATGTATGAAATTATCAGTATTATTAATATGATAAATTATAATAATCTACTAGAATATCAATTTTCGACCCTCTCTAATACCATTAAAATAATGATGTCACACAATGTTTGTGCGGACTACCACCTCCATGATTGAAATTTATTTTTTCTTATAACCACATTACATAACTACTCCAAAATATTTATTTAATTAAAAATTCTATAAATATTAATTGATTATGGCTAAATATTGGTAATTATTTTATTTCTCTACTGAATCCCATTTTGTGGGAAAGTAACATGTCATCATATTACATTCAGACTTCCACCACTACAGAAAAACCTATTACCATTTTAAAAATTCAATAAAATGAATGAATTTAATAATTTATTTCATTGATCAGTTTTTTTGGCACATAAAATCATCATTAAACATTATAATTGACAAGATATAAGTGATATTAATAATAAACAATCATAGTAATCTCAACGGTTGAAAATGAACATACCAAGATTCTTTCTTAATGTGAGTATATTTTGTGAAAACCTATAAATCTATATAATATTTTAAAAAATATAACAATGGAAGATAGGAAAAAAACTAATTTATGTAATTGTGATGTAATTTAAATTTTTTACAATAGTAACTAAAAAATGTTGTTTCAGATAAATTGACTAAGAAACCACGAATAACTCTCACTGGAAAAAAAATTAAAAAAACATTACATATGATAATAATTAGACCTTATAAATGATATATATGTGTGTGTGTGTGTGTGTGGTAATGAAGAATTTTTTTTCTATATTGAATTTGGTATTATTTTATTTTTGGTGCATGCACAAATTGAATCAGTACACAATGTTAAGTTTTTTTATTATCTGAACTTTATTAGTTAGACATGATTTGTGTTAACCAATTGTTCCATTTTTTAGGTGCTTGAGAAAATGGATTTGATTTTGTAAAAAATTTCATTTAATAAAAGTTATTCCAAAATTTATATCACTATGTATCTTCCATGTAATTTTAATTTGCATTATTCAATCTATGTAAGGGTTTTGGTAATCTGAACCCCCTTTCATTGGGTTATAAGGTCTCATACTTCGTGAATCTATGATTGTAGGGACCCAAAGCTTTATGTACATGAACATTACATTACTTTTTCTGAATACATAATACATTACAAACACAGACACGCAAGGACCGTAATATTTTAGTGTCTTTGGATACTCGATATTTAATCTTCTTATCGTGGTGAAAGATCTTCAACTTCTCCCAAAAAGGTCTCCCCTTTATTTATTACCTAAAACCATTCTTTATATCCTGGGGAAAAGAAAACATAAAAACTGTGAGCTCAAATGCTCAGTAAGGGTAATCATAGATAACATAAAACAATCCATAAACATTTGAATGCAACAGCTTGAACATAAAATCTAAACATCAAAATCATGAGCAAAGACATAAATCATGGAAATATAGAAGGCATTGATCATAAATGAACATTACTCATGATAAACTATCTTGTAAATAAACCTTGTAATTATGGTAAAACATTATGCACAAGATATGATTTCCATAGAAGCCAAGGCATTGCTGCCAAGACCATCTTAGTGGACAAAGTCCCTTTCTGAATCGAGTTCACTCCTCGTTTCAGTCCTGTAACACTGAATCAGATTAAATTACCGTTCCAACCATGTCTATCTTATAAGATATAAATCTTTACCCAATGCATTGGATGGAGATATATGTCCCAACCATCTTATAAAGAAATCATTCTTTCGTGTGCCACAAAATCATAAATCATACATCATAGCATAACTCATGTAATAGAATGGGATTCTCAAACATCATGCCATCATAACATAATCCATATAATAAAATTGATATCATTTCATAATAAGAAAATTGAAACCATGTAAATCATATGGAAATTATACATGAAACATACACATATGAAATAATGTCATCTTATATGGAGAAATGGTTTTGATAAAACACGTGAAATGAATTCTTGAGGAAAATATCCTTTCATCATCAAAATAATTTTCTTTTCACAAAATGTCATGAAATTTTAAAAGAAAATGATTTTGTTTAAAATATTCATGAAATATTTTGGAGGAAGCTTCACGAAAATATGGCTTTATAAAACCGTAAAAAAATCCCATCATGCCGTATAAGTTATAAAAACATTATTCTCGTACTTTTCCTGGAAAAGTCAAAATGTACCTCATATGGTAAAAAAAAGAAAGATTACATACATACCATGAAGTAAATGTCAAAAATGGGTAAAAATAACTTTAAACCTACATGAATAATTTTTAGAAAATCGGGACATGGATGATAAATATAACCCCAGTAAATACTTACGAATAAACAATCTCGGGTAAAAATGAGATTCGAAAAGTTATCCCTTAACTTAGGTCCGATATGCTTTGTACATATCCTAACCTCCTGTATAATGATTTAAATAAAGTCATTGACTTATTATACCATCATATTCATTGTTATGATATAATATATGGTTCACTTATGATTTTATATTTCCCATTCTTTTGTAAATTCGATGTAAAAGTAGGGATTTAGGTAAAATCGTTCCATTTATTGTACGTGTTTCGATTTGTTGTTCTTCATATTAATACTTATATCCTGATTTAATTAATTCCAGAATGTAAAACATGATTGATATTTAATATATATTCATCATATAAATATATATATATATATGATAGATCGATAAATGGAATGAAATACACCGTTCATGGAGACGGTATGTCGTACGTACGCATTAACGCTGTTTTCGTTTCCTTTTTGAATTGAATGAATTTAAGTAGATGATATACATATATATATACATAAATCCAGTATCATTATTATGTCATATATTTCATTATTATTAATTATATATACTTTATAATCATTCATGAAAGGTTAACATGGACAATGAATCTCTTCGCGTCGTGGATACGGTAATCTGTACGTACGCATGAGCAATGATATCATTCCAATATTTATTTAATGGAATTAGATGAATGATATAATATCATAGAATCAGTATGATCTTATAATAATCATATTTAGTTATTATTTTTGCCATTATACCCATCCAAGATAGGTGGTGGTGGAAAAACAGATTACACCACGGCGTGGAGACGGTATTCCGTACGTACGCACGGGTGGTGATTTCAATTTCCATATGATGGATAAGTGGTGAAATAGGGTTGTTTATTATTTATAATAACATATAAGTATATATGTAATACTTATGTTATTACTTTATAATTAAATAACTAATGAAGTGGATGTAGAAGAAGAAAGAAACTTGAGAGAATCGGAAGAAGAGATTACCTCTTCTTTGACGCACCTCCTTTAAGCTTCCTCTTATGCAAGTAGAGTTGTTCTTTTGAAAAAAAAATAACCTCTAGAATGTTTCTAGGGAAGTGTAGAAGAAAAATTGGCAGGGGTTGGCTGATATTCAAGGATCAAAATTCTGTTAAAAGAAGAGGGAAGAGGTGCCCTTTTTATAAGGGAGGAGAGGGGCACCTTTGGAAAAACTTAAAATATTATTTTATAATAAAGTCATATTCGGTTAATAATAGCTCAAAATTGATTTATTTATAATCTAAAGTGGGTATGGGTAGAAATCATCTCAACCAATAGATGTTAGACAAGTTTAGGTTACAATTCTTACCATATCATTTCGATTTTACTCTAAGTTACCTAATTTAACTTTTACCGTGTCTTCTTGTTTTCTTACACTATATGGTTAATAAATTTACGATGGAAAGACAAAATAACCCCAAGTGGTTCATTATTAATATATATATCCTTATCTATGTCATTGGGCTGAACCTATGATTTTTAGGAAAATAATAATAATTAATAATATAATATTTATTTTAAAAACTATTTTATGTCAATTTTGACACTATTTGGTAATTGATTTTTGTGAAAATAATAACAGCATTATTAGTTCGAAAACGTTAATTAAGAAAATACTAACATGTCATATTAACCTATACAATTAGTGTAATGCATAAAAAGTCTCAAATTACATTTATTTGGGTATTTATAATATCAATTATTTTATTAATTCAATATTTAGGTAATCACTACATCACCATTGTGTCATTAATAAAATATATTATTTAATGTCTAAAATTTATAAATAAGATACCATTATGTAGGAAATCTCTTTATATTTCTAATTATTATTTATAGTGGAATTTATATTATGTACAACACTATATTAAAAATAATGTAGTTATTAAATTATGAATTTAACTATTTTAACCCTTCTTTAAATAAATTAATAATAAATGCCATAATCTAATACAAGATGACCTAAATGGTCATATTTTTATTCCTAAGGTTGTTTTTGGTCTAATTACACTTATCCAATAGAATTGTGACATGTTTTAGGGTAATAATAATATCATTTTTGCCCTTAATTACCCTATTAACTTTTAACCATGGTAAATAAAAGTAAAATGTTACTATTCACAAAAAAATTATTTTCATCTCATTGAACCAAATTTTAGTCCTTGATATTAATTGTGTCTCTTTTATTTTCGAAATTCCACTCACAGAAGTTGTAAAATTATTTTTTATGTGAATTTCCAAATTCTCCGAGGAGGTGGGTAAAAGACGGTGAAAAGATCAATAAAATTTTAATATATCAAAAATTATTATATAATGAATCCAATGAATTACATTGAACTTATATAGGTATTATGTATCAATTTAGACCTAAAATAAATTTAAATAAAATAAATAATTATTTAAATAAAAATTCGGATTTTAAATAGTAACCTAGTGTTTTGACTATTCATCAAAAATTGATTTTTTTCAGAAAAATACCAAAAATTCACCCTAGGCTAATTTCGATATTCCAAATCCAAAAAATGAAGTCCATTTCAAAAGATAAAATTTATAAAATTTTAAAAAGTGGTTATTACTATTCATTATAGTTAGTTTATATAACACATCATTGTTTAGCGAAACTCTGTATTGCGTACAACACACCCTATCGTGGAAGGTCGCGATTGCGTGTAATACAAGCCAAGTTAGGGATGCGTGTAATGCATGCTCTTTTTGGTGTAGCTTAAGACATCAATAAAATTAGAAATAATAGTTTTCATAAAATCATGGGGTGTTACATTCTACCCCCCTTAAAATGAATTTCGCCCTCGAAATTCGCCGGGGTTATAAATGGTTTACTACTTGGAAGTTTCTTTAATAGAAACCCACATTGTAAAAAGGAATACTAAAACAAATCTTTAAAAACTAATGTATGAAACGTAATGGTTACCCAAATTAACTAATCACTGGGTTTCCACATAGGAGAACATAGGTGAAAATATGGATATGGAAGAGAAATATAACCATCATGTTATAATGGAGAGTGGTAGAGAACATGGCTATGAAAAATCCAACAATCACAAAGTCATAGATTTGTGATGATATAATGTACCATCTGATTCATCGGATATAGGGAACTAAGACAACATTATTGGTTTTCAAGATCATTTCCCTAAAGTTGAAGAAATTTTAATTAGAAGAGATACTTTCTTGATTTTGGTATAGTCTCACAGTTGGTCATTCCTTGGACAATTTCCACATCATCTATTAACGAAATGAAGTTGAATTTGTCCTTTTTGAAGTGTTACAGATCATGTGATATAATGATGGGTCATTCCATCTGTCTCAAACAAAAGGTTAGAAAATGTTATCAAAAATAAATAAGTCCATCTATAGTGAGATTAATCATATATGGTTCCTAAAACGGACTTATATTTAATATATCATACTGCTTAATATAATAAAACGTGTTTCTAATAAACAAGGACTTCTTGTAGAGAAGTGGTAGGAGATAAAGGCATGTCACACTTCAGTTGTGGGTTCGATTCCCACAGCCTTTTCCGACACGATGAGTTGTCACCCATCCTGCAGGTTTTCCTTTTTCTAAAACTACATTATTATAACTTTCCATAAATAATATTGAAAAAGTTATAACCTTAAACAATACTAAATTATGTCCAACATTGTCCATTCCAATCTTTAGTCTTACCCATAATTCTTCTGTCCAATCTCATATTATAGTGAAAACGATTACCATAGAGTTCTTATAACAAGCATGTTAATACCATCGTTGATCCACATATATCATAAGATATGTATTTTTTGTCACATTCAAAACATTCGAAGGCCTTAATAATGTATTCTCTTAACTAATGAATACCCATTGAACCTTAGTGAAAACATGAGTGCTGTCAAAAGTTAACTCTTTCCAGATACCAAAATCCCAAAATTCTGTATACTCAAAAAATTATATCACTTAGTCCTTATAACAATCATGATCTCATGAATACTATCAAACATATTATTTCCTCCTTATCCATTCATTATGTGTATGTCATCTTCAATCAAAAAATATCTGAATAACCTTTCATGGTTACCAGTACCATTCATCATATACTTTCAAATACTTTAGGAAAAAACAATAGTGTAACAATCCCTAGATGTTTCTTTATTCCATAGTACCATTAAATTAACTATACAACATAACTTTTGATAAACATACAATCATTCCAATACCTTCATAAACCATCGACCAAGCTTCAACACTTATTTCATCTCATATATCATTTGTAGTCTCCTCATCATCATCCACATAAATACTAACCATATGACCATGCTGATTATCTTCATGAGACTTTCCCTTAGGGCATTGGTTTTCATAATGCCCATACATTCCACATTTAAAACATCTAATCATTGTCGATGATGTAGAAATACCATTATCCTTATCCATGGTGTTAACTGAACCTTTTCCTTTTCACTTACTGGATTTGTCCTTATTTTCCACACCCAAAGAATCTTCCAGTTCCTTTGAAACATTCTCATTCATGCCTCTTCCCACATGATTTACATGATATAAATTGAACATTCTTTTCACTGTGATCATCACGAAACTCCATATTTCTCTTATTTGATGAGTCGGGGAACTTACCAAAGTTGAGAATATTGATCATATTATGACAATTCTGATTAGGTATAATAACGATATGTGGACCTCCAGATCCAATTTCATTCAGTTACTCATGAAGAATATCTTTTCATTTTCCATCATATCCTTCATTATCATGAATCTTCCTGTTCCCAGCCATTTTCTAAAATCGGAAAAATAAATATTGTGAGAGGCCAAAATCATAATCAAGGGGGATTAACTTCAATATCTAACATCTTAGGTTAAATTCTAAGATCGTTACCATAATTCTAGGACTATAACCTATACTTATACCTATCCTTATAGATATCACTAGACATACCTTAGAAATATCTCTAGGGATCTCGCTAAAGTTCTCGCATCCTAGTTTCCAAAGGTTGACTAAACCTTTAATCTGATACCAACTGAAGAGACCCAAATAATGACATACATGGACATTACATTACTTTTGAGCCATACTTAATACATAACAAACACAGACACACAAGGACCGTCATAGTTTACTGTCTTTGGATACTCAGAATTTAATCTTCAAATGGTGGTGAAAGATCTTAAACTTATCCCATAAAAATCTTCCCCTTTTTTTCTTACCTGGAACCAATCTTTATATCTAGGGGAAAAGATAACATAAAAAGGGTGAGCTCAAATGCTCAGTAAGGGTAATCATAGAGAACATCAAACAATCCATAAACATTTGAATGCAAAATCTTGAACATAAAATCTAAACAACAAAATCTTGAGAAAAGACATAAATCTTGTAAGTACATAAGGCATATATCATAAAAGAACATTAATCATGATAAACTAGATTGTAAATAGAACTTGTAATTGTGGAAAACATTATGAACATGATATGATTTCCATAGTAGCCAAGGAATTTCTGCCAAGACAATCTTAGTGGACAATGTCCCTTTCTGAATCGAGTTCACTCCTCGTTTCAGTCCTGTAACACTGAATAGAATTAACTTACCGTTCCAGCCATGTCTGTCTCATGAGATATAAATCTTTACCCAATTCATTGGATGGAGATATAGGTCCCACCCATCTCTTAATGAAATCATTCTTTCAAGTGCCACAAAATCAAAAATCATACATCATAGAATAACTCATGTAATAGAATGGGATTCTTAAACATCATGCCATTATAACATAATCGTTATAAAAAATGTATATCATTTTATAATAAGAAAAGTGAATCCATGTAAATCGTAGAGACATTATACATGAAACATACACGTATGAAATAATGTCATCTTAGATGAAAAAATGGTTTTGATAAAACACTTGAAATGATTTCTTGAGGAAAATATCCTTTCTTCTTCAAAATAATTTTCATTTCACAAGATGTCATAAAATTTTAAAAGAAAAGGATTTCGTTGAAAAAATTCATGAAATCGTTAGGAGGAAGCTTCATGAATATAAGGCTTTATAAAACTGTAAAAAAAATCATTTCATGCCGTATAAGTTAAAAAACATTCTTCTCGTACATTTGCTGGAAAAGTCAAAATGTACCTTGTATGGTAAATAAATTAAAGATTTAATACATACAATGTAGTAAGAGTAAAAAATTGGTAAAAAAGGACTTTAAACATACCTAAAATAATTTTTAGAAAATAGGGACATGGATGATAAACATAACACCAGTAAATACTTATGAATAAACAATCTCATGTAAAAACGAGATTAGAAAAGTTATCTCTTACCTTAGGTCTGATATGCTTTGTACGTATCTGAACCTCCTTTATAATGATTTAAATAAATTCATTGACTTATTAAAAATCATATTCATTGTTATGATATCGTATATGGTTCACTTATGACATTATATTACCCATTCTTTTGACAATTCAATGTAAACGTTTGGGAAAAATCGTTTCATTTATTGTACGTGTTTCGACTTGTTGTTCTTGATATTATTACTTATATCCTGATTTACATAATTCCAGAATGTAAAAACTGATTTATATTTAATATATATTCAAAATATACATATATATATATATATGATAGATTGATAAATGGAATGAAATACACCGTTCATGGAGACAGTAGGTCGTACGTATGCATGAACGTTGTTTTCATTTCCATATTGAATTGAATGGAATTAAGTAGATTATATAAATATATATATACATAAATCCAGTATCATTATTATTTCATATATTTCATTATTATTCATTATATATACATTATAATAATTCATGAATGTTTAACATGGAGAATGAATCTCATCGCGTCGTGGAGATGGTAATCCGTACGTATGCACGAGCAATGATATCATTCCCATATTTATTGAATGGAATTGGAGTGAATGATATAATATCTTAGAATTAGTATGATGTTATAATAATCATATATAGTTATTATTTACACCATTATACCCATCCATGTTAGGTGGTGGTGGAAAAACAGATTACACCACGGCGTGGAGACGGTATTCCGTACGTACGCACGCGTGGTGATTTCATTTTCCATAGGATGGATAAGAGGTGAAAAATGGTTGTTTCATATTTATAATAACATATCATTATATAATTAATACTGATATTATTACTTTATAATGAAACAACTATTGAAGAGGATTTAGAAGAAGAAAGAATCTTGAGAGAATCGGAAGAAGAGATTACCCCTTTTTTGACGCACCTCCTTTAAGCTTCCTCTTATGGAAGTAGAGTTGGTCTTTTGAGAAGACCAAAACCTCCAGAATGTTTCTAGGGAAGTGGAGAAGAAAAATGGGATAGGGTTGTCTGAACTTCAAGGCTCAAAAGGGTGTGAAGAGAAGAGGGAAGGGGTGCCCTTTTTATAAGGGAGGAGAAGTGAACCTTTGGAAAAACATAAAATATTATTTAAAATAAAATCATATTCGGTTTATAATAGCTCAAAATTAATTTATTTATAAGATAAAGTGGGTATGGGTCGAAATATTCTCAACCAATAGATTTTAGACATGTTTAGGTTAAAATTTTAACCTTATCATGTAGATATAACTCTATGTTAAATAATTTAACTTTTACTCTGCCTTCTTGTTTTCTTACACTATATGATTAATAAAGATACAATGATAAGCCAAACGAACCCAAAGTGGTTAATTATTAATATATATATATCCTTATCTAAGTCATTTGGCCAAACCTTATATTTTTAGGAATAAAATAAAAATTAATAATATAATATTTGTTTTAAAAACTATTTTAGGTCAATTTTGACACTATTTGGTAATTGATTTTTGTGAAAATCATAACAGCAAGATTAGTTCTAATGAAATTAATTCAATCAATAATAACATGTTATATTTACCTATAAAATTAGTGGAATTCATAAAAAGTCTCAAATTACATTTATTTCGGTATTTATAATATCCATTATTTTAATATTTTATTATTTAGGTAATTACTGCATCACCATTGTGTCATAAATAACATAAATTATTTAATGTCTAAAAATTATAAATAAAATACCATTAGGTAGGAATTATTTTTAATTTCTAATGAGTAATTATAGTCTAATTTACCTTATGTATATCCCTATATTAAAAATCAATTAGTTATTAAACTTTGATTTTAACTATTTTAACCCTTCTTTAAATAAATTAATAATAAATGTCCTAATATAATCCAAGTAGACCTAAATGGTCATATTTTATTCCTAAGGTTGTTTTTGGTCAAATTAAACTTATATAATAGAATTAGGACATGTTTTAGGGTAATAATAATATATCATTTTTCCCTTAATTACCCTATTTACTTTTAACCGTGGTAAATAAAAGTAAAAAGTTACTATTCACCACAAATTATTTTTATATCATTGAACCACATTTTATTCCTTGATATTAACCGTGTATCTCGGATTTTCAAAATTACACTCAGAGAAGTGGTAAAATTACGTTTTATGTTAATTTCAAAATTCTCCTAGGAGGTGGGTAAGAGACGGTGAAAAGTTCAATAAATTTTTTTATATATATGATTATTATAAAATGACTCAAATGAATTAAATTCAACTTATATAGGTATTATGTATAAATTTTGACCTAAAATATTTTTAAATAAGATAAATAAATATTTAAATAGAATGTCGGTTTTTAAATAGTAATCCATTGTTTTCACTATTCATCAAAAATTGAAAGTTTTCAGAAAAATACCTAAAATTCACCCTAGGTTAATTTCAATATTCCGAATCCAAAAATGAAGTCCATTTCATAATATAAAATTTTAAAATTATTAAAAATTGGATATTAATATTCATAACAGCTGGTATATTTAACATATCGTTGTTTAGCAAAACTCGATATTGCGTACAACACACGCTATCGTGGAAGGTCATTATTGCGTGTAATGCAACCCAAGTCAGGGATGCATGTAGTGAAATCTCATTTGGGTGTAGCGTAAGACATCAATAAAATTAAAAAGAATATTTTTCATAAAATCTTGGGGTGTTACAATGATTGTTTTCTTCCACCCTGAAATTTTAAATTTATCCAAATATTTTCAATATTTAAAAATTAAATTTTCATTTAAATATCATTTCCTGATGATTTTATTTATCAAAATATATATCAAATTTATAAATAGTTCAGATAATTTTTAATCATAGTTTTCCCCTTGTAAATATTTTTCTTACTTGTAAATTATATATATATATATCTAAACTAGATAATGTGTTATTTTATGTTGTATTATTAAATTATTTTTTAATATTGATATATTACTATTTTCATGTACTTATTTACCTTATTCTGGTTATACTAGTGCTAGGTTATTATATGGGGTTGTTTCAGGTGAAATTAAAGAATTCTTGAGGGGAAATTGGTTGTGCGAGGCTGGAACATAGTTTGGAAAAGTCATTTTGGTTGTACATGGAAAAAGTTCACCCTATATAGAGATAAGAGGTGGTGCATTGCTGGAAAATAATTTGGAAAAACCATATAGAAACCCTCCTCAATCCATGAAACCTGAATCTAAGGAAAATTTCATAGTTAGATAAAAAAATTTAAAACCATGTGTCCACTTAGAAAAAACAATGCACCCATATGGAGAGGTACATAGTTAAGGGGAACAGTTTTGGAAAACCATGCACCCCTTCCCAGAAAACCATGCATGAAAAATTTAAATTCATTTAATATTATAAAAAATTCAAAAACACCAAATTGTAACCCCAATTTTCCACCACATAGTCCTAAACTATTTACAATGAGTTAGGGATCTATAGGGAGGATATCAAGGGTTCATAAATACCCTCGTAGAATGAACTGAAGATCTAATCGAAAGATCGTGTCGTTTATGGTATGTGTTTTCTTCCATATTCTAGTTCCCAACTCTTAGGTCTCTTATTCATGACAAAGGGGATTGATTTTTCATTTATTGGAATTTATTTAGATTAATGTTTTGATGGATATAAATCCATGGGATCTTGATTTTAGTTATCGGTCCAAGATAGTTTCTGTCATTGTAATTTTGATATTTCAACATCAATTTAGGGTTTTCAGTTTCGAAAATATCTACCAAAGACCTTTTTGTAGGTTGTATAATTATTAAATCCCATATTCATTATTATAATTTCATTGATGTACTTAATAAATTGTAATTAGAATGTTTGGAAATTATATTCTAAATTAAATTAATTAATTATATTTCTCTTGTGATACTGAAACTGGTCGAACATGTGATAATGAAAAAGGTGAATATTGTGATTATGAAATTGGTGAATATTGTGATTATGAAAATTGATTAATAATGGGTTAATGAAATTAATTGATTAAATTGATTATAGAATTTATAGAGACCTGTGGGGTACTCCAATATGATTGAAATAATGTTTATGGTAATGGTCGACAAGTGGTAGTTACATTAAACATTGTGGTGTGATATATGGGATTAAGTTATGGGATATGGACAACTACTCCAAATACTCAATGGGTTCATGTCTGCCTCTCTAGGACCAGAATTTATATAGTTACTTCATTTTATAAATGAGCTGTGGGACATCGAATTTTGGTCCAAATACCCAGGGAATTTCAGACTACTGATATACACCCCCATTTTTTAATTTGAATTTTGATTAAAAGAACAACAAGAACCCATTAATTTCTGATTTTTTTCCTTTTTGGATATTCTTTATTCTATAATGTGTTAATGTAAGTATTGTTGGTTTTGGTGTGCTTGTGGACCTAGAGTATTATGTGGTTAACTAAAGAATAATTTAAATATAAAAACTATTTAATTTTCTTTGGTTCATTATTCAGTATACACATTTAGACAATTTTATAGAATGTATATTATTTTAGATGCCATTTTTATTTGTCTACAGGGTTATACCCACACCCTATTTGGGATTCCTATTCCGTACACGAAGATACATAATGTTTGTACTTCTAAACACTGATCTTTCTCCTCAACACTGATATTTCCCTAAATAGATATAATGATATGGATATAAACTATAAGTCTGCTCCCACTAATATCAGTTTCCCAAATTCTAAAGCCAGTATGTCCCAAGACTAAATGCACTCCTCGACACAGATCTTTCATTGGCTGAAACCTTCTACCAAAATTGATGCTTGTCTATCAATCCATGAATATTTCTCTTCATGTAGAGACACCTCTAGAGACCACCCCATCATTTTAGATTCCTCCTCATCGGTTTCATTGAGAAATAATGTCTATTCTATCACTTGGTATTCTGAATATAACAGAATAACCAAGGAGTGGTCATCCTATATCTCAATCATCTAATGAATCAAAGTCTCCGTGGACATCTTATTGTCACTCATCTTCTTTGTAGTGCGGGTCTCCAGAGGAGGAGGAAGCAAAGAGTAGTCCTTCCTCACCTTCCTCCTCCTGGATCCCATATTACATTTTTGTCTTGAAGCCTCATCTACTGAGTGGATGTTTCCAATTACTTGGGAAACCATAATATTAATCCTATCTTCCACACCTAGAATAGTGGAATCAGTGGTCAAATTGGCCTTTGGAAGACCTTCGAACCTATTGCACAAGGGAAATGTCTTCTGAAACGAACCTGAGCCCCCCCTATTCCCACCTATATTTGTATCATATGCATCCTTATAATTCCCTTTCCTCCCCTTCCACAAATCAGCACTTCCTTTCCACAACATCTCAACAACCTATCCAAACAAATCCACCTTTTCACTGCTCTACGACCAATCTGTGATCTGGTTGCCCTCATTCCAATCGACTTCCACTCAAACCTCCTCATGATGAGATTTCCATTCTCCTTCATTCACACCACAAATAGAATGATGCATTATATACCCCCTCATACTATTGAACCCATCTGACACCATTGTATTATGCCGTTGAGGCGCCACACTAGTTCTAAGGAGACCCACACCCGCCACATCCAACTAGGTTGTTTCCCTTATCACTTTCCAATATCCGAGTCACACTCATCCCACCCCTGTTCCAATCTTTCTTCGATTGGAATCCAACTCCCATGCCCTCCAACGATGAAGACCTCTGCCGACACACATTCGAGGTGTGCCCCAGCCTCCAACATGTAGATCAGAAGTCCGTCCAACTCTCATTAAAAACTCATTTTTTCTCCTATAATCGTCAACGATCGTAACCCAGACATAATCAAAGGGTACCTTTAACACATCCACCACAACACATATTCTCGGGTGAACAGGGTGGAAAACTGCTTCCGTTCGGAAATCTGGACAAAGTTATTTTCCAATACGGTTGGTGAGCATCCTGATGATTTATGGGTTTTGAAACAGTAATGGGAGATTCTAAAAACTAACCCAAATCACTGTAGACGGTGGGTCACAATTCATGTGGAATTAGAATGACCAACGAAGCAAGAAGAAGCGATATCCATTGTAGCTCCAGGGCACCCTTGACCATGGGAGGATGAGATCCTCCTCTGATGAAAATCATATCATGATATTTCTATTCTCATTCTAGACCACTATTGACGGCTTCTTGAGGTCCAATGCATCAAATATGACCCTATAAAAATAATCAACTAATAGCCTTCGCTACTTAAACCAAGCATCCTGGGTGAGCTTCAAAAGAGTGGTAGATTAAGTGAACTCCGATGTTGAAATCTGGATATCCAGGAAGCCATCAATGAGGTTCGTAACATTAGGACATAACTCGTTTTTTGTAAATGGAGGTAGAGTGTCAGGATTCGAGAAGGGGCGGAAGGGATTCACTACATTTACAAAGAATGTTCCCTCCCTCGTTGGAAGAGGAGGGATCGGTACGGTCGTCATCGTCATCACCGAAGGAGATGAGGAGACTTAGGGTTCTGGCTGCCCATTGCATTCCTATTCTAGTATCGGAAGTATCCAAATAAAAGTTCTATGATAAATTTTATCTATTAATGTTGTTTATAGAAGGATAAACATGGTGAGATATATGAAATATGTCTTATTAGACAGCTGAGTTCTAGTGGTATCACCGTCCAACCTTTATTAGAGAGGGTGGAAATGAGAAATATCGGTTCATTATTGTAACGCCCCGAACCTCGCTACCCAGAGTCGGTGCATTACTTCGTAACATTGGCATGATCACAAAAGATCAAGTCTCGAAAGACCGATTAGTTTAGTAGCCTTGGAAACACTAGATACATTCATAAGTCTTTCATTACATCAAAAAGTAAACAAACTACAATAACATGGTCTTCATAGTCCACACTCATATCCTCTTCTGACTATCCCTGTAGGTCATTCCTAAAATACTTCTTCAAATCCTGGAAAATATCAAAACATTGAAAGGGGTGAGCTCAGATGCTCAGTAAGGATAACAATAATGCAGAAGCTTTCATAAATAATCATTAACAATTAAGGCAATGTATAAATAAAACAAAATCATTTTAAACATGAACTTCAACATAATATGGCAAAAGTAAAATGAGATAATGCCATTCACTTCTTCACATGGATATTCTACTGGTCGAATAATCACATGCAATAACAATAACCACTTTCATAATGAGGGAATGTATAATGCCAGACATTCTGAAACATTTTGTCAAGGCCTCGGCCAAGACGTCTAAAATGATTAAGGCCTCGGCCAAAACCATAAATAAAATTGGGAAAGGGCCTCGGCCAATTCCACTTCTAGTTGTCTCATGAGACCTACCGATGCATCGAGGAGCTATAGCGGGCTCCACCCGTCACTTATTAAGTCCAATACATTCCTCATATGAATAGGTTTAAACATCTCATAAACCATAACATAATCGTATCACATAAAAAATGCATAAAGGAAACATAACATTTCCACATTTAAATCACAAGATATCAGTACAACACATTGATATAATAAAAACTCTTTCAAAACCATTTTCAATACCAAAATAAAAGAAAAGTATAACATGGTATTTATTTTTCATTAAAAAAAGGTATGGCTTGTAGAGGAAGCCAAAACTCAAATAGGGGTCACGGCGGCGGAGAAGTCGTTGTCGCCGCATACGTACGACAAAAACATTCCCTTTTGTCGTTTAGTAAACGCTTCGTATAAAAAAGATTCCTTTTGAATAAACGTAAAAGTCAAAGTGGTTTATACACCGTATAAAAGAAATTTGTGTATAAAACCAAATATGCCTCAATGAAAGGAGATTGAGACGAAGTCCTTACAAAGATCATTTTTAAAATAAAATAGATATATTATGTGTATTCACTATAGGTACACATAAATAAATTAAAAATACAAAATAAGACATAATAATATCATGACATAATTTGAAAGTATGAGATTAACCCAAAGAATGGAAGTTGGGTTAAGAAATTCCCTTACCTTGTGTCCGACTTGACTCAACCGTTCTTTAACCTCCTGAATAATAAACTAGAGTTAATATATACCTTATTAAGAACCATTTTCAACTTCATTATCCTTATTATATCACTTATTACAATGATATGAACATTATGTAATTATTTAAGTTAATAACGGTCGTTTTGTTGATCTTTGGTACTTGAGTCAACAATAAGCTTCTTATAATTACAAGTTGTTTATGTGGTGAAATATCCATTATATCCAGAATTATATTCATGATTTAGATGTCATATATATCTTATATATCCAGTATATACATTCATTTATAATATTACGTAACATTTAGAGGTAAGAAATGAAATGCACCGTTCATGGAGACGGTAAGCCGTACGTACGCATGAACGCTACTTTCATTTCAATTTCATATTTAATGGAACTAAATCATAATGATATAAATGTATAATATAATTCCAGTATAATATAGTGTATAATACCATTTACTCCATCCTTTATACATCCCACATATGGCATTAACGATTCAAATCACTTTGAGGGGGCGGTAGTCCGCACTTCCTAAAATGAAATTATCGCGTTTTACCCACAATGGAAATCATAAAGTATGACATAAATGAGAAATACAGAATCATAAGTAAAACATAAACAAATTATAAATCATATATAAAAATAGTGACATCTTAATGGCCACCTTTGAAGGTGTTATATGAGTGTTGAACAATCATCGTTTCGTGAGGCAGAAATTCGCCATCCACAGAAACCGTATGTTCTTTAACCATTAGACGAATGTGTGTGTAAGTGTAAACCAAATCCTTATCATAACAACATCCTAGTATATTTTAGGTACTGGTGTTGTTACAAAATAATGGAATGAAAAGAGTTTAGGGGGTTGGAGAAGAAAAATAAAACAAAACAACATTAGAAAAGACATTACCTCAAAATCGGGTAACTCTTTTTGATTTGAGCCAAAGGCTTCCTTGGGAAGAGTTCTGCCCAAAGTGAGGATTCTAGGAGTAAGAGGGGGAAGTTGGGAGAGTATTTGGGCAGAGTTTGGCCGAGCCAAATGGCTTGAACGTGTGAATAAGGTGGGAGAGGTGGGGGCCTTTTATAAGTGGAGAGGAGGGGTACTTTTGGAAAGATTGAAATGTTACATTATTTCACAATGCTTTTCGGATTCTAAAGGTTCCACACTTATATAACTCGAGGATAAGGTGATAAGGGTTCGAAATCTCCTCATCCAATTGGCTTTTGACAAGTGTAAGCCTTGGATGTTTCATTATCTTCTCATTTTATTTAAATCGTTAAATAATGAGGTCATCACTGCATCATCATGATGTCATAAATAATTTAATTTATTTAATGTCTAAAAATTATAAAAAAAAAACTATAATGTAGGAAATCTTTTTAGCTT
This sequence comes from Viscum album, assembly GCA_963277665.1. Taxonomy (NCBI): domain Eukaryota; kingdom Viridiplantae; phylum Streptophyta; class Magnoliopsida; order Santalales; family Viscaceae; genus Viscum; species Viscum album. Next base: position 578,707,973 of record OY728138.1, on the reverse strand, counting down.
TCTAATGAATATTTATAATACAAATTTGGACTTGTGTAACCCTACATAAAAATTGTTTTAGTAAAACATTTTATGTTTGTGTCATTTTTTACTTTAACATTAAATAAAAGGTGTTTATGTCATTTTCTAACTAAAGTGGCTCCATGGGGTCCCCAAGTTGACCCATGGGTTGTCTTGGTCGGCCATGACTCATCCAATAGGAGTAGGACAAGTGTCATGCTCATCTCATATTATTATAACATTATTTGTACCTTAAACTACATTAATTACCTCTAATCGCGATTAAGAACTTAAAAGTTACTATTCACCAAAAAATTATTTTAATCTCATTGAACCAAATTTTACTTCTTAATGACAACCATGTATGTCGGATTTTTGAAAATCAAATCACAGAAGTGGTAATATTTCATTTAAACGAAAAATCAGTTATTTAACTACCACTTAGTGGTTTCACTATTCATCAAAAATTGAAGTTTTTCAGAACAAGGCCAAAATTTCACCCTAAGCTATAATTGATATTACGAATTCAAAAATGATGTCTATTTTAAAAAATTCCAAACATATTAGTTGCATTAATTAATTTTATAATTAATTCCCGCTGTCACAACAAATAGCGTGTTTTTAAGAAACAATTTATATCAAAAGATTGGCAATTGTTTATGTCCAATTTCAATGTTAAATTAATTCTAATGACCACCATTGGATAAAATGGTAAAAATATATTCTAATTATACTCTAAAACCACTCAATAGTATAATTTATCACTATGAATTATTTTGATTAAAAAAGTTGTTTTAAGTATTTTTCACTATTCATAAAAATTTTGAAGTTCTCAGAAAATTACAAAAAATTCAACATAGGCTAATTTCAATATTAGGAAAACAAAAATGAAGTCCATTTTGAAATATAAAATTTCTATAATTTTAAAATGTGGTTATTACTATTCATAACGGCTACTTTGATTTGTCGCGATGTTTTAGAACTCGAAGTTGCGTACAATGCAAGCTATTGTATTACTGAATGAGAAGCGTATCGTGGAAGCTCGGGGTGTTACATTCTCCCCTCCTTCAATAAATTGCGTCCTCGCAATTTGAAATTTTTCTTGGAAAATAAAAGGTTGAAAAGAGAAAATACCTTTGAGGAAAACCCACATCGAAAATAGGGTTAATAAATATATAACATTAAAAGAAAGCAGGATAAGTACAAAGGTCACCCGATATAGCCCATTCTAGGATTATATGAAAATATGGATATGGAGGAGAAACAAACCATCAAGGTCTGATGTAGAGTTATAGAAAACAGGATTAGGAGAAAGTTTAACCATAAGAAAATCACAAACTTGTGATTGGTTAAACGGTCATTGAATCCCCAGTTGGAAAAGTTAACCGACAAAATTTTTGTTTTAAGTTACCTTTTATAATGTTGAGGAATTTATTTATGAGATTTAATAAGAACGTAAGGGAATATACATACTTGTTATGTATACTTTCATTCGTTAATAAATTTTTTACCACAAACCCAACTTTTACTCCAAATGGTAACAGAACTCAAAAATATTCTATTTATCCTAATTGTATAAGGTTCAAAATGTTAACACATACCATTTAGATTAGTAAAACTATTTTGTAATAACCAGGGACTTCCTGTTGGCTAGTGGTAGGAAATAAAGGCTTGTCGTACTATGGTTGTGGGTTCGATTCCTGCAGCTGTGTCCGACGCGACGGGTTATTCCCCACCCTGCAGGTTGTCCTTTTCCTAAAAATATAGTACTATACTATTCCAAAAATAATCTTCATAAATGTTTTAACCTTAAACAATACTATCCAAAGTTCAACTTAATCCACTCCAACCTTTATAGTTATCCAAAATACCTTCATCCAGACTTTCTCTAAAAGGTCTCTAAATTCCAAAATCAATTGTAACATCAGATTCCCCAAACAAAGAAATGTTTCTCTTATTGTCACATACTAAAAATATGATTACCTTAATCATATTAAAACCTTACTGAAATCAAAAAGTACTGCAGTACAATCCATATATATATATTACATTATTCTTATAACCAGAATATAATCCTTGAGTCCAAAAGCACCAATACATTAGTTATTCTGCTTCAACTGTAGTAACAGCATAAGATTGTCCTTGATCCCTTGGCCTTTTCTGAGGTAAGTTTCCCTGACGCTTAGGACATTCATTTGCATAATGACCCATTTCTCTACAATTGTAGCATTCAACTTTGACAGCCTCTTTCTTTCCCTTGCAATCACGAGCCTGGTGACCCTTTTCTCCACATTTATAACAAACTCCCATTCCTTTTAGGCAAGTACCAGGGTGATTCTTCCCACAATTATCACATAATGAAAAATCCTTCTTTCCCTTTTTCCCTTTATCTGTATCTTGTTCCACAGTTCTCTTCTTCTCTTGCTTTACTTTGTTGTCATAAGACTTAGAGAATTCCTTTTCTGTCTTGATAGCACACGAGACAATATCTTCATATGATGAGAAGGATTGTGATACCAAAGCTCGACGGAGAAATGGTTTTAACCCATCAAAGAAACGATCAATCTTACTCCTTGGGTTACGTATGTAATCTGCAGCATACCTTGCTAACCATGTAAAGTTAGCCTCATACTTTGCGACATTCTCATCCTCCTTCTGCCTCAGACTCAGAAATTGCCTTTCCATATCTGCTCGATGGTCACGAGGAAAGTATTTTTCTAAGAAGAGCTCTTTGAACTCCCTCCATTCCATATTCGATACGTCATCATCTTCCTTTGTGTTTCAAATCAGCGACCACCACTGATCGGCATCTCCAGTGAGGCGGTAAACTGCCATGACAACCTTCTCCCTTTCACTACTCCCCAAAGCCTTAAATATTTTCTCTAGGGAATTTATCCATTGCTCGGCTACTAAGGGATTTGTACTCCCATTGAACGTTGGTGGTTGTTGCCTCATGAATCGATCTAACATTGATCCTCCACGCTGTGGATCAGGGTGCTCCATACGGGTAAGGTTATTATTCATAACCTGTGTGAGTTGTCCCAGTATGGTGAGAAGCTGATCAGCACCAGTTGTATCTCCAGATCCACAATAATTATCTTGAGCAGGAGGGAAATCCCTACATGGAGTTCGTGCATTGATACGGTTTCCATTCCTTCCACTAGGCACCATTTCTAAACAATGGAATAAACTAGATTTGTTTATGACTCAAAATACATAATTCCATACTTGTAAAACACTTTACATAAATTTAACTATTTATGGATATAATCCATAATCATAAAAAGAAATGTTTTCTTTGAGGAAGTATGTACTCATAACCCTTCATAGTGGTTTGTAAGTAAAATGAGAATTATCCTAAGCATATCCCCCGGGAGTGTCGTAACCAAGAGTGCAGCAAGGCCCGTTGTCGTGCACCAGTTCCCGTTCGAGTCTAGCTCAAAGCGGTGTTTTCGGGTTTTACCCCTAGGTACATCTGTGCCAGAGCCGCCTCTACCTGCTCGTATCCAAACAGGGATGTATTTCTCGGAAAACTCATAACATCTCTATAATACCAAAATTCTAGGAAGTTCTTCAATACTAATCCTCAAAGTCTATCTTTGGGCTATGTGCTCTAATCAGAGTTTATCTAAATCTAGCTTCCAAGGTTAGTACTAAACTGCCTCTGATACCAACTGTAACGCCCCGAACCTAGCTACCCAGAGTCGGTGCATTACTTCGTAACATTGGCATGATCACAAAAGATCAAGTCTCGAAAGACCGATTAGTTTAGTAGCCTTGGAAACACTAGATACCTTCATAAGTCTTTCATTACATCAAAAAGTAAACAAAATACAATAACATGGTCTTCATAGTCCACACTCATATCCTCTTCTGACTATCCCTGTAGGTCATTCCTAAAATACTTCTTCAAATCCTGGAAAATATCAAAACATTGAAAGGGGTGAGCTCAGATGCTCAGTAAGGATAACAATAATGCGGAAGCTTTCATAAATAATCATTAACAATTAAGGCAATGTATAAATAAAACAAAAGCCTTTTAAACATGAACTTCAACATAATATGGCAAAAGTAAAATGAGATAATGCCATTCACTTCTTCACATGGATATTCTACTGGTCGAATAATCACATGCAATAACAATAACCACTTTCATAATGAGGGAATGTATAATGCCAGACATTCTGAAACATTTTGTCAAGGCCTTGGCCAAGACGTCTAAAATGATTAAGGCCTCGGCCAAAACCATAAATAAAATTGGGAAAGGGCCTCGGCCAATTCCACTTCTAGTTGTCTCATGAGACCTACCGATGCATCGAGGAGCTATAGCGGGCTCCACCCGTCACTTATTAAGTCCAATACATTCCTCATATGAATAGGTTTAAACATCTCATAAACCATAACATAATCGTATCACATAAAACATGCATAAAGGAAACATAACATTTCCACATTTAAATCACAAGATATCAGTACAACACATTGATATAATAAAAACTCTTTCAAAACCATTTTCAATACCAAAATAAAAGAAAAGTATAACATGGTATTTATTTTTCATTAAAAAAAAGGTATGGCTTGTAGAGGAACCCAAAACTCAAATAGGGGTCACGGCGGCGGAGAAGTCGTTGTCGCCGCATACGTACGACAAAAACATTCCCTTTTTTCGTTTAGTAAACGCTTCGTATAAAAAAGATTCCTTTTGAATAAACGTAAATGTCAAAGTGGTTTATACACCGTATAAAAGAAATTTGTGTATAAAACCAAATATGCCTCAATGAAAGGAGATTGAGACGAAGTCCTTACAAAGATCATTTTTAAAATAAAATAGATATATTATGTGTATTCACTATAGGTACACATAAATAAATTAAAAATACAAAATAAGACATAATAATATCATGACATAATTTGAAAGTATGAGATTAACCCAAAGAATGGAAGTTGGGTTAAGAAATTCCCTTACCTTGTGTCCGACTTGACTCAACCGTTCTTTAACCTCCTGAATAATAAACTAGAGTTAATATATACCTTATTAAGAACCATTTTCAACTTCATTATCCTTATTATATCACTTATTACAATGATATGAACATTATGTAATTATTTAAGTTAATAACGGTCGTTTTGTTGATCTTTGGTACTTGAGTCAACAATAAGCTTCTTATAATTACAAGTTGTTTATGTGGTGAAATATCCATTATATCCAGAATTATATTCATGATTTAGATGTCATATATATCTTATATATCCAGTATATACATTCATTTATAATATTACGTAACATTTAGAGGTAAGAAATGAAATGCACCGTTCATGGAGACGGTAAGCCGTACGTACGCATGAACGCTACTTTCATTTCAATTTCATATTTAATGGAACTAAATCATAATGATATAAATGTATAATATAATTCCAGTATAATATAGTGTATAATACCATTTACTCCATCCTTTATACATCCCACATATGGCATTAACGATTCAAATCACTTTGAGGGGGCGGTAGTCCGCACTTCCTAAAATGAAATTATCGCGTTTTACCCACAATGGAAATCATAAAGTATGACATAAATGAGAAATACAGAAGCATAAGTAAAACATAAACAAATTATAAATCATATATAAAAATAGTGACATCTTAATGGCCACCTTTGAAGGTGTTATATGAGTGTTGAACAATCATCGTTTCGTGAGGCAGAAATTCGCCATCCACAGAAACCGTATGTTCTTTAACCATTAGACGAAGGTGTGTGTAATTGTAAACCAAATAAATATCATAACAACATCCTAGTATATTGTAGGTACTGGTGTTGTTACAAAAGAATGGAATGAAAAGAGTTTAGGGGGTTGGAGAAGAAAAATAAAACAAAACAACAATAGAAAAGACATTACCTCAAAATCGGGTAACTCTTTTTGATTTGAGCCAAAGGCTTCCTTGGGAAGAGTTCTGCCCAAAGTGAGGATTCTAGGAGTAAGAGGGGGAAGTTGGGAGAGTATTTGGGCAGATTTTGGCCGAGCCAAATGGCTTGAACGTGTGAATAAGGTGGGAGAGGTGGGGGCCTTTTATAAGTGGAGAGGAGGGGTACTTTTGGAAAGATTGAAATGTTACATTATTTCACAATGCTTTTCGGATTCTAAAGGTCCCACACTTATATAACTCGAGGATAAGGTGATAAGGGTTCTAAATCACCTCATCCAATTGGCTTTGGACAAGTGTAAGCCTTGGATTTTGCATTATCTTCTCATTTTATTTAAATCGTTAAATAATGAGGTCATCACTGCATCATCATGATGTCATAAATAATTTAATTTATTTAATGTCTAAAAATTATAAAAAAAATACTATAATGTAGGAAATCTTTTGAGCTTTCTAATGAATATTTATAATCCAAATTTGGACTTGTGTAACCCTACATAAAAATTATTTTAGTAAAACATTTTATGTTTGTGTCATTTTTTACTTTAACATTAAATAAAAGGTGTTTATGTCATTTTCTAACTAAAGTGGCTCCATGGGGTCCCCAAGTTGACCCATGGGTTGTCTTGGTCGGCCATGACTCATCCAATAGGAGTAGGACAAGTTTCATGCTCATCTCATATTATTATATCATTATTTGTACCTTAAACTACATTAATTACCTCTAATCGCGATTAAGAACTTAAAAGTTACTATTCACCAAAAAATTATTTTAATCTCATTGAACCATATTTTACTTCTTAATGACAACCATGTATGTCGGATTTTTGAAAATCAAATCACAGAAGTGGTAATATTTCATTTAAAAGAAAAATCAGTTATTTAACTACCACTTAGTGGTTTCACTATTCATCAAAAATTGAAGTTTTTCAGAACAAGGCCAAAATTTCACCCTAAGCTATAATTGATATTACGAATTCAAAAATGATGTCTATTTTACAAAATTCCAAACATATTAGTTGCATTAATTAATTTTATAATTAATTCCCGCTGTCACAACAAATAGCGTGTTTTTAAGAAACAATTTATATCAAAAGATTGGCAATTGTTTATGTCCAATTTCAATGTTAAATTAATTCTAATGACCACCATTGGATAAAATGGTAAAAATATATTCTAATTATACTCTAAAACCACTCAATAGTATAATTTATCACTATTAATTATTTTGATTAAAAAAGTTGTTTTAAGTATTTTTCACTATTCATAAAAATTTTGAAGTTCTCAGAAAATTACAAAAAATTCAACATAGGCTAATTTCAATATTAGGAATACAAAAATGAAGTCCATTTTGAAATATAAAATTTCTATAATTTTAAAAAGTGGTTATTACTATTCATAATGGCTACTTTGATTTGTCGCGATGTTTTAGAACTCGAAGTTGCGTACAATGCAAGCTATTGTATTACTGAATGAGAAGCGTATCGTGGAAGCTCGGGGTGTTACAATTATTGTGTCCATCTAGATGATAGTTGACCATTTAGAGACCCCTAATAATAATAGGATCAATATGGCATTGTACATGTTACGTGGTTAATAGAAATGTTGGTGGGACATTCTATTTCTGGATGGATAGTAGGAGAATAAGGAGTGGATGAAATTTTAGGATAATATCATAGAGCACTATTTCCATAAGAATCAAAGGAAGGAGAGGAAAACATAGTTTATGAGGTTGACACATTGGAATATTTCCATGATGGACTATGCCAACCACATCACTTTCTTAATGAACATTTTTATAAAATTGGCATGTGATGATGAAACTGTAGAGAAATGATTTAGTATGAGAATTAATGTGATATTATGTGGAAGGTCAACATATATAGTATGAATAAGTTTTTTGAATTGATAAATTAGTCTTTCATATCATAGGGGAACCTTAATACGATTTTTAGTGGATTGTAGGTGTTCTGTAGTAGAATGCTATAATGTATATCTTTTGAGGGTAAGAAGTGTCACTATGAAAATTGAATTTAGGTAAATGTGAACTATATTGTCCAAGGGATGGATAAGATACTCCAAGAAGTAACTATATATACATCCACCAGTGTGTTAGGTCGGGACACATTCACAATCAGTTTCCCTAACCTCCAATGGAATGTCAATAGACAACCGACCCGTCTCAGCATCATAAATGTCATAGAAATAGAGATCGAATATATAGATATTAGTCTAGAATTAATCTTGCGTGATGCCTTATTTTAGGAGATCTCCATCCAGATGGAAATACTGGAGGATATGGGTTTACTAGAGGAATGAGTGGATTGTGAACAAGCAGTGATTAAATGTCCTTATGAGGGAGATCATAACTCAACATAATTTCATGCTTATATCAATGATAAATATAGGTTTACTATACCCAACATCTGTCTTGGGGATGGAAGTTTTACTGATGATCATAACCTTATAGGGAGATTGGAGGATGCCTACTTTAATGAACACTTATCATGTCCTAACCCACACATGCCTGATGGTTACCTGAGTGGGTATGATGAATTCATGGAGATGATCCCCAATATCATTTCTAGTAAAGAAAATGGACTCTTTTTAGTTGATATGAATTAGAAGGAGATCCTTGATTCTATGATTATCATCAATCATGAGAGTTACCCATGTATGTATGTCTTATTGGGAGTATTATACAGAGTATTGTGGGACATAGTGATGTGCGACCTGGTTGTGGCAGTCCATGAATTCATCAAGAAAGGGTAGATAAATCACGTTTCATGCCCTACCACGAGGTATTTAATACATAAAATGAATGAACCCTCCTCACTCCACTATTAAATTACCATGAGCATGATTAATGTTTTTTATACAATACATTCAATGTTGATCAATAAGAACGATTTTTCCTATCTTCTCCATTGGATTTATAAAGAACAATATGGATTTTTGCAGGGGAGGTCCACACATTGGGTAATTTAATTATCCTAAGAGGTTATTTGATATCTTCCCATGAAGGTTCATGGATCAGACATTGAATTGTATCTCTAAATGGATAAGGCATAAGATAGATGTTTAAAAAAGAATGAAGGTAACATTGCAACATTTTTGGGTTTCTTGTGTTTGTTGACAATGTAGGATTCCATGATGAAGTTTCAACATCCAGAGATTTTTTTTGACAATTCATGTTGACAATGAACCATGTAAAAGAAATAGATGATCTAGAGGATGTACAAAAAAAAGATGTATGGTGGCGTCGTTTTCCAGTGTTTTCCAAATTTTTGGGGTCCAAAATTTGGGATTTGGTGCGGATCTCCAAATGTGGATTTTTTTTGAATATCTCATCAAAATATTGAAAAGGAATGAGTTTGGTGAAGATGGGATTCTTTATGTGGATTTTACCAAGACATGAATAATGTTGATGATGTTCATCGTGATTACAAAGAGCTTCACGAACAACAACATTGAAGAGCATTGTTGTGGCGAAGGGAATTGATAGTGGGGAATCATGGGAAATGCATAATGAAATTGATGAGATTATCTACAATTATGAATAGCTATGTGATCTGAAAATTGTCTTGGCAATTCGAGATATAGAGAGAATTTCGGCAGAAATTTCAGAGCTTCACGATTTAGGGTGTCGTGGCACTGACTCGACACAAAAGGTTCAAGGGTAAGTGGAATTGCTTATAAATAGACCTAGACCCCGTCGAGAGAAGTATTGAATTTTCCAATAATGATTTTTCTATCTAAAATCATGAAGGTGGTTCGTAGAGGTATTGTGCTATACGAATGAATAAGCTTCGTGGTAGTTAAACTAGCTCTGCGAAAGAGGTTTGTTCTGGTTGGCTTAGTGAGTTCACGAATGGAGTCACTTTGTGATGGTTTGAGCTCTACTGTCACCTATGATTTATAAAGTATTTCTCTTTGAAAAGACTAGATCACTTCGAAGCAGTGTTCTTCACTATTCCATGAGCTCCGCAAAGGTGTGTGCTTTTCAATGAGGTGGGGACTTCACAAATGAATGTTTGGGCTTCACGAAATTGGGAGCTTTGTGAAGTAGGGTTCTTTGTGAAATTATTTCCAAATATTTTTTCCCAGTAATCTGTGGAATGGGGTATTTATTTGTGGATGAAATGTGGAATTCAAAAGATCATTTACTTACAATTAAATATGAGATTCATTGGTGACAATAATGGGACCTACAAGTCAATAAACTGTGAGTGGATCCCTTCCATGTGCAGTGGGGAAAGGAAGTGTAAGAAAGTTATCCTTTCTACCGGTAGTGATCCATAGAGAGAGAGAGAGAGAGGGAGTGACCCTTTAGAAATTGGTGAGATAACCCTAAACTATGTAAAGGATGTGATCCAGAAAGTAGAAGTGATCTAGCACGATCATTATCAGTACTGAGCTTTAGTGGATTTGGTACAGCGACACATCACCTTGGTATGCTCCTTGGACATAGCTTAATGAGGGTGAACCATGTAAAAATATATATGCCTGTTTTTTTATTCCATAATCGCATTAAAATCATCCTCATAATAAGATAAATAATGGATGAATAAGATAAATAGTGACACATAAATGCATACAAAGATACCATTATAATATTGAGGTCATGATCAAGTGGGGAAAGATAAATTTTGAAATAAAGTCTCTATACCATAATTCACTCCCCTGCAATGGGAATTTAAGAGCCTTTTGGTCTTAAAAAATGGTATCATAGAGAAGGTTTCTTTTATCTTATTTGTTTTATATGATTTAGTTAGGATAATTTTTGTGTTAAAAGATCTAGTCTACTCTTATCTCAGTGTTCCATGGATAAGGGGAAAAAATCAAAGAAGAACCAGAAGTCAAATTTTATTTCTCAGTACATAAGTGCTTACAGAAAAACTGTGATTCAATTTATGGAATAAAAAACATGCAATAGGAAATATTGGATGAATCATATAAAGAAAAGATAGATTCACTCAATAATTATGTAGTAACGAGTGAAGTACCTAATATTCCAAGTGATGATGGAAATATTAATGATGAAGGAACTCTAAGAAGTCAAAATGTAATAGATGACCATGAGACAAATGAATTGGATGATAAATTGGATGAATAAATTAAATGTAATGATATTCAGATCTATGTACTGGAAATTGAGGTCAACAAGCTTAGAGGCTTATATCAAATGCTTATTAATGTGGCTACTGAAATGAGGGAGAAGAATTATTCCCAAGCTGAAGAACTGCATAAGTTGTATATAAAGATAGAAAATAACAAAGCTAATGTTAAGGGAAATAATCTGACCTCAGATGAAATTTGGAATTGGAATGCTAGAAATGGTGATCTTTTACACAGTTATCTGAACTATTTCATAATAATCAAAGGATACAACAATATAATGCATGTTGTTTTAATTATATTACTCAGGAAAAATTAAAATTAAACGAGCTAAGTGACATGGTGTAAAATCCCACACATGAACTGGAAGAGGAGAAGATTATAGGGAAGCTTATCCAAAGATAAGTTTATGCCCAACATGAATCAAGGAAAATAATGACTGAAATGTTGGAAGAAGAGCTCGAAACAATAAATAAGGAAGTGTAGATATCCAATTCTATAGGAAAGACTAAAATGACGGATGAATTGAAAAAACTATTAGATTATCCTTCAGAAAGTGATGATACAATGAAAAAGAAATATGAAATATTGAAAGAGAAACAACAACATATTTTCTCTACTCAGCCACCATACAATTTGGGAAAAACTTGAATTGGATTTGAGAAATCCCCTCGAATTGGATTTGATGAATCCCCTCCTGTGCATGGCAAAATGTGAGCCGTGAACAGTTCCAAAAGTGGAGAAAGTTCTGTTGGTTCTTGACACATACCTATGAACAAAATTTTAATATAAAGTGACAAAATGTTCTATTGATATGTGATTCAAGGCCAAACCTCAAGATTTTTTTCAGAGGATTTGGAATATATTTCTTGTTGTGAAGATAGAAACATTTTAATACCAGAGAATAAGAAGAAGTATCTTGAAAAGTCTAAATGAAGTCTCTCTTAGATTAAATTATACATGAAGTGCTTATATTATGGAAGAATGGGACACACAATGAGTTTGTGATAGGAATCCCATGATCTCAATGTCATAAGGAGAAAGCAAGAAGAATCAACATCTCAACTGCGTAATGATGAAATGATATCATCCATTAATGGAATTTTCTTCATATGTTATAATAATTGGAATTTGCCTAGATAGTGCATCAGAAAGAAAGCATATAAGGATAAGGAACCTATAAGGAGATTCCCAAAACATGCGGTGTACAATGAAAATCGTATACTAGAATACAACATGGTAAGAAGAAAAATAGGTTTATAGTCTATTGGAAATCACATGGAGCTCAAAAAAAGTTGTATCAATCACCTCCTCTATTATAATCACAAAGAATCTCCTAGATATAATGTGAACAAACGTGGAATAACATGGGAAGATCAATTCCAGCTGTGATTAAAAATAATGTGAATTTAGTGGAAGATTCATTCCCAAAAAATAAAGGGTGGCAAGCCGTATAAAATTGACATAAGAAAAATGAATAAAAAATGTCCTGAAAAATTCACATGTAAGGACACACAATGTGATGTGAAGGAAATATAATGATCCTACCAATAGAGGAACAATAAAGAGAATATAGATTGTGAGTAGATTCCTACTCAGTGAAATAATCATGAGAAATTGAATTTTGGGGAACCTTGAGGAATGAAATTTTTACTAGTGGTTGTAAACCCCAAATTGCGAAGAAGGCCAAACACACATAACCTAAATATCTTAAGAGGACTCAAAATTTTGGTAAAGAATGCCATAGTAATATGGCCAGAATATTTTAAGTAATATAGGTAGTTGGAGAAATATAGGGATGAGTGCAATGATTTGAAAGAACGAATAAAGGGTTGACCCATCAAGATTAAATACAATCATCTTCTTGAGGAATCTAGAAAATATCCTCTCTCTATGTGTATAAATTATATTAACTGGTGTTCAAGTGTTTCAAGTTAAAGGGGAGATATGATCCAAGGGGAAGTGACATCAAAAGATGAAAAGTAGTGATTTTATGTGATCCGGAATTTTAACTGATTCAAATCACCAACCAGAGATGAAGAAATAATATGGAAGAATTTCGTAGAAGGAGTTAATGTTATATGGTTTCATGAGACATGTGGAAGTAATTTATCATAATAGACAATGACTGGGTTATTAAAATTATCTGTTGCTTCCTACACTGTGATTGAATCATTATGCTTAGAGGTTTTATTGATGGCTCATTATAACGTGTCACATAAGAATAAATTATGCAGGATAAGAAGAATTATTTTGGGTCAAAACATTGATCACAACAACCGGAAGAGTTTGAAAACATAGGGGAGTTATTTATCTTCTAATTAGATTAAATATATCAATTGTATCTAAAGGATGAGTGTTTATAGATAAGAACAATTATTTGGGGACAAGCAATAATACTATGGTTTTTCATGATTATCCATTTTGTTCTAATAATATGGTATCATCTGGATGTTTTTAGGATAATATAAATTTGATCGAGAATATGAACAATGCTTCGACGTGAAACTAAGAAAATAAGTTGAAATAAATGGTGTCAATGTACAATGACACAATGATAAGATGCTTGATTAAACTGAGGATGTGGTAACAGATATAGGGTTTGAAGAAGTGGAAAATGGTGATTTAGAATAAGATACTGATGATGAAAATGAAGAAGTAAAATATGTATCTACAAAGAAGGAAAGGAGTTGAGATTAAATTTGTTGTCAAAATATAATTGGGGATTATATAGTGCCTATTCAAAAATTAATATTGAAATCACTACAGGATACATCTTTCCTATCTCATATAGAGCCTAAATGCTTTGATGATGCAACTGAAGATGAAAAATGGGTTCAAGATATGAATGTAGATCTATACAAGATTGAGATGAGTCAGACATGGGAGATTTTTTTGAGGACAACATATAATAATGTCATTGAAACTAAATGGGTCTATCACAACATGATGAATGAATATGGTATAGTGATTCGAAAAAAACATGACTAGTGTGGAACAGATACTCTCAAATTGATGGAATAAGTGTTGATGATACATTTTCACTGATTACAAGGATGAAGGAAATTAGATTATTCACAACCATTGCAGTACAATGGATGTTCAAGGTGTTTTAGATGGATATCAAATCTGTATTCTTGAATGGATATCTTGAGGAAGAATTGTATATCAAGAAACCGGATGGTTTTTTCATTCATGAGGATGAGAACAAGGTTAGTTAGCTGATGCATGCATTATATGAGCTAAAGTAATAACCAAGATAATGGTACTCAAGGTTTTATCAGTATTTGAAGATGCTTGGTTTCTAGCATGGTGGAGTTGATTACAATATTTATTTCAACAATATTAATAAAAGGATAATGGTGCTATTTTATGTCGATGACATAATATTTGGCCGATAAGATGAAGCACAGAGCAGACAGTTTTTCGATTCATGAATCATGAGTTAGAAATGTCTATGAATGGTGTGCTGACATCTTTCCATGGTTTACATGTGACACAAGGAAGGAATAATACATTCATTTATCAATCCATATATGCCAATGTGGTTCTAAGAATATTTGGAATGAAAAATTCCCAAGAGATTATGACTTGGATTGCTACCAGGATGAAATTTTCAAATTATTCTAATGACAAGGTAGTTCATATCATACAATACAGGCAGATGATTGGGATTTACAAATGCAGATTGGGTCGGTTCAGTAGTTGACCTGAAATCTACGTCGGGCGGTGCATTCAATCTTGGTGGTTTGTGTATTTCTTGTCTAAGCAAGAAGAAATATTGTATTTCATTGAGCATTGTAGAAGTTGTGTTTAATGCAGCAACTTAGGTATACACCCAGTTCTTCTAGATGAAGCAGAAACATGATGATATGGGTTTTGAAGTGAAGTCACTAATCATAATCTAGTGTGATAATTCAAGTTCTATAAATCTACGTAATAATACCATCCATAACTCAAGGAGAAAGAACATTGAGATAAAGTATCATTTTATCATGGTAAAGGTTGAGCAAGCAATCATGAAGTTTGAGTATGTGATTATTGAACTACCGGTTACTGAAATTCTAACAAAGGCCTTACCCAAAGAATCTTTTGAGAGGTATAGACTAGCTATAGGTGTTCAGACGACTCCCTGCACATGAAAAAGTGTAAATGTGGTCATCCATATCTCCCTGAGGTATGGTGTGCTTTTTTTGCATGTGAAAATCTATATTCCGACCAATGTTTTATACCACAAAAGAGTGTCCTTTGGGTTCATTGACTAAGGGGTAGAAATAGTGACTCATCAAGGGGGAGAAAATGTGGCTAATGAAGGGAGAAAATGTCTTAGTCAAAGACACAGGGAGAAGATGACATGTGGATCAGCAAGATAGGGGCGATGAGTTTTAAATATGACAATTATAGAAGTGATCGATCAAAGAATAGATATTACGATAGTTGAGGATCCTGATAAATGTAGAATATTGACGGTGGAGTACTGTCAGAAGGTTTCCTGCAATCAGAAATTGGTATCAGTATTGTATCAACAATTAGTGACATAAATTAAGTGATTCATTGATTAAATTTTCATCTACTATTGTTTCAAATTCTAAGAATTTTTCATTTGGGTGTAGAGTATGACATGAGTGAATCTTTGGTCTCTATATAAATTTCAAGAGGCGAATGATGGTAGATGATGGAAGAAGACTAAGTGAGGTATCAGAGTACAAGGAATCATTATGAGAAGAGTTGTCAACAAACCCAAAGGCGGAGAATGTTGGGAAAAAATACCTAAAGGTAACATTGCAACATTTTTGAGTTGATTTTTTTGTAGACGATACTACTTTCAGTGATGAAGTGTCAAGTTCTAGAGATGTTGTTAACAATTCATGTTTTAAAAGTACCCTAATAATGGAATAGATGTTCTAGAGGCATTACAAAACAAAAATTACAAGGTGGAGTTGTTTTACAATGTATGTCAAATTTTTGGTGTCCAAAATTTGGGTTTTGGTGATTATTCTTTAATGTGGATTTCCATGATGATCTCATCAGAATATGGAAAATGCAAGAGATTTGTAATTATGGGCTTTTTAATGTGGATTTCATAAATACATGAAGAAATCCGATGGTTTTCTTCCTGATTTTGATGAGATTTTCAAAAAATGACGTTGAAGAGAATTTCACCGGTGAAGGGAATTGCGAGTGGAGATTCAAAACAATGGCACGGAGGAATTGATGGAATGGTCCTCGATTAAGATGAGCTCCACTATCTAAAAATTTACATGGTGCTTCATGATATAGAGATAATTTCGGTGTAAATTTCATAGATACATGATTTGAGCTGACCTGGCGCTGACTTTGTGCGCAATGATCGAGGGTCAGTGAAATCGTTTATAAATAGACCTTGACCTCCTCGACAGAAGTATTGTGTTTTAAATGAAAGAATTTTTTCTATCAAATCGCGAAGGAGTTTTATAGAGGAAGTGTGATTCGCAAAATAAAGAGCTTAACGGCAGGTAATCTAACTCTATGAAATATATTTGTTCCACGTTGGCTCAATGAGCTACACGAAGGAAGTTTCTTTGCAATGGGTTGACCTCTAAATTGGCCAAATCTTTGATGATACGTGATCATTGAGAAGGCTTGAGATCTGTGATGTAGTGTTCCCCATGAGGCCATGAGGTCTACAATGTTGTGTTCTTTGAGAAGAGGTAGGGAATTCGTGAAGGGTTGATTGAGCTTCTCAAAATTGGGAGCATCACGAAGTAGGGTGATTTTCAATGATATTTCAATAGGATGGTTCGTAGTAATCATTGGAAAAGGGTTATTTATCATTGGATGAAATCTGGAGTTCAACAGAGAATCTATATATAGTTTTGGATGCATTCATTAGTGAAAATTATGGGACCTACATTTCCATAAACTGTGAGTTGATCCCTTCCAAGTGCAATGGGAAAAGAATGGGGAAGAAGGTTATCTTTTCTACCAGCTGTGTGCCACAGATAGAGATAAAGAAGGAGTGACCATTGAGAAATCAATTAGCATACCCTAAACTCTGTAATGGTAGTGAGCCTAGGCATATAAGGGAACTAGCTCGAACAATATTTGTAGTGTGATTTAGTGGATTTGGTATAGCGACACATCTCTCTTGTATGCTCCTTGGACATAGCCCAATGATGTTTTACAGTAATCATATCTGTGTCTAACTGTTTTCTTTCTTACATCCCATTAAAAGAATCATCATCATTAGATGAATAAGGAATGAATAAGATAAATACTGTCACATAATTTCAAGAAACGTTACCCTTATAATATAGAGTTAATGATCTAGTGGGGCATGAAAAATTTTAAATAGTATTTCCATAGCCTAATTTACCCCCTCTCAGGGTATTTAGGCCCCTTTTTCTCCTAAATATTGAATTGAATGGAAATTTTTCATCAATGTCCTTTCTAGTATGGGGATTTCCAATTAATCCAATGACATGATTTTACGGTGTCTCAACTTCTTGTGGTTGGATATTTGTTTCATGTGAATGAATCAGGGATTCATTAAGGTGTTTTTTGTTCTGAGATAAGGGGACCCTATAAATCTAAGAGTCATCATCATGGCCTAAGATGTTCTTAGCTGGAATATTAATAGGAGCATCAATAAAGGTATTATTTCCCCATGTTATTTTAGGAAGTGACCTATCTATATATCTTATATCATGTTTTCTAATGACATAATAATTTTTATCAATTCGAATAAGAGATCAATTTAAGGAATCAAATAAAATCATGGGGTATTATTTCTGTTGGAATGGCCAAAATATCAGAAGAGGAAATATCTAATTTTACATATCCTATTAAATCGTAGATAGCTGAAGAAACTCCTAGAGTAAAAAATTGAATATAAATCATGGTTATTTTCCCATGGAATCCCTTGGGACTCCGATTTCATCTAGAAGGTTTTTTATTCATCACTTCAACCATACTATTTCTCGAATTACTAGTCTATTAACAAAACTGGAAGAACATGTTACTCTCATTAAATGGTAGGATTGAATTAGTTAGTAGCATTATTATATCATTCCCCATTCATGAACACTCTACTATCATTTTCCCGAAGAGTGAAACTATTATTATTGATAGAATACTGGTTTCCTTTATGTTGGATGAACATTTTGATGGAATGTAAAAATGGGAATCTTGGGAAAGGCTAGATAAAACTATCAAGAATGAGGGTTTCATTGTGTGGAACATCTCCAGAAATCTACATGGAATTCCTGGAAATCCTTCATAGGAAGTCATTGAATCACGATCTAAGTGGGGTAGGTTCTTGGAGGCTAAATATAGGGATAATGATGGGTAAACACCTATCAACATTTCATCCTTGTGGCCAATGGTTGTTCCTCATATCACGACCATCCAAGATTACTCCATATAGATCATGGGAAGAGTGGAAATACCATATTGGAATCATAATGGTGCCAGTTCCAGGAACGTGTTCTAGGATACCATATTACAAATATCTCCTTCCACCATGAATGTATTTATCCTATGTTTATTACGATTGTAATGTGATGCACGATTTATTTCCACTCATTGTATACTTATTATAGGTTTTGAATTCTAAGGAATTATTAGTAATGCCACATGAGAGGGATGTTGAATTTTCTATTGATCTCGATATTTCAGTTGAACCATGTTTTATTCCACCTTATAGAAGGGTAAAAATATAGATTAAAGAGTTGAAGAATAGAATGAGAGAGTTTACGGATAATGTATTTTTAACACCCTGAGATTTTATGACATATATTATTCTTAATTTCTTTGATGTCTTCTATTATACACTACACAATGATTATCTTGTACCATACACAACACGGTATTAGGTTGCAGTATACACAACACTATTCTTGTCTCGTGTTACACACAATTTCATGTTCGTTGTGTTGAAATTATTTTACGCAACATTAAGTATAGATTTTTTAATGTATAAATGAAATAAGTTTTTATTATGTTATACGCACCACCAAATAGAGTTTTCACTACACGTATCACTGACTTGGCTTGCATTACACGCAATCACGACCTTCCTCGATAGCGTGTGTAGTACGCAATACTGGGTTTCACTAAACAACAATATATTGTTATAATATTATTATGAAAAAGAAGTTATGAATAGTAGTAACTAAAATTTGAATTTTATAACATTTTTATTCATCATAGATATTTTCTAGAACATAATACTAGAACAAAATAAATTTTTCGGGTATAATAAGTATTTAAAAAAATGCAGTTTTGATGCCTTTTGATGGCGCACCCACTTTAAATCCAGTTTTTGACATGTTTATAAGTTCAATTTGACAAAATAAAATTCTTCCTTGGAATGAGGATATAAAAATTTAAATATGATAAAATTTTCATATTATTCTGATAACTTTCATATTTTAATGAAAAGAAAAAACAATTTATATTTTAATTAAAAACAACATTTTCCATCGCAATAATTTATATGGTTAGATTATATTTTTAATTGGTTTTAATGTGTAATTAGAATATATATTTACCATTTAATCCAATGTTGGTCATTTGAAATAATTTCACTTTGAAATTAGACATAAACAAATGTCGATCTTTTGATAGTTATTATTTCTTAAAAAGACACTATTTGTTTTGATATCGGTAATTAATTATAAAATAAAATAATTCCACTTCTATGTTTTGAATTTGTAAAATTGACATAATTTTTGAATTAGTAATATAAAATATTTATTAGGCTGAATTTTTGGAACTTTTCTGAAAAACATCAATTTTTGATGAATAGTGAAACCACTTTGTGGTAGTTAAAAAACCGACTCTTTCATTAAAATGAAATTTTACTAATTCTGTGAATTGAATTTCAAAAATCCGACATACATGTTTTTTATAAAAATGTAAAATTTGGTTTAATAAGTTGAAAGTAATTTTTGGTGAATATTAACTTTAGACATTTATTTACTGTGGTTAAAGGTAAATAGGGTAATTCAAGGTTAAAATAATGTTATAATAATTCACAATTACCTTAACACTTGTCCTAACCTTATTGGATGAGTAGTGGCCGACCATGGTCATCCTTGGGTCGATATTGGGACCCCATTGAGCCACTTGGTAGTGATAATGACAATTTGGATTAATTAATTTAATGTAAAGACAAAATAGGTATTACAAAAATCATTTTGTAATTAATTTTTATAAGGGGATATGTAAATAATCTTTTCGAATATAAATATTGTAACACCCCAAGCTTCTACGGTACGTTTCCCTTCGAATAATGCGATAGCGTGTGTTGTACGCAACCTCGAGTTCTAACACACACCACAACTAATTAAACTAGCTGTTGTGAATAGTAATACCTACTTTTTGAAATCATATATATTCTATATTTCAAAATGGACTTCATTTTTGGATTCGGAATATCAAAATTAGCCTAGGGTGAAATTTTGGTACATTTCGGATAACTTTCATATTTTGATGAATAGTGAAAATTACTAAATTTTAATTAAAAACAACTTTTTTAATCAAAATAATTAATAGTGATAAATTGTGAATTTGAGTGGTTTTAAAGTATATTTAGAATATATTTTTACCATTTAATATAATCTTGGTCATTGGACAAAATTTTACAATTAAACCGAACATAAACAAGTTTCAATCTTTTGATAGTAATTATCTCTTAAAAACACGCTTTTTGTTTTGACAGCGGGAATTAATTTTAAATTAATTTCTGCCACTTCTGTGTTTTGAATTTAGAAAAATGGATTCCATATTTGGAATCAGGATGTTCAAATTATGTAAATAGGTAACATTTATTTTTAGACATTTTGAATAATTACTGCGGTAAATATTTTATTTACCATGGTTAAGGGTAAATCCGGTAAATAAGGGTAAAAAATAATAATATTATAATAATACTAAATTACCCTAAAACGTGTCTCAACCCTATTGGTTGATACATGGTCGACCATGGGCATCTTTGGGTCTATTTTGGGACCCCATGGATCCTCTTGTAAGTGATAATGACACATTATATTAATAAAGTTAAAATAAAAATAAAAATGGCATAAGCTTACATCTTTTAGAAGGACAATTTTTACATAGGGTTATACATGTTGGATTTTCGATTATAAATATTCATTAGAAAGCTAAAAAGATTTCCTACATAATGATATTTTATTTATAATTTTTAGACATTATATAATTTATTTTATTTATGACACAATGATGATGCATTAATTACTAAAATAGTGAAAAATAAAAATAATTGATCTTATAAATACCCAAATAATTATAATATGAAACTTTTAATGAATTAAACTAATTTTCTATGATAATATGATATATTAGGATTGATTTAATTGACTTTTTTCGAAGTAATCAATCTGTTAGGAGTTTCACAAAAATCAACTATTGAATAGTGTCAAAATTGACATAAAAGAGTTCTTAAAACAAATATTATATTATTAATTGATATTAAATTCCTAAAAGTCTAAGGTTCGGCCAAGAGACTTATATTATGATAGGTTCCTCATTAATGGACCACTTGGGGGTCGATTGGATGTATATAGTATGTTTATTAACCATATTATATAAAAATACAAAGAGACATTGTAAAAGTGAAACTAATTAACTTAGAGTTAATACTTAAAGATAAGGTTAATATAAGTACCCAAACCCATCTAAATTCTATTGGATGAGTTGTTTTCGACCTATCCCCACCTCATCCTTTGAATAGTCAACTTTGGAGCCTTTGTAAACCGAATATGAATTTATTATAAATTAATATTTCTAACTTTTCCAAAGGTGCCCCTCACCCCTCTTATAAAAGGGCACTCCTCCATCTCATTTCTTCACACCTTCAAAGCCTTTTGGTTCGGCCAAACTCTGCCCAAATACTCTCCCAACATCCCTCACTACAACCTAGAGGCCTTAGTTTGATCAGAAAGCCAACCTAAGGAGCCCTTTTGATCAAATCAAAAGGAAGAACCCGAAGAAGAGGTAATGATTTCACCACCCTTTTCTAAGTTCATTTCTTCTTCCACTTCTTCTTCCTTTGTTCTTACCATTCTGAAATAATAACTCCAGTATCTCACATATACTGTGATGTTATTATAAATATGGTACAATCATATTCAGTATTCTATCCACCCTTTGAATAACATGTCACCATACGTGCGTACGTACGGCTTACCGTCTCCACGTCGTGGTGTAATTGTTATTCAATATAATATTATTTGGATGGGTATAATAATGATGTGTAACTCATGTAAATAATAAATATAACATGTTAATTATTCTTTATATATGATATACCATCCATTTATATATTATTTTAATATCAAAAGAATGATATTGTCGCTCGTGCGTACGTACGGACTACCGTCTCCACGAACGTGATGAGATTCATTCTCCATCGTATCCATTCAAGTATAATTATCATTTGATGATTTAAAAATGATGTTTAAGGACTGTATATCATTCTGGATATGAATAAGATACAACAACCATGGCTTATGTAACAAAACATATAAAAGAAAATGAGTAAGTTAACTCCCGAAACGACGATAATTCTAAGATATTATTAACAAATCAATGTTAAAAGATCATATATGATATCATATTAATATATATGATTCTTGTATAATTTAATAACAACTATTTCACCATTATACAGGAGGTTAACCTACCCCAACCAAGGAAAAGTACAAGGTAAGGGTTATTTCACAATCTCTTCTTTATCCGAGGTTGTTTATACGTAATAATCTACTGGGATCTCGTTATCATCCACATCCATGTTTCTTCAAAATGTATTTCAAAACATTTTTACTATTTACAAGAATATGGGTTAAAGTCATTTATACCCTTGTTTGACTTTTTATAAGAGGTTTATAAAGGAATCTTTCCGTCGTTTTCAAAACAAGGTCCTTTTTAACCTTTTCGACAGAATTGAGGTAAGAATGTTTTTTTTAACTTATACGGCGGGTGCGGTTATTTTACGCCGTTATAAAATCTTCAAAGCTTTCCTTACAAGCTTATAAGAATATTTTCAAAGAAAATGTTTTATTTTATATGGATCTTAAATGATTTCAAAATAAAAGGAGATATTTCTTTAAAAAGAATTTTGATTTCATCTATGTCAACATCCTTTGATGGATTTTAAGATTATTTGAAGTTGATTTATTATGATACAAAACTTCTATATTGTATTGAAGGTTTTGTGATATGTTTGACTGTGGATGTGCTATTTTTATACCATTTATAGTTTATTGTGAAAGTATTGACATTTCGTATGCTAGTTTTAATACGAATGTTTATGTTATGTTTAAACCTTTTCATATGGGAATGCATTGGACTTAATAAGTGACTGGTGGAGCCCGCTATAGCTCCTCGATGCATCGGTAGGTCTCATGAGACAAACTAGTGTCTTGGAACAAGGCCTTGACAAAATCTTATTTGTAGTCTTGGCACGAGGCCTTGGCTATGTGGTTATGATAGTCTGGCATTATGCATTCCAACATTATGAAAGTGGTTATTGATATTGCATCTGATTATTCGATTAGTAGAATATCCATGTGAACAAGTAAATGGCATTATTTCATTTTACTTTTGCCATACTATGTTGAAGTTCAATTTTAAAAGGCTTTTGTTTTAGTAATTCATTGCCTTAAATGTTTATGCTTATTTTGAATGTTCCGCTATATTGTTATCCTTACTGGGCATTTGAGCTCACCCCTTTTCTATGTTTTATTTTTCCCAGGTAGTGAAGAAGTAATTTATGAATGACTTGCAGGGATATTATGAGGGGTTAATAGTGTGGATATGAAGACTTTGTTGTTGTAGTAGTTTTTCACTTTGAAATGTAATGTAAAACTTTATGATTATATCTAGTGTTTCCAAGGCTACTAAACCAATCGGTCTTTCGAGATTTGATCTTTCTTGTGATCATGCCAATGTTATGTAATTATTGCACCGACTCTGGGTAGCTGGGGTCGGGGCGTTACAGTTGGTATCAGAGGAAGTTTAGTACAAACCTTGGAAACTAGATTTAGATAAACTCTGATTAGAGCACGTAGACCTAAGATGAACTTTGAGGATTAGTATAGAAGAACTTCCTAGAATTTTGGTATTGTAGAGATTTTGTGAGTTTTCCGAGCAATACATTCCTGTCTGGATACGAGCAGGTAGAGGCGGCTCTGGCACAGATGTACCTAGGGGTAAAACCCGAAAACACCGCTTTGAGCTAGACTCGAACGGGAACTGGTGCACGACAACGGGCCTTGCTGCACTCTTGGTTACGACACTCCCGGGGGATATGCTTAGGATAACTCTCACTATCTTTACAAATCATTATGAAGGGTTTATGAGTATATACTTCCTCAAAGAAAACATTTTTATGATTATGGATTATATCCATAAATAGTTCAATTTATGTTAAGTGTTTTATAAGTATGGGATTATGTATTTTGATTCATAAACTGATCTAGTTTATGCCATTGTTTAGAAATGGCGCCTAGTGGAAGAAATGGAAACCGTATCAATGCACGCACTCCATGTAGGGATTGCCCTCCTGCTCAAGATAATTATAGTGGGGCTGGTGATGCAACTGGTGCTGATCAACTAATCACCATACTGGGACAACTTACTCAGGTTATGAATAATAACCTTACCCGTATGGAGCACCCTGATCCGCAGCGTGGAGGATCAATGTTAGATCGATTCATGAGACAGCAACCACCAACGTTCAATGGGAATACAAATCCCTTAGTAGCTGAGCAATGGATATTTTCCCTAGAGAAAATATTTCAGGCTTTGGGGAGCAGTGAAAGGGAAAAAGTTATCATGGCAGTTTACCGCCTCACTGGAGATGCTGATCAATGGTGGTCATTGATTCAAAATACGAAGGAAGATGATGAAGTATCAAATATGGAATTGAGGGAGTTCAAAGATCTGTTTTTAGAAAAATACTTTCCTCGCGACCATCGAGCAGATATGGAAAGACAATTTCTAAGTCTGAGACAAAAGGAGGATGAGAATGTCACAAAGTATGAGGCTAACTTTACAAGATTAGCGAGGTACGCTGGTGATTATATTCGCAACCCAAGAAGTAAGATTGATCGTTTCTTTGATGGGTTAAAACCATTTCTCCGTCGAGCATTAGTCTCACAATCCTTTTCATCGTACGAAGACATTGTCTCATGTGCTATCAAGACCGAAAAGGAATTCTCTAAGTCTTATGACTTTAAAGCAAAGCAAGAGAAGAAGAGACCTGCTGATCAATCTGGGAATGGAAATAAGGGGAAGAAGGGAAAGGTTGAATATCCATCTTGTGGTAAGTGCGGGAAGAAACACCCCGGTGCTTGCCTGAAGGGAATGGGAGTCTGTTACAAGTGTGGTGAAAAAGGCCACCAAGCTCATGATTGCAAGGGGAAGAAGGAAGCTACCAAAGTTCAGTGCTACAATTGCAGGGAGATGGGGCATTATTCAAATGCATGTCCTAAGCGTCAGGAGAACTTACCTCAGAAAAGGCCAAGGGATCAAGGCCAGGCTTATGCTATCACTACTGCTGAGGTAGAAGCTCCGAAAGACGTGGTGGCAGGTAATTTAATGGTTTCCTCAAGTTTAGCAAATGCATTATTTGATTCTGGATCATCGCATTGTTTCATATCTTCCCAGTTTGCTAAGAAAATTAGATATTTCCAATTTGATTTAATAAGGGAGTTGTCAGTTAAAACTCCTAAGGGAAGTATCGTTGCAACAAAGTTTTGTGAATCAGTCCCCATTAGAGCACATAAATTTTCTTTATCTGCTGATCTCATCGTCATACCTATGATCGAGTTTGATATAATCCTCGGTATGGACTGGCTTTCGGACTATGATGCGAAGATTTATTGTAAGAAGAAAGAGGTTACGATTCTTGATGATAATGATAAGGAACACCTTATTTTTAGAGCAGAATCGTCACCAACTAATTCTTATTTAGATCCACCCTCAATAGCTCAACTAAATTCAATTATTGGGGAGGAAGAGAATGAAATAACTGCGGGTGAGGAAAGGAATGTTCAAATAGAGGATGTACCTGTTGTGAAAGAATTTGTAGATGTATTTCCAGAAGATTTACCTGGACATCCTCCAGAACGAGAAGTTGAGTTTTCTATTGATTTGATTCCTGGATCAAGGCCTATATCGAAGACCCCTTATAGAATGGCCACTGTAGAGTTAGTCGAACTAAAGAAACAACTAGAGGAATTGAGTAATAAGGGATTTATTCGCCCTAGTGTTTCTCCATGGGGAGCCCCTGTTCTTTTTGTTAAAAAGAAAGATGGATCTATGAGGTTATGTATCGACTACAGGGAGATCAATGCTATAACGATAAAGAACAAGTATCCCCTACCTCGTATTGATGATTTATTTGACCAACTGCACGGAGCTCAATACTTTTCAAAGATTGACCTTCGATCTGGATACCATCAGTTGTGTGTGAAGAAGGAAGACATTCCGAAAACAGCATTTCGAACCAGGTACGGGCATTACGAGTTTACTGTAATGCCGTTTGGATTGACTAATGCACCCTCTGTATTCATGGATCTGATGAATAGAGTCTTCAAGGAGTATCTCGATGAATTTGTGGTGGTATTTATTGATGATATCATGGTATACTCCAAAACCTACGATGATCATGAAAATCACTTGCGCATTATCTTGAAGACTCTGAGGAGGCATGAATTATATGGGAAGTTTAGCAAGTGTGAATTCTGGCTTCAGGAGATTTCTTTTCTTGGCCATATTGTCTCTAAAGATGGAATCTCTGTTGATCCTTCTAAGACTAAGGCAATCCAAGAATGGCCAGCACCTACGAGTATAACTGAGGTACGTAGTTTTATTGGTTTGGCAGGTTATTATCGACGTTTCGTCCAGAATTTTGCCCGATTGGCTAACCCATTAACGAAGATCACACGTAAAGGGGTTAAATTTGTTTGGACAAAAGAGTGTGAAGAATGTTTCGAAGAACTGAAGAGAAGATTAGTCAATGCTCCTATATTGACTCTACCATCGGGGAATGATGGGTTCGTTATTTATAGTGATGCATCGAAGAAAGGACTTGGCTGTGTCCTTATGCAGAATGATAGAGTTATTGCCTATGCATCACGACAGTTGAAAATTCATGAACAAAACTATCCTACTCATGATCTTGAGTTAGCAGCCGTGATCTTTGCTTTGAAGATATGGAGGCACTACCTCTATGGTGAAAAATGTGAGATTTATACTGATCACAAGAGTTTGAAGTATATTTTCTCACAAAAAGAACTCAACATGAGGCAAAGGAGATGGCTTGAATTACTCAAGGATTATGATTGTACGATACACTACCACCCGAGGAAGGCAAACAAGGTGGCAGATGCTTTAAGTAGAAAAGACCATGGAGTTTTGAACAATATGAGAATTGAAAGGGATCCAATTTTCATGGATCTAGTGAAAATGGACATGGGAATAACCAGGGAAGGTGAAACAACAATGCTTTTTCAAATGGTTGCCAAACCATCTTTACTAGAAAGGATTAAGAGTTCTCAGACCGATGATGACGAATTCCAAAAGAAGATTAAAGCTTTGAATGATGGGAGATTGAGAGACTTTGTGTATGAAGATGGAATTTTGAAATTCGGGAAGAGACTTTGTGTTCCCAATATACCTGATCTAAAAAGGGAATTGCTGGATGATGCTCATAGTTCCAATTTCTCTATACACCCTGGGAGCACCAAAATGTATAGAGATTTGAAGGAACTTTTTTGGTGGGACAACATGAAGAGGGAGATTGCTGATTTTGTGTCAAGATGTATGGTTTGTCAACAAGTGAAAGCTGGAAGGCAACAGCCTGGAGGAGTCATGCAACCTCTTCCCATACCGGAGTGGAAATGGGACAATATTACGATGGACTTTGTCATGGGGCTACCAAAGACTCCTAGAAGGAACGATGCAATATGGGTTATTGTTGATCGTCTTACCAAGTCAGCACATTTTCTTGATATAAGAGAAGATCTACCCCTGGAACGTCTAGCAAGACTATACATTAATGAAGTTGTGAGACTTCATGGAGTACCCCTATCGATTGTTTCTGATCGTGATCCCCGTTTTACTTCAAGATTTTCGAAAAGTCTTCAGAAATCCCTGGATACTGAACTTCATTTGAGCACTGCTTACCACCCTCAGACAGACGGACAATCAGAACGGACTATTCAGACCTTAGAAGACATGTTGAGATCTTGCTCACTTGACTTTCAGGGTATGTGGGATCAATATTTACCACTAGTAGAATTTTCCTATAACAATAGCTTCCATTCGAGTATTCAGATGGCACCATATGAAGCGTTATACGGAAAGAGATGTCGTACACCAACCTGTTGGGATGACGTTGGTGAAAGAAAACTTGTAGGCCCAGAACTGGTGGAGGAAACGGTGGAAAAGGTGAAGGTAATCCAAAATCACATTAAAGCAGCTCAAAGTAGGCAGAAGAGCTATGCCGATAATCGAAGGAAGGATTTGGAATTTCAAGTCGGTGATCATGTTTTTCTGAAGGTATCTCCGTGGAAGGGAGTCATACGTTTTGGTAAGAAAGGTAAATTGAGTCCCAGGTACATCGGACCTTTCGAAATTCTAGAACGAATTGGGGTTGTAGCTTACCGATTGGAAATGCCGCCAAGTCTCTCCAAAGTTCACGATGTGTTCCACGTATCTCTATTGAGGAAATACATGCCTGATCCGACGCATGTACTCACCTATGAGGAATTAGAACTGGAACCCGATCTGTCTTATTGCGAAGAGCCCGTCAGGATTCTTGATACAAGAGAACAAGTACTGAGAAACCGGACGACGCGTCTGGTAAAAGTTTTGTGGAGAAATCATAAGATGGAAGAGGCAACGTGGGAACCCGAGGAACTTATGATGAAGAACCACCCGAGTCTTTTTATGCAGTAATACCCTAGAAATTGCGAGGATGCAATTATTTGAAGGAGGGGAGAATGTAACACCCCAAGCTTCTACGGTACGTTTCCCTTCGAATAATGCGATAGCGTGTGTTGTACGCAACCTCGAGTTCTAACACACACCACAACTAATTAAACTAGCTGTTGTGAATAGTAATACCTACTTTTTGAAATCATATATATTCTATATTTCAAAATGGACTTCATTTTTGGATTCGGAATATCAAAATTAGCCTAGGGTGAAATTTTGGTACATTTCGGATAACTTTCATATTTTGATGAATAGTGAAAATTACTAAATTTTAATTAAAAACAACTTTTTTAATCAAAATAATTAATAGTGATAAATTGTGAATTTGAGTGGTTTTAATGTATATTTAGAATATATTTTTACCATTTAATATAATCTTGGTCATTGGACATAATTTTACAATTAAAGCGAACATAAACAAGTGTCAATCTTTTGATAGTAATTATCTCTTAAAAACACGCTTTTTGTTTTGACAGCGGGAATTAATTTTAAATTAATTTCTGCCACTTCTGTGTTTTGAATTTAGAAAAATGGATTCCATATTTGTAATCAGGATGTTCAAATTATGTAAATAGGTAACTTTTATTTTTAGACATTTTGAATAATTACTGCAGTAAATATTTTATTTACCATGGTTAAGGGTAAATCCGGTAAATAAGGGTAAAAAAAATAATATTATAATAATACTAAATTACCCTAAAACGTGTCTCAACCCTATTGGTTGATACATGGTCGACCATGGGCATCTTTGGGTCTATTTTGGGACCCCATGGATCCTCTTGTAAGTGATAATGACACATTATATTAATAAAGTTAAAATAAAAATAAAAATGGCATAAGCTTACATCTTTTAGAAGAACAATTTTTACATAGGGTTATACATGTTGGATTTTCGATTATAAATATTCATTAGAAATCTAAAAAGATTTCCTACATAATGATATTTTATTTATAATTTTTAGACATTATATAATTTATTTTATTTATGACACAATGATGATGCAGTAATTACTAAAATAGTGAAAAATAAAAATAATTGATCTTATAAATACCCAAATAATTATAATATGAAACTTTTAATGAATTAAACTAATTTTCTATGATAATATGATATATTAGGATTGATTTAATTGACTTTGTTCGAAGTAATCAATCTGTTAGGAGTTTCACAAAAATCAACTATTGAATAGTGTC
Organism: Viscum album; assembly: GCA_963277665.1. NCBI lineage: Eukaryota > Viridiplantae > Streptophyta > Magnoliopsida > Santalales > Viscaceae > Viscum > Viscum album. The sequence goes on along the minus strand of OY728138.1, from coordinate 578,677,733 downwards.
AAAATTGACATAAAAGAGTTCTTAAAACAAATATTATATTATTAATTGATATTAAATTCCTAAAAATCTAAGGTTCGGCCAAGAGACTTATATTATGATAGGTTCCTCATTAATGGACCACTTGGGGGTCGCTTGGATGTATATAGTATGTTTATTAACCATATTATATAAAAATACAAAGAGACATTGTAAAAGTGAAACTAATTAACTTAGAGTTAATACTTAAAGATAAGGTTAATATAAGTACCCAAACCTGTCTAAATTCTATTGGATGAGTTGTTTTCGACCTATCCCCACCTCATCCTTTGAATAGTCAACTTTGGAGCCTTTGTAAACCGAATATGAATTTATTATAAATTAATATTTCTAACTTTTCCAAAGGTGCCCCTCACCCCTCTTATAAAAGGGCACTCCTCCTTCTCATTTCTTCACACCTTCAAAGCCTTTTGGTTCGGCCAAACTCTGCCCAAATACTCTTCCAACATCCCTCACTACAACCTAGAGGCCTTAGTTTGATCAGAAAGCCAACCTATGGAGCCCTTTTGATCAAATCAAAAGGAAGAACCCGAAGAAGAGGTAATGATTTCACCACCCTTTTCTAAGTTCATTTCTTCTTCCACTTCTTCTTCCTTTGTTCTTACCATTCTGAAATAATAACTCCAGTATCTCACATATACTGTGATGTTATTATAAATATGGTACAATCATATTCAGTATTCTATCCACCCTTTGAATAACATGTCACCATACGTGCGTACGTACGGCTTACCGTCTCCACGTCGTGGTGTAATTGTTATTCAATATAATATTATTTGGATGGGTATAATAATGATGTGTAACTCATGTAAATAATAAATATAACATGTTAATGATTCTTTATATATGATATACCATCCATTTATATATTATTTTAATATCAAAAGAATGATATTGTCGCTCGTGCGTACGTACGGACTACCGTCTCCACGAACGTGATGAGATTCATTCTCCATCGTATCCATTCAAGTATAACTATCATTTGATGATTTAAAAATGATGTTTAAGGACTGTATATCATTCTGGATATGAATAAGATACAACAACCATGGCTTATGTAACAAAACATATAAAAGAAAATGAGTAAGTTAACTCCCGAAACGACGATAATTCTAAGATATTATTAACAAATCAATGTTAAAAGATCATATATGATATCATATTAATATATATGATTCTTGTATAATTTAATAACAACTATTTCACCATTATACAGGAGGTTAAACTACCCCAACCAAGGAAAAGTACAAGGTAAGGGTTATTTCACAATCTCTTCTTTATCCGAGGTTGTTTATACGTAATAATCTACTGGGATCTCGTTATCATCCACATCCATGTTTCTTCAAAATGTATTTCAAAACATTTTTACTATTTACAAGAATATGGGTTAAAGTCATTTATACCCTTGTTTGACTTTTTATAAGAGGTTTATAAAGGAATCTTTCCGTCGTTTTCAAAACAAGGTCCTTTTTAACCTTTTCGACAGAATTGAGGTAAGAATGTTTTTTTTAACTTATACGGCGGGTGCGGTTATTTTACGCCGTTATAAAATCTTCAAAGCTTTCCTTACAAGCTTATAAGAATATTTTCAAAGAAAATGTTTTATTTTATATGGATCTTAAATGATTTCAAAATAAAAGGAGATATTTCTTTAAAAAGAATTTTGATTTCATCTATGTCAACATCCTTTGATGGATTTTAAGATTATTTGAAGTTGATTTATTATGATACAAAACTTCTATATTGTATTGAAGGTTTTGTGATATGTTTGACTGTGGATGTGCTATTTTTATACCATTTATAGTTTATTGTGAAAGTATTGACATTTCGTATGCTAGTTTTAATACGAATGTTTATGTTATGTTTAAACCTTTTCATATGGGAATGCATTGGACTTAATAAGTGACGGGTGGAGCCCGCTATAGCTCCTCGATGCATCGGTAGGTCTCATGAGACAAACTAGTGTCTTGGCACAAGGCCTTGACAAAATCTTATTTGTAGTCTTGGCACGAGGCCTTGGCTATGTGGTTATGATAGTCTGGCATTATGCATTCCAACATTATGAAAGTGGTTATTGATATTGCATCTGATTATTCGATTAGTAGAATATCCATGTGAACAAGTAAATGGCATTATTTCATTTTACTTTTGCCATACTATGTTGAAGTTCAATTTTAAAAGGCTTTTGTTTTAGTAATTCATTGCCTTAAATGTTTATTCTTATTTTGAATGTTCCGCTATATTGTTATCCTTACTGGGCATTTGAGCTCACCCCTTTTCTATGTTTTATTTTTCCCAGGTAGTGAAGAAGTAATTTATGAATGACTTGCAGGGATATTATGAGGGGTTAATAGTGTGGATATGAAGACTTTGTTGTTGTAGTAGTTTTTCACTTTGAAATGTAATGTAAAACTTTATGATTATATCTAGTGTTTCCAAGGCTACTAAACCAATCGGTCTTTCGAGATTTGATCTTTCTTGTGATCATGCCAATGTTATGTAATTATTGCACCGACTCTGGGTAGCTGGGGTCGGGGCGTTACAAATATTAATTGGAAATCTAAAAATATTTCCTACATGATGGATTTTTTTATAATTTTTAGACATCAAATAAATTAAATTATTTAAAACACAATAATGAAGCAGTATTTACCTCATTAATAAATGATTTAAATTAAATAGAATATAATGATTAAAATATTATCAAAAAAATGACTAATTCTGATTGGATGATTTTATTTTGACCATGAGTCAACATATATTAATCTTTAATGATTTTTTGACATTTTGAAACCGATGATAAGTTTATAATAAAATAATATTTTCTCACTTTCCAAAAGATCCCCTCCTCCCCCTTATAAAAGGAGACCATTTATATCCTATTCTTCACACCTCTCAAGCAATTTGTGTAACACTCGAGACTTTTATGAGAAATATATATTTTTTATAAATCATCAGAGGAATGTTTCACTACACACAACACTAGCTTGGCTTTCTTTACACGCAACCGAGGCCTTCCTCGATAGCTTGCGTCGTATGCAATACCGAGTTTCACTAAACAACGGTATGCTATTAAAATATTACAAAAAATAGCCGTTATGAATATTATTAACTGAATTTTTAATTTTATAACATTTTAATTCAACTTATACATTTTCTAGAATGAGGTATAAAAGCAAAATCAGTTTTTTGGATAATAGAAGTATTTTTAAAAAAATGCAGTATTGCCTCCTTTTGATGGAACACCCACATTAAATCTAGTTTTTTACATGTTTATAAGTTAAATTTGGAAAAATAAAATTCTACTTTTGAATCAGGGTATAAATATTTACTTTGGATAAATTTTTGATATTTTTCTGATAACTTTTATATTTTGATGAATAGCAAAAATAAGCTAATTTTTAATTAAAAACAACTTTTTTCAGGAAGATAATTTATATGGATAAATTATAATATTGAATGGTTTTAAATTATAAATAGAATATATTTTTACCATGTAATATAATGTATGTCATTATCATTAATTTCACATTGAATTCATAGGTAAAAACATTTCAATCTTTGACAATGTTTTAACTTCTAAAATCCATTTTCTTAACAATGGGATTTATTTTAAATTAATTACTACAACTTATATGTTTTGAATTTTGAAAAATGGATTCCATATTCATAATCATTGGGTCCAAATTATGTTAATAGGCTACTTTTTATTTTTGGGCATTATGAATAGTAATTATGGTAAATTTTATTTACCATAGTTAAAGGTAAATCAGGTAATTAAGAGTAAATATAAGATTATAAAATTACCCTAACACCTGCCAAAATCCTATTGGATGACTAAAAGTCGACCCATATCACCTAAGGGTCGGATTAGATTCATTTAATGGACTTTTTTCCATGAAAATAATTTAATTATTATTAAAACCAAAGAATGTGACAACATGTCACATTCTTAAATCAAATAAGTATACTAATTTTAATTTAGTGATAAACTTCATAAAAATAGAACATGAATAGTCTCCATAAATCTAATACAATTATCTACATCAGAGGAATTTATTTAGAATTTTTAGGAATTAAATAATTATCATTAATTATGACACAATAGTGATGTTGAAATTATTTTATTAATTAAAATATCAAATAAATTGTTTTAAAAATATTAAAATAAATAATATATGAACTATTTAATGTTCTCCACTAATTTTCTAGATAAATATGACATTTTATGAATTTATTAACACTTTTATTTTGAACATATCATCTGTATATATTTTATTTAAATTCAAATAAATGAAAATTGTCGAAATTGACACTATTGTTATTTTATACAAATAACATATTATAAAATTGATTACAAATCACAAAAATATTTAAAAATTATAAATTAAAATTTATATGGTCTAAAATGTCATAAAGTGTTAAATTATGGAAAATTCACAACACATATGTAATTATTTATAATAATTTAAAATTTAGAATGTTATTAACACAAATAAAATTAAATTGATAAATAAGGATAAATCAAGTTGATAATGTTTAAAATAAATTCCTAACATGTCTAAATTTTATTTTTTGATGATATTACAACCCTATATCATCTAATATTCGGATATAAGTCATTTTTGAAGTTTTTAAGTGGGGATGGGATTTAATATAAAATAATATTTCTTATATTTCCAAAGGTGCCCCTCTCCTCCCTTATAAAAGGGAGCCTCCTCCCTCTCCTCCTGACACCAATTTGAGCATTCAATCTCTGCCAATCCCTTCCCATTTCACTTCCCAACTTCCCTAGAGACATCATAGAGGTCATGGTCTTCTTCAAAGACCAATTTTAGTGCCCTAAAAGGAGGTCTCAAAGAAGCGCTTCAAAGAAGAGGCAATGCCCGTTACCGATTCTTTCATATTTATTTCTTCTTCCACTTATTCTTCTTTAGTTTTTTCATTATTAAGTACTAAATAAGTATAACTAATATACTTATAGGTTATTATAAGTATGAAACAACCATATTTAACCATATATCCATCCTACGAAAAACAAAATCATCGTGCGTGTGTACGTACGGAATACCATCTCCACGCCGTGGTGTAATCTATTTCCCCCACCACCTTACTTGGATGGGTATAATGGTGTAAATAATAACTATATATGATTATTTTAAGGTGATATTGATTTTTAAATAGTATACATACACTCCATTACAATTCCACGATCATGGGAACAATATCATCGCTCGTGCGTACGTACGGAATACCGTCTCCACGATGTGATGCGACTCGTTCTACATGATCTTAATTTAATAATGATTATATAAATGAATTTAATGAATGAATATGATATATATTACACTAATAACATTCTGTAAATGTGGTATCTATAACCTAAAGAGAAGAATAAGAATTTATTCGATAAAACACGCATAAGAACAAAACGTAATAAACACCCGAATAACAAGTAGTAATGAAATATTACTAATAATAAGATACGAGTATGACCATATATGATATCATAAAAATATGTATGAATCTTTAATAAGTCAATAACACTACTTAAATCATTATAAAGGAGGTTCAGACACTTACGAAGCAAATCGGATCTATGGTAAGGGAAATATCACAATCTCATTTTTATCCGAGATTTTTTATACTTTGGAATTTACTAGGGTGAATTTTATCATCCACATCCATGTTTCCTCAATATGTAATATTTACATCCTTCTATAATAGTTTATATCCAATTTTACCCTTCGGTGAGTTTTTAGTAAATGATATGAAAGGAATCTTTTGTCTTTTTTCGTACGAGGTACTCTTTGACTTTTCTGACAAAAATACAAGAAGAATTTTTTCTTTTAACTTATACGGCATGAATGGATTTTCAAAACATTATTTCCAAGAACCATACCTTACAAGTTTTCAAGTTTATTTTTAATAAACGTCTTTTAGTTTGGAATTTAATGACATTTTAAGAAAGGAAAAGTGTTTTTGAAGTAGAAAGGATATTTTCTTCAAGAATGGAGTTCAAGTGTTTTATCAAAAATATTTTCCATCTAAGATAATAAAGTTTTCTGTTTCTATCCCTATTATTACATTGATTTGATTATGTTGTGATGGAATTATTTTTATTAATTCCTTTATCTTATATGAATTGTTTTATGATGTCACGATGTTTAAGATTCCCATTTTTATTACATGGGTTATGATATGATGTATAGTTTATGATTTTGTGGCACACATAGGAATGATATCATTATAAGACGGGTGGGAACTATATCTCCCTCCAATGCATTGGGTAATGATTTTATATATCATGATATAGACATGGCTAGAACAGAAAGTTAAACTGGTTCAGTGAAACAGGACTGAAACGAGGAGTGAACTCGGTTCATAAATGGACTATGTCCACTAAGATAGTCTTGGAAATGAGTCCTGACTAATAAGAAATGAGTCCCTATGATTATGTGTGTATTCCACAATGTTTCAAGTTTTGTGTTATGATTATTTGGATTACATTTCACTACTATGATTTATCCCATTTTATGAAATTATGATCTCTTTTTCAAGTTAGGATTTCCAAAAGTTGTGTTCTTATGTATATGATGTAATTGATATTTCTTTGGTTTACACTTACTGAGCATTTGAGCTCACCCTTTTGTATGTTTTATTTCCCCAGGTCAGGAAGAATTTTATTAAGTAAGATATTCCAAAAAGGGACTCTAGTTATGACGAAATAAATGGGAGGAAAAGTAGATGCTTTATGAACCCATTTTTTATGTTTCCCAATCTCTAAAGACTCTATACGTAGACGGTCATTTCCTGGTCTTGTTAAATGTTGTAATAAGTGTGCATCAATTATGATGTAATAACAATGTATGTAAAGTATGGGTCGTTATAGTTGGTATTAGAGGAAAGGTATAGTCAACCTTTGTAAACTAGGAAGTTAATGTCTTAGTAAGAAACCTAAGGATATGTCTAAGCATAGAACACAATCTTAGTGTTTTAGAAATGGCCATGAACAACCTATGATAAGATCTTAAGTGTGAAATTTTATTCTTGATTATTTGGTTTTCCTATTATAATTAGTGTTGCTCACACAATTCTTCTTGGTTTTAGTTAATGGCTGGAACCTGAAGAAACTGTGTTAATGCGGAATGCGACGAGAAATGCAATGATTGTCCCCCTGAGCAACCAAACGTTCTGGGAGCCGGAATGAAAAATCTTATAGCCATGCTCACACAACTTTCTCAAGCTATGAATCATGCATGACTTCCAAACGAGAAAAGGAAGGAGCAACATTCTGTTGAATCCTTCATGAGGCAGCGTCCACCCTCATTCAGCAGGTCTACTGATCCATTTGTTGTTGAACAATGAATCAGTAATACTGAAAAGATATTTTCCGTTCATCAATGTTCTGAACATGATAAAGTCATCTTAGCGGTGTATCGTTTGGAAGTTGATGCTGATCAATGGTGGAATATTATCAATAATACGAGGCCAAGAGATGAAATTGAGTCAATGGAATTGGACAAGTTCAAGAACTTATTTTTCAATAAGTACATCCCTCGTATTCTCCGAACAAATATGGAGAAGGAGTTTCTTTAACTAAAGAAAAAGGATGATGAATCTGTTGGTACCTATGAAGCAAATTTTACAAGACTTGCAAGGTACAATTCTGGTATTATTATCAAACCTGAGAGTAAGATCGATCGATTCTTTAGTGGCTTAAAACCAAGTCTTCGAAGGGCATTATCCATAAGGGACTTCAATAGCTATGAGGAAATCGTTTGATGTGCTCTCAAAGTCGAGATGGAGATTGGAGTAACCCATCAGTCATTTGGGTTTGATAAGAAGAGGAAAATGGAATTCAAAGGAAAATATACAGAGCACACTGAAAAGAAGTTGAGTTTTCCCTCATGCTCAAAGTGTGGAAAGAAACATGGAGGGAGTTGTCTTAAAGGGAAATGTAAATGTTTCAAATGTGGAAAGTAAGGTCATTGGGCATTTGAATGAAGCAATGATGGGAAGAAGATGTCTAGTGATGCGAACAAGGAAAAGGCTACACAGTGTGCACCTCCTACACTTCAATGTTACAAATGTAAGGAGATGGGCCATTATGCCAATCAATGCCCAAATCCAAGGGTTGATGATGATGGTCGACGTCAACAAACTTTTAAGGCTAATGACAAAGGAAAGTCACATGCAATTTCTATCAGCGATGTGCAGTACGATAACGATGTGGTGAAAGGTACACTTACCATCCACTCTAAAGTAGAAAATGTTTTATTTGATTCTAGATCCACTCACTCTTTTATTTCTGATGAATTTTCTAAGGGTATCACTGTATTACCTCAACAATTAGATATTGAGTTAGCTGTGACAACCCCTAATGTCACAACAGTCGCATTAAAAGCTTATAATTCTTCTCTGATTGAAGTTTGTGGGAACGTGCTTCCTACAAATCTTGTGATCCTTCCTATAGTAGAATTTGATGTCATTCGTGGAATGGATTGGAATTCTTTATATGGAGCTCATATCAATTTCCAAATAAGGGAAGTCACATTTAATATTCCAGATCAATCTATGATCGTCTATCGATGCAAGGATGAACATAACCTTCCAGTGGAAATTTCTTCCATCTTATGGGTTTTGATTCCACTAAATGATGGTCATTTAACTCAAATTATTGGTGAGAAACTCATGATTAAGAATATTCCCATTGTACGAGAGTTTGATGATGTCTTTCCGGAGGAATTACTGGGTCTTCCACCAAATCGTGAAGTTGAGTTTTCAATAGAACTCGTACCGGGTGTTTTGCCTATTTAAAAGAAACCTTATATAATGGCCCCAATTGAGTTGCAGGAATTGAATAAGCAACTCCAAGAGAATCTTGATAAGGGATTCATACGCCCTAGTGCATCACATTGGGGAGCCCCTGTTCTGTTTGTTAAGAAGAAAGATGGATCAATGAGACTCTGTATTGATTATCGAGAACATAACAAGATCACTATCAAGAACAAATATCCTCTCCCGCACATTTATGACATGTTTGACCAACTACACGGAGATCAATACTTTTCCAAGATTGATCTTCATTCAGGGTATCACCAATTAAGGGTCAAAAGGGAGGATACACCAAAGACAACTTTCCGTACAAGATATGGACACTATGAATTTATAGTGATACCATTTGGTCTTTCTAATGGCCCTTCTATCTTCATGGATCTGAGGAATAGAGTCTTTAGAGACTATCTTGATCAGTTTGTGGTAGTCTTTATAGATGATATTCTTGTATATTCAATGTGCATGGAAGAACATGAAGATCACTTGATTATTATATTGAAGACCCTGAGAAAAGAAAATCTTTATGCCAAATTTACCAAGTGTGAATTTTGGCTTCAAAGAGTTTCATTTTTGGGCCACATAATCTCAAAAGAAGGGATATCTGTGGATCCAGAAAAAACAGAGGTTATCGAAATATGGTCGAGACCAACAATAGTAACTGAGATGCGAAGTTTTCTTGGTTTGGCTAGATAATATCGGCGTTTTGTGAAAGATTTTTCATGATTATCTAATCCACTCACCACGTTGACTCGGAAAGGAGTTAAGTTTGTCTGGACGAAGGAATGTGAAGAGAATTTGAAGGAGTTGACAAGAATGTTATCTAGTGCACCTATGCTCACACTTCCTTGTAGTGGAGAAAGGTTTGTGATATATAGTGATGAATCCAAGAAGGGACTGGGATGTGTTCTCTTGCAAAATGATATGGTGATAGCTTATGCCTCACGATAGTTGAAAATCAAGGAGAAAAATTACCCAACTCATGATTTGGAGTTAGCTGTAGTGATTTTGCATTAATTATTTGGATGCATTATCTTTATAGAGAAGGGTGTGACATTTATACTGATCATAAAAGTGTAAAGTATATTTTCACACAAAATGAGCTGAATATGCGTCAATGAAGATGGTTGGAGCTGATTAAGGATTACGACTGCTCAATCCATTACCACCCTGGGAAAGAAAACAAGGTGGAAGATGCATAAAGTCGACAAGACCATGCCAGTTTATCCATGATGAGTATAAAAAAAGATCCAATATTTATGGATTTACAAAGGATGGATCTTGAAATTATAATGGAAGGGCGAAAATCTTATCTTTCTCATATGAATGTTCAACCATCTATACATGTGAAGATTAGAGAGGCACAGAAAGAAGATGTCGAGTTACAAAAGAAGGTGAGAAATTTTCCTAAATTCAACCTTGATTGTGATAGGATAATAAAGTTCAGGAATCGGGTTTGTGTTCCTCCCATCCCCGAATTAAAGAAGGAGCTTCTGGATGAGGCTCATAGTTCTTCATTCTCTATTCATCCTGGAAGCACAGATCTGTATAGGGACCAGAAAGAGTACTTCTGGTGGGATGGAAAGAAAAGAGATGTTGCTGAATATGTCTCTCGATGCTTGGTTTGTCAGAAAGTTAAAGCTGAGAGACAGAAGTCTAAGGGAATGTTACAACCATTACCCATACCAGAATGGAAATGGGAAAACATCACTATGGACTTGGTCACTGGACTTCCTAAAACATCCAAAGGCAATAATGCTATCTGGGTCATAGTTGATCGTCTTACAAAGTCTGCACACTTCATTGCTATTAGAGAGGATTTCTCTTTGGATCATCTTGCTAGGATATATGTAAAGGAAGTGTTAATATTGCATGGAGTACCACTTTCTATTATATCTGATCGGGATCCGAGGTTTACCTCAATGTCCGGGCGAAGTCTTTAGCATACTCTGGATACAGTGTTGAGTTTCAGCACTTCTTATCATCCTCAGACAGACGGTCAGTATGAGAGAACAATTCAAACACTAGAAGATATGTTGAGAGCTTGCTCTATGGATTTCAAAGGTGGTTGGGATCAACACCTACCTTTGGTGGAATTTTCTTATAATAATAGCTTTTACTCCAGTATTCATATGGCTCCTTATGAAGCTCTCTATGGAAAGAAATGCAGGACTCCAACTTGCTGGGATGAAGTTGGGGAAAGAAAGCTATTAGGACCTAATCTTGTTGATGAGATGTCAGAAAAGGTCCGATATATTCAAAAACACATAAGAGCAGCTCAGACTCGACAGAAAAGTTATTCCGACAACCGAAGAAAAGACCTAGAGTTTGAAGTGGGTGATAAAGTGTTCTATCGAATATCTCCCTGGAAGAGGGTCATGAGATTTGGAAAGAAGGGAAAGTTGAGCCCTATATATATTGGCCCTCTTGGAATTCTGGATCGTGTTGGGAAGGTAGCTTACCGATTGGAGCTTCCATCGAATCTCTCTCAAGTTCACGATGTCTTCCATGTATCTCTCCTGAGAAAGTACATACCTAATCTTTCACATGTACTCAGCTCAGAAGTTGTACCACTGGAACAAGATCTTTCTTATGATGAAAAACCGATAGAGATTCTGGATCGTAGCGAAAAAGTCCTATGGAACAAGACAAATAGCTTGGTGAAAGTTTTATGGGGAAACCACCAATTAGAAGAAGCTACATGGGAGCTTGAGGATATGATGAGGGAGAGGTATCCTCATCTGTTTGTTACAAAGTGATGAATTTCAAGGGAGAAATTAATTTTTGGGGGGGTTAAATGCAACACCTGAGACTTTTATGAGAAATATTTTGTTTTTATATAAATCATCAAAGTAATATTTCACTACACTCAACACTATCTTGGCTTTCTTTACACGCAGCGGCGGCCTTCCTCGATAGCTTGCGTCGTACGCAATACCGAGTTTCACTAAACAACGGTATGCTATTAAAATATTATTAAAACTAGCCTATATTAATAGTATTAACTGAATTTTGAATTTTATAAAATTTTAATTCAACTTATACATTTTATAAAATGCGGTAGAAAAGAAAAATCAGTTTTTTTGGATAAAAGAAGTATGTTTCAAAAAATGCAGTTTTGCCGCCTTTTGATGGTGCACCCACATTAAATCTAGTTTTGACATGTTTATAAGTTAAATTTTACAAAATAAAATTATTCTTTAGAATCAGGGTATAAAAATTTACTTTGCAAAATTTTTTGATATTTTTTTGATAACTTTTATATTTTGATGAATAGTAAAAATACGCAGATTTTTAATTAAAACCATCTTTTTTCATCAATATAATTTATATGGATAAATTATAATATTGAATTGTTTTAAAGTATAAATATAATATATTTTTACCATTTAATTTAATATATGTCATTAGCATTTATTTCACATTGAATTCATAGGATAAAACATTTCAATCTTTGGCAATGTCTTAACTTCTAAAACCCGTTTTCTTAACAACGAGATTTATTTTAAATTAATTACTACAACTTATATGTTTTGAATTTTGAAAAATGGATTCCGTATTCAGAATAAGTGGGTCCAAATTATGTTAATAGGCTACTTTTTATTTTTGGGCATTATGATTAGTAACTACGGTAAATTTTATTTACCTTAGTTAAAGGTAAATCAGGTAATTAAGGGTAAATATAAGATTATAAAATTAGCCTAACACCTGTCAAAATCCTATTGGATGACAAAACGTCGACCCATATCACCTAAGGGTCAGATTAGATTAATTTAATGGACTTTTGTCCATGAAAATAATTTATTTATTATTAAAACCAAAGAATGTGACAACATGTCACTTTCTTAAATCTTATAAGTATTCTAATTTTAATTTTGTGATAAAATTCATGAAACATCGAACATGAATAGTATACAGAAAGATAATACAATTATCTACATCATAGGAATTTATTAATAATTTTTAGGTATTAAATATGTATCATTAATTATGACACAGTAGTGATGTTGAAATTATTTTATTAATTAAAATATCAAATAAATGGTTTTAAAAATATTAAAGTGAATATTATATGAACTATTTAATGTGATCCACTAATTTTATAGATACATATGACATTTTATAAATCTATTAAATTTTTTAGTTTGAACATATATTCTTTATATATTTTATTTAAATTCAAATAAATGAATACTGTCAAAATTGACACTATTGTTATTTTATAAAAATAACAAATTATAAAATTGTTTAAAAATCACAAAATTTTATAAAAATTTTAAATTAAAATTTATATGGTCGAAAATTTCATAAAGTGTCAAATTATTGAAAATTCACAACACATATGTAATTATTTATAATAATATAAAATTTAGAATGTTATTACCAAAAATAAAATTAAATTGATAAATAAGGATAAATCAAGTTGATAATGTTAAAAATAAATTTCTAACATGTCTAAATTTTATTGGTTGATGACATTACAACCCTATCTCATGTAATATTCGTATATAAGTCATTTTGGAAGTTTTTATGTGGGTTTGGTATTTAATATAAACTAATATTTCTTATATTTCCAAAGGTGCCCCTCTCCTCCCTTATAAAAGGGCACCTCCTCCCTCTCCTCCTCACACCAATTTGAGCCTTCAATCTCGGACAATCCCTACCCATTTCACTTACCCACTTCCCTAGATACATCCTAGAGGTCCTGGTATTCTTCAAAGACCAATTTTAGTGCCCTAAAAGGAGGTCTCAAAGAAGCGCTTCAAAGAAGAGGTAATGCCCGTTACCGATTCTTTCATCTTTATTTCTTATTCCACTTCTTCTTCTTTAGTTGTTTCATTATGAAGTAATAACATCAGTATCACTCATATACTAATATTTTATTATAAGTATTAAACAATCATATTTCACCATCTATCCATCCTACGATAAACAAAATCACCGCGCGTGCGTACGTACGGAATACCATCTCCACACCGTTGTGTAATCTATTTTCCCCCACCACCTTACTTGGATGGGTATAATGGTGTAAGTAATAACTATATATGATTATTTTAAGGTGATATTGATTCGGAAATAGTATAAATACACTCCATTACAATTCCACGATCATGGGAACGATATCATCGCTCGTGCGTACGTACGGAATACCGTCTCCACGATGTGATGCGACTCGTTCTACATGATCTTAATTTAATAATGATTATATAAATGAATTGAATGAATGAATATGATATGTATTACACTAATAAAATTCTGGAAATGTGGTATCTATAACCTAAAGAGATGAATAAGAATTTATTCGACAAAACACCAATAAGAACAAAAAGTAATAAACACCTGAATAACAAGTAGTAATGAAATTTTACTAATAAGAAGTTAAGAATATGACCATCTATGATATCATAAAAATACGTATGATTCTGGAATAAGTCAATAACATTACATAAATCATTATAAAGGCGGTTCAGACACTTACGAAGCAAATCAGATCTATGGTAAGGGAAATATCACAATCTCATTTTTATCCGAGATTGTTTATGCTTTGGAATTTAATGTGGTGCATTTTATCATCCACATCCATGTTTCATCAATATGTAATATTTAAATCCTTCTAAAATAGTTTATATCCAATTTTAACCTTCGGCGAGTTTTTATTAAATGATATGAAAGAAATCTTTTGTCATTTTTTATACGAGGTACTTTTTGACTTTTCTGACAAACATACGAGAAGAATGTTTTCTTTTAACTTATACAGCATGAATGGATTTTTAAAACATTATTTCCAAGAAGCTTCCCTTACAAGTTTTCAAGTTTATTTTTAATCAATGTCTTTTAGTTTAGAATTTTATGACATGTTAAGAAAGGTAAAGTGTTTTTGAAGTAGAAAGGATATTTTCCTCAATAATGGAGTTCAAGTGTTTTATCATAATAATTTTCAATATAAGATAATAAAGGGTTCTCTTTCTATCCCTATTATTACATTTATTTGATTATATTGTGATGGAATTATTTTTATGAATTCCTTTATCTTATATGAATTGTTTTATGATGTCACGATGTTAAAGATTCCCATTTTTATTACATGGGTTATGCGATGATGTTTTGTTTATGATTTTGTGGCACACATAAGAATGGTATCATTATGAGATGGGTGGGACATATACATCCCTCCAATTCAATGGGTAAAGATTTTATATGTCATGAGATTGACATGGCTGGAATGGCAGGTTAAACCGGTTCAGTGAAACGAGACTGAAATGAGGAGTGAACTCGGTTCAGAAATGGACATTGTCCACTAAGATAGTCTTGTAAATGAGTCTTGACTAACAAGAAATGATTCTCTATGATTATGTGTGTATGCCACAAAGTTTCATATTTTATGTTATGATTATTGGGATTAAATTTCACTACTATGATTTATCCCATGTTATGAAATTATGATCTCTTTTACAGGTTAAGATTTCCAAAAGTTATGTTCTTATGTATATGATGTGATTGATATTTCTTTTGTTTACCCTTACTGAGCATTTGAGCTCACCCTTTTGTATGTTTTATTTCCCCAGGTCATGAATAAGGTTATTAAGTATGACATGCCAAAAAGGGACTCTATTTATGAAGAAATAAATGGGAGTAAAAGTATATGCTTTAAGAACCAGTTGTTTATGTTTCCCAGTTTCTAAAGACTCTATACATATACGGTCTTTTCCTGGTTTTGTTATATGTTGTAATAAGTGTGCTTCAATTCTGAAGTAATAACAATGTATATAAAGTATGGTTCTTTATAATTTGTCTCGTCCAAAATCTACCT
The DNA here is from genome assembly GCA_963277665.1 of Viscum album. Classification (NCBI taxonomy): domain Eukaryota; kingdom Viridiplantae; phylum Streptophyta; class Magnoliopsida; order Santalales; family Viscaceae; genus Viscum; species Viscum album. Next base: position 578,662,051 of record OY728138.1, on the reverse strand, counting down.
AATTAATCTCCCTACATCTATATCCTTCCCTTAGAAGCCTTATCTTTGGCAGAAGGCACTTTAAGAAGTCCTTTTGGTTCAATCTAAAGGAAGTTACCCAAATTAAAGGTAACTATTTCCTTAAATTTTTTTCTTTTATTCTACTTGCCCAACACCTAAAATCGTTTTAATACTTTCTTTTGTAACAAAAATTGTTTCCTCACTATACTAGGATGTTTTTATGATAATTATTCGAACTACACTCACACACACCTCCATCTAATGGGTGAAAAACATAGTGTTTCTGTGGATGGGAAACTAACGCCTCACGAAACGATGATTGTTCGATTTTATCCTACCGCCTCTCATGGTAGACATTATGATGGAACTATATTTATATATGATATATATTAGGAATATTATTTCCTTATTCTTCTTTATATCCCAATTATATCAAGCCTTTATGGTTTCCATAGTGTGTAAATACGATAATCTCATTTGAGGAAGTGCGGACTACCACCCCCTCAAAGTGATGTGATTCGTTAATGCCTTATGGGTGATGTATAATGGATGAAGCTAATGATAATATATATGATATTATAATGGAATTATAAAATACCTATGTATAATTATGTTTCAATTCCATTAAAAATAGAAATTAAAGTAGCATTCATGTGTACGTACATCTTACCATCTCCATGAACGGTGCATTTCATTTCCTACCTCCATATGTTATGTACTATTATAAATACATGTATATGCTGGATATATATAATATATATGATATATAAATCTTGAATATCATTATGGATATAATGAACCTTTTACCACATGAACAACATGTAATTATAAGTAGTCCATTTTTGACTCAGGTTCCAAATATCGACAAAACGATGGTTTTTAAGTAAAATGGTTACATAATATTTATAACATGGTAATAAGTGATATGAAAGGAATAATAAGCATGAAAAAGGTTCTTAAGAAAGTATAAATTAACAGTGGTTTATTATTTAGGTGATTAAAGAACTATCGAGTCAAGTCGGACACGAGGTAACAGAACTTGTTAACCTAATTTCTGTTCTTTGGGTTGATATTCTCTTTCTTCTTTTTGTCGTTCTTGATTATGTGAGAAATGAATTTTTATATCTTATCACATATTTAAACATTCTCTATGTGACCTTATATAGAATACTCATAAGTGATCTATTTTATTTACAAAATTATCTTTATAAGGGATAATTATTCCAATCTCATTATTATCCGAGATTGTTTATTCGTAAGTACTTACAGGGGTTATGTTTATTATCAATGTCCATATGTTTTCAAATTGATTTCATAAAATGATTTATTTTCTTCCATGTATGTTTAAATTAATTTTTACCCTTTTTAACTTTTACCACAACGTATGGAATGAATCTTTCTCTTGTTTACCATACGAGGTACATTTTGACATTTCCAATAATACTATGATGAGAATGTTTTTTAACTTATACGGCATGAACAAATTCTTACTATTTCATAATTCCTTATTTCCATGAATATTACCATAAAATATTTCATGATTAATTTCAAAAAAGTCCTTTCTCTTAAAATTGCATTTCATTTTGTGAAAAGAAAATGATTTTGAAGAACAAAGGATATTTTCCTCAAGAATTCATTTCAAGTGTTTTGCCAAAACTGTTTTACATCTAAGATAAAATTATTTCATATGTGTATAATGTCTATATGATTTACATGGTTTCACTTTTCTTATGATGAAATGCTATTCATTTGTTTTATATGGATTACGTTATGATGGGATGACGTTTATGAAACTCATTTTATTTTTTGGGTTATGATGAATGATTTATGTTTATTTTGTGAGACAAGTAATAATGATTTCAATATGAGATGGGTGAGACCTATATCTCCCTACAATGCATTGGGAAATGATTTATATCTCATGATATAGAAATGGATGGAATGGTATGTTAATCCAGTTTATTGATACATGTCTGGAATGAGGAATGAACTCGATTCAGAAAGGGACATTGTCCACTAAGATGGACTTGGCAGTAATGCCTTGGCTACTATGGAAATCATATCATGTGTTTAATGTTTTCCACCATTATATGTTTTATTCCCATGTTATTTTATCATGATTAATGTTTCTTTATGATCTATGCCTTACGTACTGCCATGTTTTATGTCATTTCTCAAGATTCTGATGTTTAAACATTATGTTCATGTTTTTATGTTCAAATGTATATGATTTGTTTTATTTTCACCATGCTTACCCTTACAGAGAATTTGAACTCACCCTTTATAGGGTTTCTTTTCCCCAGGATTTAAAGAACAGTTTTAGGTAGGAAAACAGAAGGGGATGATCTTTATGGGAGATGTTTAAGATCATTCACTGTGAGTAGAAGATTATATTCCGAGTTTCCACAGACACTAAACTATTACGGTCATTGTGTGTCTATTTTTTTTATGTATTATGTATTCCGAAAAAATTAATTTAATGTCCTTGTACATCAAGTTTGGGGTCTCTTCAGTTGGTATCAGAGGAAAGGTTTAGTTAACATTTGGAAACTAGGATTCCAAAACTTTATCAAAATCCCTAGAGATATTTCTAACTTATGTGTAGGTTTGTCCCTAAGGTTAAGTATAAGTATAGGTTAGATTCCTAGTATTTTTTTGACGATCATGAATAACCTAGGGTGAACCTAACGTGTCACGGATTAAATAATTTTTTATAAGTTAGACAACCCATAAGTTAGTTTTTCTGATTATGTGGTTCCTCGTTATTTTAACTGTTTCTTACACTACGGTTTCTGGTCTTAGTCGATGGAGGGAATGAGAAGGAATTCAGTTAACATTGATTCCAATGGGAAAATTGGTGACTATGATCAATAAAATTATGTAATTCCTGGAGAGAAAGATATTGTGATTATGCCGAATCAGACACCTCGATATATGATTAACAAGGTGAACTTTTGTTGTATTCTTAAGTCATCAAATAATAGGAAGATGTAATTTTATGCATATTTGCATGTTGAGGATCATAGAGAATGGAAGATTGATATTTCTAAAGAAGGGAAGGATAAACTTTAAGAATACCTCAAATGGAGGGGAAGATGTTATCTTTGTGAGGAAAAGGCTCATAGAGTGACAAACTATTATGGAGTCCAATGTCTTATCTGCAGAGAACATGGTCATTACCCAACTCAATGCCCTAACCTAAGAAGTTACTTCTAAATCAAGGAGGGACCTATTCCATAATAATCATTGAAGAGGATGTATTGAAGGGCTTATGTATTGTAATTCAATAATATAGTTGTTGAGGTACTTTTATAGTATATTAAAATATTTGTGTATTGGTCCATTTTGGTTTTCTATAATAATATGGTACCAGTAACCATGAAAAGTAATTAAAATATTTTGGAAAGAAAATGATATGCGCATAATGAAGGGATAAAGAGAAAATAATTTTATTGAGCTTATGACTGATATAAGGACAAAGTGATATCATGGTTTGATTATATCCAAATTTTGGGATTTTGGTATGTGGAAAAAGATACCTTTTGACAACAATATTGTTTTCACTATGGTTCTATGGTAATTAATGTCTCAATAAAATACAAGATTAAGGTATTAAATAGTTTGGAATGCGACCAAAAAGATATATCTTATGATATATGGGTGATAAATGATGGTATTCACATGATCGGTAGATGAAATTTCTAATAATTGTTTGCTTTATACTGTGAGCTTGGACATAAGTATTTTGGATAAGCTTAAATATTGGAAGGGATTATGTTGGACATCAGATAGTATTGTTTTAGGATAGAACTTTTTGATATTATTTTTGGGATGTTATAATAGTATAGTTTTAGAAAAAGGACAACATGTAGGATGGGCGACAACCCGTCACATCGGACAAGGTTACAGGAATCGAACCCACAACTAATGTGTGACATTCCTCTATCACCTACCACTGGCCTAAAAGAAGTCCCTAGATAGTATGAACTAGTTTTATTTTATTAAGAGGTATGATAGATGATGTATAAGTCCATTGTTGTAATCATATACGATTAATCTCACTATAGATGGACTTATGTATATTTAATAACTTATGCTAAAATTTTTGTGATAGAAAAGGATGGGATGACTTATAATTCTATCGCATGATCTGCTAACACTTCATGAATGAAAAATTCATCATTATTTTTTTAAATAGAGAGGATGTGGAAATTTTTTATGGAATGACCAACGATGATATTACACTGAAATCAAGTAAATATTTCTCCTTATGTAAAAGTTCATCAATGTTAGGGAAATGATCTTGGAAACCAAAAATGTTGTCCTAATACTATCATAAATGATGAATCAGATGGTACCTTAGATCATCAAAATTTTATGGCTTTGCGATTGTTGGCTTTTTCATAACCATGTTCTCTACCACTCTCCATTAGAACATGATGGTTAGATTTCTTTTCTATATCGATATTTTCATCAATATACTCATATGTGGGAACCCAAGTGATGAGTTAGTTTGGGTAATTTTTTTTTCTAACTTTCCTATTTAAAATGATGATTTAGTATTCCTTTTTATGATGTGGTTTTCAATGTAGGAAACATTCATGTAGTAAACGATTTATAACCCCGACGAATTTTGAGGGAGAAATTTATTTTAAGGGGGGGTAGAATATAACGCCTCGAGATTTTATGAGATATATTATTTTTAATTTCCTTGATGTATTCTATTATACACTACACCAAGATTAGCGTGTACTATATGCAACACCGTATTAGCTTCCAGTATACGCAACACTATTCTTGGCTCATGTTACACACAATTTAAAGTTCGTTTTGTGAAAGTTATTATATGCAACAATATTTATAGATTTTGTTTAATGTATAAATGAAATATGTTTTGATTATGTTATGTGAAACACCAAATAGAGTTTTCACTAGACGCAGCCCTAACTTTTCTTGCATTACACGCAATCATGACCTTCCTCGATAGCGTGTGTAGTACGCAATACCGAGTTTCACTAAACAACGATATATTGTTATAATATTATTATGGACTAGCTGTTATGAATATTATTGACTAAGTTTGAATTTTAAAACATTATTATTCATCTTACATATTTTCTAGAACATGGTATGAGAACAAAATAAATTTTTCGGGTAAAATAAGTATTTTAAAAAATATGCATTTTTGCCGCCTTTTGATGTCGCACCCATATTAAATATAATTTTTTACATGTTTATAAGTTAAATTTGAAAATATAAAATTCTTCCTTGGAATCAGGATATAAAAATTTAAGTGGGATAAATTTTTCATATTATTCTGATAACTTTTATATTTTAATGAATAATAAAAACACTCTATATTTTAATTAAAAAAACTTTTTTCATCACAATAATTTATATGGTTAGATTATATTTTTAATTTGATTAAATGTTTAATTAGAATATATTTTTTCCATTTAATCCAATTTTGGTCATTGGAAATAATTTCACTTTGAAATTGGACATAAACAAGTGTGGATCTTTTGATAGTTACTGTTTCTTAAAAACACGTTATTTGTTTTGATTACAAGAATTAATTTTACTATTACATAATGCCACTTATATGTTTTTATATTGTAAAATAGACATCATTTTTGAATTTGGAATATCAAATATATCTTAGGCTGAATTTTTGGTATTTTTCTGAAAAACATCAATTTTTGATGAATAGTCAAACTACTTAGTGGTAGTTCAAAAACTGACTCATTCATTTAAATAAAATTTTACTACTTCTGTGAATTTAATTTAAAAAATCTGACATACTTTGTTGTTATCAAGAATTAAAATCTTGTTCGATAAGATGAAAATAATTTCTGGTGAATAGTAACTTTCGACTTTTATTTACGAATGTTAAAGGTATATAGGGAAATTTAAGGATAAAAGAATGTTATAATATATCAAAATTACAATAAAAATTTTCTTAACCTTATTGGATGAGTATTGATCGACCATGGGCATCTTTGGGTTGACTTTGGGACCCCATTGTGCCACTTGGTAGTGATAATGACAATTTGGATTAACTAATTTAATGTAAAGAAAAAATTGGAATTAACAAAAATCTTTTAGTAATTAATTTTTATAATGGTTTATGTAAACTATAGTTTTGTCTATAAATATTAATTGGAAATATAAAAATATTTCCTACATGATGGTATTTTTTTATAATTTTTAGACATCAAATAAATTAAAATAATTATTACACAATAATGATGCAGTATTTACCTCATTAATAAATGATTTAAATACATAAGATTATAATGATTAAAATATTATCCAAAACATGTCCAATTATTATTTGATAATTTTATTTCGACCATGAGTCATCTTATAGTCATCTTTAATGATTTTAGGACCTTTTGAAACTGAAGATAAGTTTATAATAAAATAATATTTTCACACATTCCAAAAGAGCCCCTCCCCCCCCCTTATAAAAGGTGACCATTTCTATCCAATTCCTCACACCTCTCAATCCATTTGGCTCATCCAAACTCTACCTAATTAAGCTACCTACATCCCAATCCTCCCCTTTGAATCCTTACCTTATGAAGAGGGCACTTCAAGAAGTACTTTTAGTTCAATCCAAAGGAAGTTACCCAAATTAAAGGTAATAATTTTTCTTAAATTGTTTTCTTTTATTCTACTTGTCCAACCCCGATACTATTTTTAATATTTTCTTTTGTAACAAAACCAATATACTAAATATACTAGGATGTTGTTATGATAAATATTCCAACTACACTTACACACACATCCATCTAATGGATGAAGAACATAATGTTTCTGTGGATGGCTAACTAACGCCTCATGAAACGATGATTGTTCGATTATCTCCTACTGCCTCTCATGGTGGCCATTATGATAGAAAAATATTTATATGTGATATATTTTATTTTTCTGACTTCTGTGTTCTTCTTTACTTCCCAATTATATCAAGTCTTTATGGTTTCCATAGGGGGTAAATACAATAATCTCATTTGAGGAAGTGCGGACTACCGCCCCTCAAAGTGATGTGATTCGTTAATGCCTTATGCGGGATGTATAAAGGATGGAGTTAATGATATTATAGATGATATTATAGTGGAAATATAATATACTTATATATAATTATGTTTTCATTGCATTAAAATAAGAAATATAAATAAAAGTATCGTTCATGCGTATGTTCGGCTTACCGTCTCCATGAACGGTGCATTTATTTCTTACCTCACAATGTTATGTACTATTATAAATACATGTATATACTGGATATATATGATATATATGATATATAAATCATGACTACAATTCTGGATATAATGAAACTTTGACCACATGATCAACATGTAATTATAAAAAGTCCGTTTTTGACTCAAGTACAAAATATCGACAAAATGAACATTATTTACTTAAATGGTTACATAATGTTTATAACATGGTAATAAGTGATATAAAAGGATTTATAAACTTGAAAAATGTTCTTAAGAATGTTGAAATTAACATTGGTTTATTATTCAGGAGATTAAATAACGATCGTGTCAAGTCGGAGATGAGTTACGGGTACTTCTTAACCCAATTTCTGTTCTTTGGGTTGATCTCCTCTTTATTGTTTATGTCGTTCATTGATTATGTGAGAAATGAATATTTATATCTTATAATGTATTTATACATTCTCAATGTGACCTTGTAGTGATTAAACATATGTGATCTATTTTATTTACAAAAAGATCTTTGTAAGGGATAATTATTCCAATCTCATTCTTATCTGAGATTGTTTATTCGTAATTATTTACTTGGGTTATGTTTATTATCTATGTTTATATGTTCTCAAAATATTTTCATAAAATGTTTACTTTTCATCCATGTATGTTTAAAGAAATTTTTACCCTTTTTTACTTTTACCACATCGTATGTAAGGAATCTTTTTTTTACCATACGAGGTACTTTTTGACATTTTCGATAAAAGTATGAGGATAATGTTTTTTAACTAATATGGAATGAATGGATTCTTATAGTTTCATAACTCCTTATTTAAATTATGATTCCTATACAAGATTTCATTATTATTTCGAAAAATATCATTTCTTTTAAAAGTTCATGTCATTTTTTGAAAATAAAATGATTTTGAAGAAGAAAGGATATTTACCTCAAGAATTAATTTCATGTGTTTTGTCAAAACTATTTTACATCTAAGATAAAATTATTTCATATGTGTATAATGTCTCTATTATTTACATGGTTTCACATTTCTTATGATGAAATTATTTTCATTTTTTTATATGGATTATGTTATGATGAGATGACGTTTATGAAACCCATCTTATTCTTTGGGTTATGATGAATGATTTAGGGTTATTTTGTGGAAAATGTAAGAATTATTTCATTATGAGATGGGTGGGAACTATATCTCCCTCCAATTCATTGGGTAAAAAATTATATCTCATGAGATAGACTTGGATGGAATGGTAAGTTAATCCGGTTCATTGATACAGGACTGGAACGAGGTGTGAACTTGATTCAAAAAGGGTCTTTTTCCACTAAGATGGTCTTCGAAGCAATGCCTTGGCTACTATGGAAAACATATCATGTCATTAATGAATTACACAGTTATATGTTTTATTCCCATGTTATTTTATCATGATTAATGTTTATTTATGATATATTCCTTACGTACTGCCAAGTTTTATGTCATTTCTCATGATTTTTATGTTTAAACATCTATTCATGTTTTTTTGTTCGAATGTATATGATTTGTTTTTTAACCATGTTTACCCTTACTGAGAATTTTAGCTCACTATTTATATCTTTTCATTTCCCCATGATTTAAAGAGAGGTTTTAGGTAAGAAAACAAAAGGGGAAGATCTTTATGATAGATGTTGAAGATCTTTCACCATGATTAGAAGATTATATTCTTAGTATCCAAACACAGTAAACTATTACGGTCCTTGTGTGTTTTTTTATTTATTTATTAACAATTCCAAAAAAGAGTAATGTAATGTCCATGTACCTCATGTTTGGGGTCTCAACATCATTTATCCATTTGATTTTGTGACCTTGGGGTGATATAGTTTTGTTTTATAAATATACTAGTAATACATTGTGGTTATGAGTTTATTAATATAATTTAAACTTGATGAATGTGATAAACCAGTATCACCATCCTCATATCGACGATCTCATTGACTAGTTAAGTGGTTCATTGGTTTTCTCTGAGATTAACTTGAGATAAGGGTTTTATCATTTGAGAGTTAAAACATCTGATGTCTGTAAAATTGATTTTATAAGAAGGTATGTATTATATGATTACATCATGAATCTTTTTGAGATGATTAACACATGAATTTTGTTTGTGTACTTGATGAAATAAATATTCCACCCACACATGGATCATTTTGTTATTGTTTTCATTGGATGAAATCTTGGTGTACTCCAAAACACTTAAAGATCATTCCCAACATCTTAACATCATCTAGAGTACTCTAAGAGATAATAATATATAAAACATGATATATTTGTGTCAGTCTTGGATTAACTGGGTACATATATTGGGTAACATCATCTCAAAGGAAGGTGTCTTAGTGGACCCATAAAAGATTGTAGGTAGTGGTTTATAGGGGTCAGACCATTATTTTTTTGTTACCCAATTTTTTTGGTGCTGGTGGATTATTATTATAGGTTTATCCACTATTTTTAACTCTTGGAGTTTCCTATTTTAGGATTGAAAAATAAGGTAATTATTATTTAATGGTCTAGATCATGTGATTATTCATTCCAGGTGTTAAAGATGTATTTGAATACTTCAAAATTTTTAATTCATTCTGAGTTAGTTAAGAGTATCCTTTTTATCAGATGGTTTAGGGGTAGGAAAAGGATTCATTTTAATGTAGGCAGATTTATTTATGGTGTATAGTTCCTTGAATGTGAGTCCAAATGATTAGAACAACCATATGCATGACCATGAGTTATCTATAGTTGTATATGACAAGAAGTTTTTCACTATTATCTATTCAGTAATAATATAACTGTGTATAAAAACCAAAAAATATTAAAATATATCTTTTCACATAACTATTTTATTCTATATCAATAGAGGTTGGTTGAGTATAATCATTATTTTTATTTTGATCTTGAATATAAACATAAAAATGGAAACAATGTTGCTGATGTGTTGAGTGGGAGGACAAAAACACTAGCAGTTCAGGAGTCTAGTTGAATGTGGAAGATGATATCTTTACTGTATGAGATGCATATTATGGTTTACTAGGGCTAGGAACATGTGAACCTCATATCAGAGTATATGTTTAGTCCAATATTTTGAGCTAAATAAGAGAGATTCAATATGAAGATGTGGTGTCTTTTTCCCTGAAGGAAATCCTTGATGGTGGGGTCAATTATTGATTTGTTTATAGATGAGGATGGGATCATCTATGTTCGAAACCATGTTGTTGATTCTATGAGTATCCATGGGGTGTTGATGTGAGAGTTTCATGACTTGAACTGGGGGTGCCTCCTGGTTTGGCCAAAATGCACCATGACCAACATTGATAGTATTTTTTTCTAGGAAATAAAAAATATATTGTAGGCTTCATAAAATGATGCTACACCTATCAAAAGTTGAATGTCGAGTATCATTGACAAATTATATTATTACATCCACTTCCAATTATGGAATGATAGAGGGATGCCATTAATACTGAATTCATGGTTTGTTTTTTTTGGATTCATTAGAAGAATGATTCTATATGGGTAATTATAGATCGGTTGATAAATATAACCCATTTTTTGTCTATTAATGATTTTTTATCAGTAGATACATTGGGATAATAGTATGCTCGTGACATAATATATATATATATATATACAGTACTATAGGTTATATTTTTATATAGTGACCCACATTTCCATTCATGTTTCTAGTAAGGGTTTCAGAAGGCATTTGATAAAAATGTATTTCAGACTATGGATTTTCACCTGTAGAAAGATTGGAAGTCGAAACATAATATACAGGTTTTGGAGGATATTCTATGAGTAACTTACCTAGACTTTGATGTGTAATTGGAGAATAACCTAGAACTCATTGTGTTTTTATGTAACCATAGTTATAAAGAAACTATTAATATGGCATTATATGAGGCTCTTTATGCTAGGCCATGTGACCACATATATATTGGATGGGGGATGTGAGTTAGGGTTGTTTTGAAGGAATATTGTGTAGGATACATTAAAGAATGTACATATGATTTTGAAATGTATGGATATGAATCAGGGGATGAGAAATTTTAATCATTCTAGAAATCAATGACCCCTTTAGTTTATAGTTATTGATAATGTGTTCATTTTGGTTTCACATATATTAGGTCCCCATATGATTTAGAGGAAGGGAAAGCTGGAACCCAATTTTGTTTGATCTATCATGATTGTGGAGTGAATTACACCAGTGGCATAATATTTTTCTCTTCAAAAGAGTTTTAGTGATATGAAATATTTTTCCATGTTTCATAGCTTTAGTAGTTTTACACTGACCTTATCATGTGATCGATTCTGATGCTGTTGATATTGAGGCGGATGTACCCTTTTAGGAGTATCATATTATTGTTATGGATCATTGTTTCAAAGTGTTACAGGAAATGATCATTCTGATTGTTTGAGTATTTTGGTGACATAGACATGTTAATAAAATTACATGGTAAAGAAAACTAAATATGCATTCTATATTGAAAAAAATTTTAAGCCTTGAATATTATATATTCATGGGAGTAATACTCAAGCATGAGTTGTTATAAGGTTGGTATATTGTAAAATCCGGAACTTTTTTAGAGATATCACATTCTCTTTTTCATGTACTATTTACCTTGTTTTGGTTATACATTTGTTGGGTATTTATATGGGGGATGTTTCAGGTAAATTTTAGGATTTTTTAGGTTAAAGGTGTTTTTCAAGGATGGAACATGTTATTCAAAAATCATGCGGTTTGACCTTGGATACTATGCATCCTATATGGAGATATAGGAGATGTTTTATGATTGGGGCATGGTTTATCCAAATCATGTGGCCACCCTTTTCAAATTGTGCATCCCAAATCAGAGGGGAATTACATTGTTGGCAAACAATTTTCAAACAGTGGATCATTTTATGAGAAATAATGCACCCCTATGTAGAAGAACATGGTTATGGAACATAATTAGGAAAATGATGAACCCCGTCACAGGAAAATGTGCACACTAGATTTAATTCCTATATAAATTTATAAAAAATTTCCAATCGTCCAATTTTATCCCTTTTCACCCCTCTCAGTACTAACCTGTTTCCTTTATCTTTGAAAACTCCTGATAGGATTATAAGGCTCCTAAAACCCATTTCTTGATGAATTTAATATCCGACTGATGGATAATCTCCTCTATAGTATGTTTTTCTTCCCCATTTAGTTTCTACTCTCTATCATCTTTTATTATAGATGAAGAGCAATTATTTTTAATCAAGTATAGTTCTTTTAAATATAGATTTTTATGGATCATAAAAAATTGGATATTGATCTTAGATATTGGTTTTAGATCTTCCATTTCATTTATAGTTCAATATTTCCACATCAATTTTGTGGGTTTTTTTTTTGAAAACATCCTTCAATGACCTTGAAGAAGGGGGTACAATTTTTATATCCTATATTGTTGATATTAATTAGGTGTACATAATTTTTCAATTTCAATTACCGTATTCCGAAATTGAATTCAAAATTATATTAATTATTTAGATTTGCAATGTGATAATGAAGATTTTCAAACATGTGGTAATGAAATTGGTATATTTGTGATTATAAAGTTGGTGAATAATGTGATTATGAAAACTAATTTATGATGGGTTAATGAAATTGATTTAATAATGGGATTATAAAATTTAGATATACCCTTTGTTTATAGATATAAATTAATATATTATAAATGGTAATGGGTGATAAATGGCTGGATAAATGGAACCATGTGATGTGGTATTTGAAGTTGAATTGTTGGATATTTTCTACGACTCTAAATTCCCATAGGGTTCAAAAATTTCATTTTTGTACCCTACTATACATGCAATTCGTGTGATCATTGAGTTATGGGAGATATAATATTTCTCCAATTACCCACTAGGATATGTACTAATTCTCGAAGAACACATTGTTTGAATGGAATATTGAGATTAAATGAATAATTAAAACACATAAATTTATGAAAAGTGTTTCACTTTTTGGATGTTTAAAAATTCATCATTATCCAATGTTGGTATGGTTGGTTCATGTATCTTTGTGAACCTAAGGTTTTATGTAATGAATTAAAGAACAATTAAAATCTGAAAAACATTTAATTATTTTTTTACTTTATTATTTACATGAATGTGTACTCTATTATAGGAAGGATATTTTTAGACACCATTGGGGTGGCATATTAATTATTACTAAGACTATACTGTTTTATCATGATCGGTGCCCAAATAAACATTATGTTTGTAGGAAAACATAAGGGAAAGAGCCATATGTTAAATAGATAATTTAGAATAGATCATGGATGAGGGAACTAAATAAGATATCAGGACCTAATTTAGAGTTTTCAGTATCATTATACATTATACGAATTGTAACTTAAATCTTATAATGGAATATTATATCTACTAATTTAGTCTTGGATATTGTTACCAAATTTTGGGATCATCATTTTAAGTTTATATCAATTGTTATGGAATTATTCTAGATATTTTGTTTATTGTTTTTCTAATTTTTATTTATTTTTAGTGTTGAGATGCTTTTGATAAGGAGGTTATACTCTTCCCATGATTTATTCATTATATTGTTACAGTTAGTCAGGAGCCCCAGAAAAATGGGGAGGCTTGCCTAAGGTTATGTAATCTACTGCCTTAGGAAACCGAAAAGGGGTATATAGTTTGGGTCATTACACATGATAAATTTATTATTAACTTATGCAATTGTGAATATAGTATTTTATTGTAAATTTGTAGTGGTTATTTCAACAAAAATATTTTAAAAAATAAACAGGGATCTTCGGATCCACTTTCATTAAACTTTGGTTGTGGATTTTTTTTATTTCTCTCCCTTTTCTGATATATTATAAAAATGTATTTAATTATGATTCTATATATTCTTTTTAAATATATACATAGATTACATTACACATATTATTTGGGAATAATTCATGTTTTAATTTTTTTTATGATAATCTCTTATTTGTAAATTTTATTTAAGGGAACTTCTAAAATATAGATATCTATCTATGCACCAGATATATAATTTTTTTAATTGATTAATACTTTTGAAAACCCAAATTATTTTTTAAGAACCCTTATATCTGAATTATAGTATAATTGAAAATAATATAACTCATACTTATTTAAATATACCTATATTCATTTAAAAATAATTGAACAATGTGGCTAATTCTTATTTTTAATTCTCTAATGATTTTCATGGTTTTTTATAATTTGGAACTCAGTGTTCAAGAATAAATCATCTATTTTAAAATATGAACATTAAAATGATTGAATTCATTAATATATTGTTAATCGTTAATATAGTCCTTCCAGTTATGTGTAGAAAAATATTATGAGAACCACTTCATCCTCATGGGTATAATCATGCTTTTTATTTATTACTAGAATATATTTCAATTTCAAAATCATGTTCATGTAAATTTTATGCATATTATTGGTGATATGTAATATATCTATTATTTATGTTGTAAAGTATTCATCTAATGAAATTAAATTTATGTTTCATATGTGGTAATATAATCACACAATGTTATTTTTTTTGGTAGGAGAAATTTTACTATAGTGTATGAGAACTTATCCTAGAAAAACTATGTTATTTTTTTTAGGGGAGGGTCCATGTCTTATTTTTATAATCCTATGTTTTATTTTTTAATGTATTTTTTATTATACAAATTTATGATATCATTATTTTTACCATGTTCATATGTCTATTTAACAATCTTATTCCATGGTACATGTTTCTTCATTTTAGATTACATGATCCAATATCATTATTTATGAACAAATCCTATTGTTTAATGTTCCTTTTTGAAGGATATATCACCCCTAATAAGGGTTTATTTTATATATCTGATATATACCTTACTGATATTTTTTACTTTAACGAGTATTTGATCTCAACCCTTCCATATTTTATTTCATCACCATGATTTAAAGATGTGAATAATATATGAAAATACTATAGGGAAGTCTTGTGGGGATAAATACTGGAGAATTAATAAAAACTATTGTAAAATAATTTAATCATGTTCATAGTACTCATAGAAACTAATCCTTTAATTGTGTGGATTTTCACACTATTTTCAGAGTTAATGTTTGCCTTTTCAAAATGATATAAAATATAGACAATATTTTCTCATGATTCCATATTCATGATGTAATAGTTATCCATAAATCATTATATTCAATGAATCTTTCTTCCCTATGTTCCATGTTAATAATATCAAGGAAATAATAATTTATTTGTTTGTATATTGGTATTAATTTTCTTCTTACCCATTTCTTGGGCTAGATTTAGAGTATTCATATTATCATAGGATATCCTAATCAAATTATATTGGACTCCTACTACAAGTGAGGGACTATCTTATTAGAATGGGAAGATTATACCAACATAATAGTGTCATAAATCATTGAATATGTTATATAATAGTCATCAAAATTAATCATGTAATATTATTTATAATAAATTCTTATTCTATGAGAAATTGGTAAGAAAGAATATGGCCATTCATCTCAACTAGCCACCCACTAGGATGTTAATGGATATAAATAAAATAATAATAAAATATATTGAGTCATATTATAATAATATAAGGTTCTTAATAACCTATTATAAAAATCCCTAACATGTATCTCTATTTTGACTATAAAATACTAGACTTTACCCTACCAACACATTTAATCATGGATTCTGAAGAGTAATAATATTCCATGGCCTCTCAAGAAATTTTTGAGGGATACTAATACACTACCACCAATGATTTCCCTAACAAAAAAATTAATATATTTTATTAATAATGTGATATTCCCAAAATAATAAATAAATTATCATGAGAGTGTTATAAAAGAAGTATATTTATCCTTAGGTTTAGTGGTTACACATTGAATAGAATATATCTACTTTTTATTGATTTCAGTGTTTCTAATCCAATCACAATTAAAATACTCAGAGAGGGGCACATCATGTCATAGAAACTATAAATAAAACGTTTTTTAAATAACATGATCCTACCATGAAACTGATGTATTGTACACAATTAGTGTCATGTAGAAAAGTTCTATAGATAAGAATCTTATATAGTATCATCAGGACCCTACGTTAATTTTTACACTCCACCCTATAAGTATGTATTTTTCTATTAATAAACCTAAGGAATATATCATCACCCTAAAATTATATACACTATCTTTGGGATTTAATCACAACATTCCCTCCCAAACCATTGAAATATATATATCATGTCATTAGGAAACTCAGTGGTATACCCACTCCCCGCCTGGGAAAATATATATCATATTGTTAGGACAACTGGAAACATAATCACATGTCATCATGAAACAAATATCATATCTTTATCCTCCTATAGGAATTCATGATCACCATTTGGAAACACTAGTCACCTATTCATTAATATAAAATGTATACCCTCTTCATTCATGGAAAAAAACATTAAAATGTGAGAATATTTATGCTTTATACTCTATCAAATATCATTCTCACATAGGTAGGTTACATGTGTATGACTATTACATATGACCATGGTTAGACTATCATGCCGACAACCTTAAACCATCAATCATGGCCTAGAAAAATTATTCCAATGGTGTCTTCTCATATATAAGATATTATAGGATTACCCCTTTAAGTCCCTATTTGTCAGAGAAACTATCCTCATCTAATTAAGAGTATAAATACATGAAACTATTATCAAAGGATTATATTTCCCCAATTTAGAAATTTTGTCTTGAAAAACCAATCCATAAAAACAAAATGTACCCACAACCAATAATGAGGTTTTATATTTATTCCCCATTTAGGTTCATCGAATTTAGAATAATGACTTCACCCACCTATAATACATTGTCATTCTCTAAATGATATAAACTTTTTAATTCATTTTATCCAAAAGATAATTAAAAAACAGAGAGCATATTCCCATTAAGTGAGAGATGAAAACTCAACCCATCAATATCTATAACAATTTTACCAACCAAACAATGATAACTAGACTTGAAAAACTATTCAAGGATATGAATTTCTTATTTAAATCCCAGGAAACAATATCCATCCCCCCACTACCTCAAATGATATCCTCTCCCTTCAGAAGAAAATTTAATGGGGAATTCCTTTTCTCACAATATAACTCGAGTACCTTATCTAATCCAATGGCCTCAAAGTTACCCTATATCCGGGACTTAAAATTTTATTCATTTTATTTATACCTCTTTATGTTTTATAAATAATGATTCACAAATTTATGATAAATCTCTTAACTATTGATGGTTAGGGACCAAATGATGTGCCTAAGGGTCCGTTTATTCCATTAAAACATAATTTCAATACAATCTATTTGGATAAAAATAATTTTAATTTAATGATTGTTCAAGAACATTTTGTAATATAATTTGTCACATGATCATAAAAAATTTATAATACAATATAGATTTTTAAGTAAGACCTTCCACATTCAGAGTAACTATAAACTCAAACCCAATCATAGATATCAGGGAAAATTCATTAGGTTTCTATAACCATGTTCCTATATACATTAGAGATCCTATCGTCTAATAATATTAAAAAAATAATTATTTGTAACAATTTTAAATTCAATATTCATTTTCTTTCAAAAATTATGAACTGAGAATATCTAATATAGTGGAATCCACTCACTAAATCCATGGGAGAAAACAATACAACATCTAATGAGATTCTCTGAAAACCTCAATAAGAAAAATCCACATTAATTGGGAATTTATAACTAAAAAAATTACATCAAATTTTATCAAAACACTATAAATTTCATAAAAATTATATATCTATCCTTAAAGTGATAATAATCATACAGGAACCCATTGGGACAATCTATATCAATGTGATGAAAAATATCCATCATTATAGAATGATTCGACAATGCTTTGGTAGATTAATTTATTAAAAAATAAATTATAATAGCTGGAAATAGTGGCTAATTAATCAGATAAATAATGTTGGAAAGATATGAAAAAAATACTTAACTAATTTATGCAATTTTTCATGTTCTACTAATTTTCAAGAGTACTCGAGAGGGGTATGAAGGGTGAAGATCCCTTAACCACCAATAGTTAAATAGAGTGATGTTGGATGAATGGGGGGAAATATGTTTTAAATATTGTGGAGTATATTTGTATATAACACTATTTTTTAAATTTTGCATCGGACTATATTTTTCTGACATGGCTCACCAAGTCATGTACAAACTATGCTTTTACCATTATTAAAATATATAACAACATGTGGTTTTCATCTTACTCTTCTATCTATCTATATTAATGTTGTATAATAACAAAATAAGGAAAAACATCCATCATGGTAAACTATTGGAGTCCAAAATATTAACCATAAAATCTATATAATACTTTTCCATGGTTTTTCTATTATTGTAATTATTAATTCCAGAAAATATTTTTAATAATATATTTTTTTGTAGGACATACTTTGTAATTGTCAATAGATATGTCTAGGTTTAGGGTTACCCTAATAGAATAATTTCATGTTGTCATAATTCACCATTAATTTTTTTGAGAGGGATTAATGCTAAAAGTAAAGAAGAAATAATTTGACTCCAGAGAATCATATTATAATATGAAAATATGAGTAGAAGTATTGATGAAATAGAGTGAACATATTGTTTCTTTAGTGTGTGTATATAACAACATGATATTTAGATAAGAATACATAGTAGGGATTATTTTTACATTGGCTGTATTATATCTTGTAGAATAATTTTATTCTACAAATGCTGAAATTATTTGAGCACCAAATTCAATATACTATAATAGAAATATCATTAAAATGAATAAATTTGTCGATGAAAGTTAATGATGGTATTATAGAATCTGTTATTAGATATTTTTCATAATGACTTATTGATTTTAGATATTTGGAAAAATATTATTTGAAGGATATTATGATTTTTGTGCCTAATAATATAATGTTGAAAAAATATGAGATGTGAAAGTAATGAGAAAGAATATTAAGGTCCAAAGGAAAAGGTGATATCACTAATGAAACAATTATAGTGTAAACTATATAGTTATAGTATAATCGATCTAGTATTTTATATGATAAAATTTACAAAGTGTATAATGGAATTTGCCACTAAATGATTACTAATACTATTTTAGAGGATCTAGTATTTGAGAAAATGTATATGAATGTTTAAATTGATGTTTTTATTCAAAGTGAATTTATTTATTTGTTGTATATGCTTATTGATTCGTTTATCTTAATCTAGGTAATATAAAATGACTATAATAAATAAATTAATTGTAATAAATTAATGTAACATATAATATAAAGTATTTAATGGAATATTAGAGGATAAATATAATATTGATGATTTATCTTGACCATCTGATTAAACATTAAGATGGATTGTTTTTATTTTATATTTATGGTAGTATACTTGATAAAAATATGGAAAGGAGTGAACATCCATTAAAAATATGTCTAGAATATCAATATAAAATTAATTTTATTACTAAGAAATGATTTTATTTGAATAAGAAATTCATTGTATAAGTGGTAATATACCAAATATAAAAAATAATTATAACATGAAATAAATTTTCAAAATTAAAAAGTCTGACATTAATAATAGGGGATCCAAAATAACACTAAAATATTCCCCTAATTCTCCTCCCCCAAAGAAGTTTTTAAATGGTTATATTTATCAACAGGTTTTAAAAAAATGATGACCAAAATAACAATGAATGGAATCTATTGGTTTTAACAAAATTATGAACTAATAGAAGACCATTTTGTTTTATTATAAATAATGAAATAATATTATTCATTTTAAAAGTGGCACACATCAAATAAAGAAGTTGATAAATATAGTGGTTTGTTGTAAAATTCCATTATAATTTAATAATTATCACGTCATTACCCTAACAAGATCTTAAGATGAAACTATCCAAAGCCCACCTCCATAGGTAGGGGTTGCCGACATGCACCTGAAGGCATATCCTAAATGTGGGGTCATTACATAATGTACATGTATGTGCACACCTGGCCATATCAATGAAGATGTAAATAAGAATAATAAAAAAAATTGAAATATCTGGATCATAAAACAAGAATTAAAGTCTTTATGGGTTTATAGTACTACAATAGTGAACACTGATAATTAAAGGAAAAAATACAGGCCCAACCAGAATGATTTACCACCCTGAAAAAACTAGAATGTAATGGTTTTGAGAGATCCCAACTCCTGATATCCAAGATACGAACATAATATGTGGTCCAACAAACCAACATTACCTAAGCTCTTCTATAGTCATTGCCGACCTGTCCTTCATCTGCATAAGAGATGACATGTGCGAGAAAAGACCATGAATGTTTGAGTTATACATACCGATTAGTACACCATAAAGCTGAAGGGAAGAGTAATAATTGAAATAAAATGAATAAATAGATAGTAGATAGGTCAACCCAAAACACGAGAGTAAAAAAATTCAATTACGTGGATTATATATATATATGATAAAAGCAATGAAACCCAAACAAGAGAGTTTGTGATCTCCATTTCAATGACCGACTAAAAGAGTGACATCAATTCTAGAATTCCATCAATGATTCGAAAAATATGGCACATTTTCCCAATAAAAAATATCTAAGTCAACACACACATAACCACTATGATGCAATAATTTGGGGACCAATTTTATATGTAGGGGACCCATTCCGTTCTTTAATAGTTGGGTTCATATAATTAGATATATTGAATATCCATGAACATTCTTAATATGAAGGTTCCACTTTGATGTTCGGGGACCCATAACTTATACTTTTGGGATTGTGCCACTCAAAATTAAATAGATGTCTCATTCCTAGTAAATATAGAGGTTACTAATCTAGTTGTATATAGGGGACATATTCTTATCCTGGCTATAGGGTGGCACACTAGTAGTGAAGGACGCATGTCCTACATAGTTGGAGGTGGCCACTCAAAAAGATGATAGAGGAAAA
Organism: Viscum album; assembly: GCA_963277665.1. Taxonomy (NCBI): domain Eukaryota; kingdom Viridiplantae; phylum Streptophyta; class Magnoliopsida; order Santalales; family Viscaceae; genus Viscum; species Viscum album. The sequence continues at coordinate 578,640,764 of OY728138.1, read as the reverse complement.
ATTAATTTCATTAAAGGAGTGTTCTACTATTCGATTAAATAGAGGACCCATACCTATCTTAGATAGATGTTTCCACTATTTTGATATGTAGAAGACCCATGTCTTATCCATGTAGAATGTTACCACTCTAGAAGCCTCTACTCATCCATCATGATCACTTCTATCATCGAGCATCACCTACATAAGTTTCATAATTTGATTATCTCAAATCATTCCTAAACATACACCATGTAGGACACCATCATTTTATATGTGGCAAAAAATTAGGGTAGGATAATTATACGATAAAATATGAGTCCAAATGAAGGAGATACACGAGGTTGATGTTTCCTCCACAGGAAAAACGACATACATGACATGTTAGGAGACCCGCACGACATGTGTTCTTTCTCAATGGAATCACAGTGTCCATGAAGTTAAATGGATTTCTTCCCAAGTAACTGTAGATGGGGTGAAGAGGGGTATACATGGATTTTAGAAGCCACCATGAGTCTTTCCCATGCTCTTTGGTCATGTTTGTGTACTTTTTTACACAACACGTTCCTCGTTGTGACCGGGATCTTGTAATTTTGAAGAACGCAATAGCCTTTCCATCACAAGGTAGATTAAAATATTGTGTTCCTACATGACATATGATTACTAGAATTCTAAAATACCCTTACTATGACAACCATCTACATACATGCCATGTGTTCTTCAGACAACCCAATATGTAGTTCTGTTTTTCGCAACATCTCAGATGTGAAATACAAAATCCAAATATGATAGTTCTATATTTGATTCAGGAATTGACTCTCTATAAGGGGATATATCTAAACTCCAAATAAGAATTTTCCCATCTGCTGACTAGAAATCAAATCTTCTTTCATCCCATGGAAACCTGCAGATGTCTTCATGCCACCACTCATATCTAGTCTCCACTATTGTTTTTGAATATCAAATTCAATAAAAAAACAATAACTTTTGACCAATTATTCATCCCCAAATACATCCTTCATCATTAAATACTTCATCTACCACAAATAGTTTTCAAATCATGGTGTTTGATTGGGCTTGTTCCGACCCAATAATGTCGAATAATGACCCCATGATCCAACGATGACTAAGAAAAAGAGTTTTCTATGTAAAGGACTATGAACTAGGTTTTAAAAACATTGTACAAGAATAAAAATACAAACATATAAAATTAAAAGATCTAGGGTTATTAAAAAAGTTAATAATCAATTTAATTTCAATACAGGGGTGATTTTAATATTCTAAAATTGTCATATATCAATGAAAGGGATTGATCTAGATCAAAAATTTAATCCAATAATGTATAATGTGAAAATTTTGAGTCATACCTAGATATTTAACCATTTAACATTAAATAAAATGCTCTATAATTATTTATCGAATTTATTTCATTCACTAATCTCAATATTCCATGATTCAGAGTTCTATCTTCATTATATTTTGATTCTCAAATGGATAAAAGGAAGAATGCCTCTTGATGGTCCTAGGGATATGTGACTAACCATGGGAAAATTTCTATATGGTTTTAATTAAATGGGTAATTTGGGTTATGTGTGTTAATAAAAAATATATTTTTTATCGCTATTAATCATACATGCTAATGGTCACCATATCTGAACACCCCGTACTGACGGGTTTTTGGTCACCCCTAGGGTGAAGATCATATTTCAAATTTAAATATGGAAATATATTTATAATCTGAGAATCCTTTAAGCGTTTTCCATTATTTTCATAATTTAGAAGTGAAATATATAATTTTTCATAATATTGTAATAAAATTGAATTTCTGTCACATCAGGCGTCAAAATTGTACAGTGTCTCAGTTGATGGCTCTGGAAATATATGTAGAAATACATAAATGTATTAACATGGAAAATGGTTATCTAAATCATTTCTTACATCAATATATTCATCCCAAAAATTAAAAAACATCCCAAAAAATCTCAGGATACTAAGCCCGTATCGGGGTCTCCCGCTACTAGGAGATCCTCTACATGTTGATATCCTCCCACAACATGCGAAACAATTGGATTCTCCTTCCACGTATGGTCCTCTACTACCAATAATTGATTTTCATTTAGTTCCCCATAAAAGTGTCTCCATTATCAATGTGGAGCTCCATTTATTCAATAACATGCATGAGGTCATGCACTAATCATCTCATCTATGACACATGGAAGACATCATGCACCCCCTCAACTATGAGGGCAGAGAGAGATAATAATAAACGTTCCCAAAAAACCTTAATAACTCCAATGTACTGATGAACCATATAATTATCTTGATTCCTTGTCCAATCTTTTACAATATTCTTCATGGGGGGTCTCTATAGAATATTGGGTCTTCCTTCTTGAACTCCAAGAGCCTATGAAATCAATCAGTGTATGATTTATTCCTACTCTAAGATATCCCCATCCATTCATAGATGACTTGGACCATCTCCATAATTTCCTAAATTGCATCTTGAGCCAAAAGAGATTACACTATAATATCTATCTACAATAACGGTAACAAGAAGGGTCTCATGTATAAGCTATAAAAGTTTCCATGTTGATAGAAGATTGGTAACTATTCTACTACACAATCTCAACCATGAATAAATAATTGTATTAGATAGATAAAATTTATAACACACAAGGCATAAATAAATCCCCTAATACCTGGATAATGTAATCTCCCTTCCAATATTAATGTGGGTGAAAAGATGTAATCATCCTAATTTGTGTCCTATATTATTCCTGCAATCCTCTCCACAATTGTGATGTGAACTACACGTCACTATTTGAGACAATAGTTGAGTGAAATACATGATGGTGAACAATATTACATACCTATATATTTTCCAAAATCTCGGCTAATATATTCTCTCAGATAGCAAGGAAGTGTGACGATATCATGAGTATGTCAAATATCACTCAAACAACATCATGGAACATCACTGCTTATGAAATACCTGTCAAAAATCCCAGGGATATTTTATCCCATTTAGACTGCATGATATCAATGGGACGAATCAAACCTACATGAATCTGGTTGTCTACCTTATCATGATGATAAATGATCCATCACGAGAAGAAATCAGCCACACTCCATCTCATTCCACCCCAACTAAAATTCCATTGAATGTATCTATAAATCATCTCCATTTCGTGATGTATTTCTTGGGTAGAAGTATGAAACTCTCACTTCACCTCCACCATATCATGACTGGGACCACCATCCTTCTCGAGAAAAGGATTACATGATTCCCTCCTTAAGAAAATCTATCGAGGTAATCTTTATTGGATATATGTTAATTCATGAGCTCCCAGTCAATGATTCTCTACAAGGATGGTGACACACATAGAAAACGTGTATGGGTCATCCTCATAGATTGAAAAAAAAATTCACACTCCAGCTCCAACAGGGTTAGTTTTATGGAAGCCAACTACTCAAAAGCCTCCCACACCAATCGAGAATGGGACTTCCAACTAATGGAATATGCTACCAAATTTCCCTTCCATATAGTGTATATTATCTTGATTTCGTAGTCATGTAGGTACTCCAGCCAATAAATCTTTATCTAGTTCATGTATCTCTTCATGAAGATACACCTGGGACTCTGATGGAGTAATTAAACCAAAAGGCTCCCTCCAAGAAGATTGTGCATATGAATCCTCACTATAAAGACTACTACATTCAGATCTAGTCCAACAGTCTCATATTACTTTCCATGTGGTCTCAACTAGCATGATTTGTGTACAATAAGTAACTACATTTACTTAAACACCAAATTGATCCCAACTCTGAGGGATCACAGTACACTATATACTCCACAAATTCTTTTTGCAGTCTCAACAAAGGAGAAATCGTTATCCTTATCCTTAACTCTTCAAAGGCTCTTCGGTACTACATGGTCTTGAATAATGACTTACCTTCCTCTGTTAGGTAAGTAAAAGTTGATGAAATCAATGATAACTTTTCCATAAAACTCTAGTAGTACCCCTTCATTCCAGGTAAACATGTCACATTTGGAACTCTATTCAGTGTGTCTCAAGAAAGAACTGTGTCGATCATCACTAGGTTTATGGCTAAACCATTATATGAAATGATATAAACTAGAAAGTGAACCTTGTGAATCTATTATTAGAACATCTATAGCTTACCATAAAGATATTACTACAGATGAAAATATATGACCATCATAATGTCCCCCACAAACACTTCTAATGATGTAGAGTCTAAAATTATTTCATTTATCAAGACAACAAAAAATGGTCCAAGTAAGGATAGAAAATCCGGTTTAAAAATCCATAAAAACATTGGGGGAATTTTCACACTGATGGGAATCACCATGGACTAATAGTGTTTATAATGACATCAAAACGTAGGATTTGTAATATCAGACTCAGAGACCTTCAATTAATGGTTCATAGATCTGAGATTGACTTTGTACAAGCATATTGTGGATTATAACTGGTCAGTGTGGTATTCAATACATGACAAGATGTATTTGTTCTTTATCGTGGCATGTCATATGTGATAATATTCCACACATTGTCACATGAACCAATAAGTATTTTACAAAAAAACACTAGAGATTTATATGGGGACACACATGGCCTGATGAAACCCTTCCATCAATGGAACTCCAACTGTAACCTGATCCCATGGATCCAGGTAATATCCATACGACATCCTAATTAAATATCATGTCTATCTTGAGATTCAAGTGTATATAAAACTCCAACACTTGCATCAAGGGTAGTCCCAAAACATCATCACTGAAGATTAGGCTATACAAAGGGCTACATTCACCATTGATATGGAAGGGGCTCTAGCATCTTTATCAAGAAAACCACTCATATATCTTTGATATATCTTTCATCCGTAAAGTTGAACCTAATCCCATAAGTGAACAATCCTTGGACTTATCTGTGCTGATAGTAAATCCTAGCTTAAACATTGGAAAAATAGTCCATAAAAATGGTGATGTCATACAATTCAACCATAATGACCAAAAGTTACCATTTGAATGTATCTCCAACAAGTGATATTTTGTACCATAAGAAGATAAAAGACACATAATAAGTGTTCCCTATAAGAACATCATGAAAAAGATATTAGGATGGTGACTCAACATGGAGATTAATCTCTCATAGAATGTGTATACTTATGATGTAATGACTCAAATAAATTTATAATAGTAGATAAAAAATAAAAGAAATATAAAATTTCAATCCTCTGATCATTTTTTGTTCCATGGGATCATAAGCCTTTATAGCTTGTAGCTGTTCGGGGCCCTAATTAGTATCTCTATGAGACTGACGTGGGTTTCCTAGTGTTGGTAGTGGAATTGTATAATAGTGTTGACCATGAAACAAAGATCTACATGATGGATCTCCACCTACTCCTCTATAAGCCATGCATTCCTGGGTGCCTCCAGATACTCTCATGGGAGATCCTTGATCATGTCGTTGTCTCTTCCAAGGTAGTCTATATTCTACATTCTAGTGGTCCTCAGTACGTTTGGTCATGCAGTCACAAATTGTGAAACCATTCCTATCAAATGAATATCTCCTCCCTAATATGGGATTCTCTAATACTCTATGCTTCCCCGAACGATGTGGTAGATCCTAATCCTATGTTGATATCATTTTCTAAAATCTTGTTAAATGATGTTTTCTAGCTATTGTAGATGACTCTTTCTGGTAATGCATATTGGCAGCTCAACATTCCTTGTGTCCCTTTGACTGTAAGACATACACCACTAACACCTTCTCTAGCACCCAATCCTAGGTGTGGATTATGAAGGACCCAAATTTAGAAAAGTAATATCTATATGTTACCTTCTCTAGATTTCATGATTAGAAGTATCTATCCAAAATCATGTCAAGGGAATATCACATAACGTATGTGATACTCACTAAGAACACAACCAACGTCATCCATCCCATCTATATCTCTATGTTCTCATAAATCCAAACTGATCACAATAAGGTGGGGTTGTACTCCTCGAAAAACATCAACTAAAATTTGGTCCATGAGAGTGTCGACATATAATATATATGGGTGGAATGACTCTACCCATTCCTAGATCATAAATGTAAAAACCAAGCTACAAGGGAAACTAGCTGATCCATTTGTTTATAAACAAGCCAGAAAAAATGAACCACATACTCAAGACAATCCTCAACTTCCTACGGATCCAACTCACCATATAACCTCAATGGTATCTATCCTAGAAAATTTATGAGTAATTAAAGCTTGTGAACATCCTCAGTCTAATCGAAAAGAATGTTCTGTTACTCATAAGGTGGTTGTGCTTCTATCTTTCTACTTAGATGATGGATCTCAGGGTATGGACCACGACATGAGGACTTGTAACTGATCTGATCATTATCGTGATCTGAAAACTATATCTGGATGGATATATTCATAAAGGAATCATGAAATTTTAATCAAGATGTATCACCGTTTAGATGATAATATATGTACAATATAGAGATGAATCAAGAAGGAAAATTAAATACTCAGTCTTATGTGATACATATACCATTTGATCATTGAAAACATTGTATATGAATTTCAAGTCGAAAACTAGGTATTCATGGTCTTATTTAATGGACACATTGGTTTCCCATGCTATCACTGGGATCCTTGACATGATATCCACACTCAAGGCTCACTAACACTCCTTCCATATGTCCCAAAAAATTCATAATAAAGGGATTACTTTAAAAACTGTCCAATTGAATGATATTATTTGTTACCAATCTATCATTACCCTACCATAATCGATGATTAAGATGTAACTACTCTAAACATACCTCTATATTTCAATGGGTCAAATCATGCACTGAAACACATATCCTAAATTGGAGGCCATTTTCTAATATTCTAATATAAACAGACTAAAAATTTTTAATGAAGAATTAAAAAGGAATAATAATAAAAGAATAAGATATCTAGAATATTAATAAATCAAGAAAAATTTCTAGGGTGTATAAGAGTACACTAGTAAATACAAAAAAGTGAAGGGTAACAGTACACATAAAACCTAAAGGGTTTCCCAGCTCTACAAATATAGGATGAAAATGTGCCAAGAGGTCACAAATCCTAATATCCAGGCTCTGACCACTATAAATTGTACAATGCACTAAGTGATCCTAAGATCATATATATTCACCACTAACCTATCCAACATCTACATAAGACCTGACATACAAGAGAATCCCTTGTATAGTTGAGTATATACATACACATTATGATTCCCCAATATCTAAAGGGGGTGTAATATGAGACACAAAAGAAATAGATAGAAAATAGAAATCTCAACCCTGGTCAACAGTGTAAACAAACTCAACAGCTTTGATTATATATATATTTAGTTTCAAACCAAATATACACAAATGAGTGATAAGGAGATCTCCATCTTATAATCTAACAAATTTTATGTGTGACATTAGTTCTAGAAGTTCTTCATCAATGCCCAACATATCACGCTTATGCCCTGTAAAAAAAATCAAAGTCATCACACGAATCACAATTATGAAACACTATTAAGAGTAAAGATATCTATGTAGAGAAACATTTCCCGGTACAATAGTATGGTTCCACTCAGTAGATATATATATGAAAAATGCCCTGTCTCCACATGAGGGTTCCATTCTTATGGTTATGTACCCATATCATGACTCCCTAGGAGGGTGTAACTCAAAAGATGAGATATGACCCATATGAAACCAATTTATATGGTTCCACTCTAGTAGTGTATAGATTACCCATGACCAACCCATATGGAGGGTTCCACTATAGTTTTTAGGGCCCATGCCCTTCTCTATTGGATAGTGGAACTCAGATAGTGGATAGAGGACTCATTACTTTCCCAGATGGAGGTTTCCAATCCAATTGTCATTTTGGGAACAATTCCATTCACATCCACATGCATCCACTTAAAGAGTAGATAATGTCCAATAACTATTCTGGCTGGATTGTTCAAATCTATAAATTGGTAGAGTATCCATGTCGTTTTCTAGTATTAGTGTGTGACTATAAATGACTCGTAAGATCCTATGTGGTCATTTATATCATCTAGCATCTCCTATATAATTGTTACACCAATAATATCTCTATTAGTACCCCAAAATCAAATGTGTTTTTTACTATTGTTTTCTAAATGGAAAAACAATATGGATTGTCTAGTTGTGTGCCAAAATATGGGTCAAATCAATGGAGATATGAGAGGTTGAAGTTTCATCAAAATGAAACAATTTATACGTTGCACGTGAGGGGACCCCCATAGATGATGGTCCCACACCATCGACTGACCATGTTTTTATAGGTAAACAATACTCCACCCATGAACCATACATGACATGTAGTGGATTTACATGGTGTTTCTGAACCACCAGTGTTCAATCTCATGATCTCTGGTCCTGTTTGTATACATTGGAACACTATGAGTGCCTGGTCGTGCATGTGCTTTTTTACTACAAGATCATAAATTTAGTTTTTCATTATATGTTCACATGGTTTATAGGGGACACACATGTTGTGTGATACTTATAATTTCACCAAACCCTAGCCACCACATCCAATCACCTCCCCACAATGTTTTCTTTGAAAAAAATATCATGCAGCTAAATTTAATTTCTTCTATAACTGGTATATGACCTCGAAAATCCATATCTAATTATTAGTCATTTTTATAAGGCCATTCCTTCTAAAAAATTTAACATCTAAACTCTAGATGATTATTTTAGCCCTCTTGGGCCAAAAACCAGATCATATTTCTTCTTATAGGAACCCTCATGCTTTACCATTATACCTCTAATCTCCCTTCACGTCCATTAGTAATAGTTTAAGAATCCTAGAAAAAAAAACACATGTTAACCAACAGTTCATCCCAAAATCCATCCATGGTCAATGATCTTGTCCTCTCTTGTGAAATCACTTCGATCCTGGAGGTCTAATAGGGCTTGATCCCACCAAACAATGCCAAATCACGGCCCCATTTTCAAAGATTACTAATGTTAAATATTTTTGTGATAAATACATAAACACTGTGGTTTAACTTCCATCAATGAAGATTCATTGGCCATAAAATACAATTGAAATATATTGGGATGGAAAATAATTGTATAAAAAAATTAATTTCAGTACATAGTTGATTGGAATGCCGATCAATTGACATTGATCAAAGAAAGGGATTGGTATTTATCAAAAATATAATTAAATTTTATAAAAATAAAAATGAAGTGTCTAATATAGATATTATATAATTTTCATGAAAGAACATTTTCTCCAATTATTGAGAGATGATTTTTCATTTTATGCCTTTTTATTTACCCTGATATAGTGTATGTCGTTGTCTTAATTCGATTCTCTGATAGAGAAGAGGAAGAATTCCTCTTGATGGTCTATGGGTTATGAGGATAACTATGTGAAAAAGGTCATAAGGGTTTATATAATTATCAAATTAGGATTATGTGTTGTAATTAAATAAATATATATAATTACTTATTTCTTCTAAAAATACCTTCCAATTATCTTCTTATCTAAATGCCATGTGCAAACTTGTTTTAGTTCCCACTGAGGGTAAACATCCTATACTGGATCCAACAGTGGCCTTGATTTGGAATTTCATTTAACTGTTTTCCCACATTACATATGATATCAAATTATTATAATATAATATATATTAAAAATTTTTATAACATTTATTATGGGCACGCCAGGCCTTAGAATCACACGATGTCTCAGCTCTTAGATGTGAAAATTTATATAGAAATATTTTAATGTATTATATGAAAATATATGGTTCTCTACATTAGAATAACTATTTAATATTTATAATAATATGAACTATTGAGAGAGAGGAAAAAATAACGTAATATAATGTCCTTTATTATTTAAAAAAAATGATGAAAAATAAATCAATTAGTAAAGCCAATAGATATTGTATTGTATTATTTAAAGCATAGTTTCATAGGAATAATATTTAATACCTTAAATATAAATTTAATTGGATTAGTAATGATATTTTCATAAGAAATCAGTATATATTCATTTTGTGGATGAGATATGGGACGTTGATTATTTCTATTTATAGTCGTCATTGGATTTTTAGGTGTCATGGGTCGAAAAAATGATTTAATGATTTGTGTATAATATTTGAATACCACTAGTTAGTAAACTTTAATATATCTAAATTGAAGCCACTAGCTATCCAACCAATATCACTGGTCAATGGGTTGCACTCCATATGTTTTCTAGGGTTATTGTATGCTCTACCAGGTAGCTTGTAAAGTCTACTAGAAAACACGTGGTGTTCTGCACAATATAGTGGCTTTATCCTTCACTATTGGAGACATGGTGAACTCCTACATAGAGGAATGTTTATACATTTAGTGATGGAATTAGAAATGGTCCTCTAAGATCATAATGATATAATTTATTGCTATATATATTAATTATTACTATATCCCAAAACGATATCAAAAAAAATTGTTAGTTTTTTTAATACAAAACTCTTATTCTGTGATCAAATAATCACATTAGATATTAAAAAATATCTATGTTTTTTATTCACATACAATTATTAAATAATAAAATAAATTAATATGGAAAATAGAGAGTTTATTCTAAAATGTTAAATAATAAGAGGGAAAAGATAAAATTTATAAATACAGTTTCATTGAAAAAATATTTCTCGCCTATTGAACAATATCATAATTTTTATGGAAAGTATTCAAATAATAAACGGAAAACATACTCTATTTGGAAACTTCTATTTCTATAAATTGTACACCTTCCTCTATAAATTATTTATTTACCAACTTGTATAACATTATAACCTATTTTAAAATGTAAAATAACTTATAATGATAAAGGATTATAAATATAGGATACAAAACATGAATAAGATAATAAAAGTGTTCATAAAAACACAATTTTAATAATTTTAACTTGAATTTTGAAAATAATTTTTTTTGTCAAGAATAATTATGATTTTAAATTATAAATAATAAGTAATTAGCAGTATAATTTCATTAATTTAATTACAAAATCATTTTTATTAAAATTAAATATTATCTAGTAAGGGGTATTGTTTGGATATCAGCTAATTGATGTTATATACTAAGGTATTTTAAAATTATATCTCATTTCTGAACATGATCACTAATAAAATGATATTAAATAATGTTGTTCCAAGTGTGTTAATGCTAAATATTATTTCTATATATTCTTATGGAATATTAACTCAAAAAAATAATAATAATATGAAAAAATGCAATCCCAATAATCTATTTGAAATTGTTTAATCCATATTATTTAGATGAAATCATGCTTTCTAGAAATATTCATTTATAACCATAGAAAGTATTTTTTTTCATTTAACATCTCTACGAAATTAAAAAATATCCAGGAACGTTAATAGTCCCACATATTCATTCTTATCTAGTTGAAATCTCAAGAATCAAGGTTATAATAAAAGGAAAGAGAAAAATAGTATACCTTAAGATAGAATAAAGCATTATTTTAGGAACCATTTAGTAAACAAAAAAACAATTTACGAGATTTTAAGAGAAATTGTATTTAATTATCTTGAAAATAAGAAAAAATGAATTCATTAAAAAGAGTATATTTCTGTGGTAGTATGTTAAATAAGACCAGTAATAATACTTTAAAAAATAAGACTGTCAAAAAGTTGACCAGATTAATCTAACGATAAATTATTCAAAATTATCTTATTTTTATTTATTCCTTTGATTTTATCTATGGAAAACTATTTTATATTAGTTGATTTTATTCATGTATAATTGTTTAATCCATATATAGAGATATCGTAAAACAATGAATAAATTTTTAGAGACAAATTAAACTCATTCTATTTATTTTCTCATAATGTTTAATAATTAATTAAAAAGAGATTCATTTATTGATCTAAAATTTACACTTATTTGTTTTAATACATTTTATCACACTATGTGAATTTTAGGATAAATTATTTAATATCATCGATATTTGATTATAACTCATGAAAAATTCGTCAGTAATTAAATATTTATGGTAATCCATATTGTTCATTTTGAAGATGATCATTTTTCATGTGTTTGAAAAAAATTTAGCTCTATGTAAATTGATATTACTACACCAAGAAATTATTCAAGTTGATCATAGGTATATTTAATATATCAAATAATTAGGTAAATGATTGAAAAAATATTAAGAATTTGAATTTGAGGATGATGGAGAATAAGTGTAGTGTGAGTTTACTTTGTTACTAAACATGAATTTCTCCATGATACAGTTTGTTGATTCCTCACCTGTCATGACCCAACCAATTAGAGATCTCTTGGAGAAAGGATGAATGAGTCATGAAAACCAAACTACAAACAGCAATAGACTTGTGGTATGAAACAACTATAAAAAAGGATTACATAAAATGGGTAGCCTTTTCCAAATGTACATATATTCATGCACCCAACCATATCTATGGAACAATGTTGAGGAATATAATAAATAGAATGAAAAAAATTGTGTGAAATCATGAATGGAATATATTATTAGAAAATAAAATAGATTAGGATAGTATAAAAGAAATTATCATGAAAATATACATTCCAAAAATGAATTGAGGTCTCACATTGACAAAAATGGGAATGTATGAAAGTTGAGAGAGCTAAACTCCGGAACATTATATCCTGACTACTATACATGAACAATGAATCTAGGTATCAAAAATCTCCACCAATTTCACCACCGATAAATATTTTCACTGTAAAGTACATGAAACATGATGAAAAATCACCTGATGGGGTGTGTATATACATACCTAAACGGACACGGAGAAAACCAAAGTGGTATAAATTGAAATACACATTAGAAAGAAACCTTATCCCATCAAAAAATGTAAATTAGAAATATAATAAACAACCCTAAATTATAAAATTTATATTTTAAAAAAGAATATAGAAAGAGATGGAAATGAGATATCCATATCTATATCCTAGTTAAGAATAATTATTCTTCCTATGGATCTAAAATTCACCACCAATTATTTTAATTAGACAAAATTTTACCATAATATATGCTGAAGTTTCAGCTCTTCGCTATTACACTCTATAGATGAGGGAGACACATAAATACCATGATTGATCCACACCTCAATAGATCATAACGAATTGAAATTAATACATTGTAGATAAAGGTACCTCACCTAGTGTTGGGGAGTTTAGAAACACCCTTTATAAAGATAACTAGTAAAATTCAACCTTGTGTGATAGGTGTGTACTAACCTCAACAACTCTATGATTATCCCTACATAATAATGGAAATAAAAAAACACTATCTGAAGAATAATCATGATTATTACATATCACATAATTTATTTTTTCCCAATGAAGACCACCATTTAATTATAAATGTAAAACAATACAAGATAGGCTAACTTCTTGCTAAAATCTGAGTTCAAATGAAGAAGATACAAGTGGATAAAGTTGAAGGAGGGAATATACAATGTAAATGGGGGTATACTCAATGTGTGAACCTACCTTTCCCCTATAAATTTTATCCTCCTTACATGGAATGAAATATTGGTCATCGTATTTGGTATGAACATGAGGTAAATGGTGTGTCTATAATGCTCAATGCCAAACCATGTTCTATTATTTATGTGAGTGTACTTCTCGTCATTCCCATGTACCCCATCATTCATATGGTCTTGAACATACCCATATAATATCGAAATACATGTCATATATGACCAGATGAAATATGTTCCTATTATAGAAATAAAATGGATTGGTTACTAGGTGAGGCTCACATGACATGTGGGGCAGACTATATACTGCGTGATCTTTATCTCTGGATGAAACCCTAGAACCCTTACTATGAGCTACATGTAATGTGTGAATTAGGAACACATATAGTGTATTATTTATTTTTATAGATCCTAAATTTCCTTTATACTATTTCAAGATACAACCTTTCCTCCATATATCACATTATTTGACTAAATGAATCTGATGGAAATCTCATCTATAAATCATTTCATGGCCTTCAGTGGCTGGAAAATTGAAATAGGAAATTAATATAAAGGTGAATTGATTCACTTCCTCTATAGATAACTGAGGATATAAACTCCAAAATGTATCCCCAAAAAACCATCTTTATCCATAAAAGACACTGATTTATTCCTATTTTAGACAACAAATGTTAATCAAGGTGTTCAATCATGCACAAACATGCCCCAACATTGTGGAAGTGATACCCTATGGTCCAATAATAATGAATGAAAAGAATGATTTGGAAGAAAAGAATAAGAACAATGTCAAAGCCATCATTCTCCAATAGTTCATGGAAAAATATTATATAAATGGTAAACTTGGGTTAAAAAAATGGGATAGTCCAGAATAAATTTAATAAATAATTTAATTCTTATACATAAAACATGAAATGGATTAAAAAACATAGATCAAAAGATGAGAAATAATCAATGATCAATATTTTAATCAAGGTGAAGAATCCACAGTTAATATAATAGAACACGATTTTGATAAATCATTGGTAAAGAAAATTTTTACCTTTTATGAGGATAACTCCTTACATTTTTCACATCTTAATACACATACATAATATCGCCCATCACCCTCCAATCTCGATCTAAAAATGAATAATACTCCTAGATACTCTCAATTATCCCAGGGATTGTGAGGATAACCATGGATAATTTTTAATAATATATATATATATAGATATATAGGTTGTGTGAATTTAAAATTTAATAAATATATTGATTTAATAACTATAACTAAACACACATCCAATTAGTGCATCAATAGGATATAAATTTCCAAAAATCCCTTTATCTAACGTAGGGTAAACCTTTCATTCCAGAATTAAAAAAAATTATGAGAATACTGATCAAATAATCTATGATGGAGTTTTTCAAAATTTTCAAGTAAAATACATGCATGAGATATAAATAGAGTTAAAATTTTTAAAATATCAATACCGAGATCCTCATGGCTCAAAATGTCACACCTATAATCCTCCTCAATCTGAAAATATAAATCAATATATTCCAAACACTTTCAAGGAAAATACAGTGGTGATGGATTCACTATTGATTAAATAGTTTTCCTTGAAAATACCAAGATAATTTTTTTTGGAGACTCTGAGCCCATATTGGCTCTGTTTCTCAATGGATCCCACATGTATGGTACTGTTCTACCACAACAAATGAACTAAGGAAATGGCCCATCCTCATAGTACCGTCTCATACCAATTATCAATCACCACTGGGTACTCCATGAAGGTGGATCAATCCTCAATATCTAGATCATCCCATTAAATAACATGAAATGTATCATTCTTATATCTCCTTATCTGTGATAGAAGGAAAAAACCATGCAATCGATCCAACATTGGGTGTATGGATGTGTAGTAAGAAACTTCTCCAACCCTACGTAAAACCTCGAAGGACCCAATGAAACCCATAGGTAACATTCATCCATTGAAATCCTCCATTAAAAATATTATTGGGTTACTCATGAAATAAATCTACTCCTAATTAGACTCTATATCCCTACAATGTTTGTCTACATATTGATTCTGCCAGCTCTGGGCTATCCTCGTATTGGTGCATATCACCTGAACCTTCTAAGTAAATTCCTATATCATTTGTGTCACAAAAAGATATTTCTTAAAAATATAATTCCAACATAATGTTGAACTAAAGTATCTCCCATATAGGGTCTCTAAAGGACCAATATAAATAGTAGAGTGACAGAATATGTGACAAGAAAACACTACTAGTGAAATATTATCATCCCTGCTTCATCCCATGTATAAGATAAAATCCCTCTATTGATCCTTCTATAAGACTCTCTACAAAAATGACATAAACTACACATCATATCCATAAAAACACCAATGGAACCCCATGGTTTTGAATGATCCCTTACATTTACAACTTCCAAAAACTCTCTACAAAAGTATACTCAATGATAGGAAGGATGTTTGATGACACTGTTTGTCAATCAGCTATCACGAAGATGGAATTATGGAATCTCAATATCTATAGAATTAATTTCAAATAGCGTTTGATAATTCATTTTATTTTACCTTATCGAATTCAACAGGATAAATCAAACCAATAAAAACATGGATCTTAATTATTAATAGGTTGACATGTAATTCACTAAGAGACAAAATCCACAATAACCGGCCTCATTCTATTTTACAAAAACTGTTGTTGGAGGTACTTTTCTATAATCTATACTTTATGATGTACAAGAAATAGAGAAGTATAAAACTATATAATCACCTCATCATGCATCGTAATCAGAATAATAATCCACCCCCGAAAAGGGATGTCATTCTCTCATAATTGGGAGATTCCATATGGTGTATCCATTAAGGATATCAAGTTATTATGAATCATAGAGTCAATATATGACAATTGGATCTCAATTACAACCTAAAAGAGAGGAGGATTCACTTCCATTTATTAGAGAAAAACAGAACCCCTATTCTATGCTAGGATCAATTATATTGCAGCCGACTACTATGACACCTCATCTAAAAAGTGAGAATGAGACTTCGAAATAAAGGTATATACCACCACATTTCACTTACAATGAGTATAGACTATATCAATGAAAATGTCCAATAAGAACTCCAAACTAAACATATATATTAAGTAAATATATCATTGCATAATGATACAACAAATACTATAGTAGTCTGAGTATACAATAATGTTCCCTCCTAGAAGATAGTGCCACCATATGTTCATATCAAAGAGTACCACTTCAAAATCATGGTCTTGATTCAAATAGTAATTATCATTATGTATCAACTAGCTCAAGAAATGTGTCACTACTACATAAATCTACATCAACATGTGGATAAGACCACCTCCAGAGGCATCTCAAAACTCTACCTACTCCACACAATTCTTTACTAATATCAATACAAGATCTCTATTTTTCGTCAACCTAAACTCTTAAAAGTCTCTTTGACAGTAATCAATCTAGATAAATGGTATACCTATCAAATTTAAGGAAATTTAATAAGTATAATTATAATTTTTGGACCCTTGATACCTAGATTCGGTGCCTTATTACATAACATTGGTATGATCACAAGGGATAAAATCCTAAGACAACGATTAGTTTAGTAGGCTTAGAAGTACTAGATACATACATATGTTTTACATTACATCATCAGATAAAAAAACAATTATCCCCATTGAACACACATATATCATTATCTTATCCCTTCAGATCAACCATAAAATACTTCTTCACATCCTGGGAAAAATAAAACATAGGAAAGGGTGAGCTCAAAAACTTAGTAAGGATAACAATACAACAGAAAGTTTAATAATTAAGAATAAATATTTATGGTCATGTATAAGAAAGAAAATCCTTTTTAAACTTATACATCATCATAATATGGAAAAAATAAATCAAAATAATTTCATTTACATATTCACAAGGATATTCCTATATTCGAATAATCATATGTAATATCAATATCCAATTTCACCATGATGGAATGCATAATTCCAGACATCCTAACCACATAGTTAAGGCCTCACACCCAGACTAAAAATAATATTTTGTCTAGGACATGTTCCAAGACACTAGTTTGTCTCATGAAACCTACTAATGCATCAAGGTGCTATAGAGGGATCCATATGTTATATAATAAGTGCAATGCCTTCCTCATATCAAAAAGGTTAAAACATAACATAAATATCAATATTCAAACTAGAATACAAAATTTTAATACTTTAACCATAAACCATGAATTTTATCAAAAAACATGAACAATCAAACATATCAAAAAACATTCAATACAATATGGAATATTGTATCTTAAAAAATCATCCTCAAACAAGAGTGAAATCCATAAAAAGATGTTGACATAGATTAAATAAAAACTATTTGAGGGAAATATCTCTTTCTATTTTAAAATAATTTTAAAGTAACATACTTAAAAAGGAAAACATTTATTTTGAAAATACTCTTATAAGAATGTAAAGTAAGCTTAGATGTTGATATAACAACGGAAAATTTCTGCACCCGTCATATATGTTAAAAAATTATTCTTACCTAAATTTTTCGAAAAGTTCATAAAGTACCTTGTTTAGAAAATTACAGAAATATTCCTTCAAAACATTTTATATAAAGTCAAATGAGGGTATAATTGAATTTAACACATAGTTTTGTAAATAGTAAAAAATTTTATAAATACATTTTTATGAAACACATATGTGGATGATAAAGAGGTCCCAATATATACTCACATATAAACAATATTAGAAAATAAAGAGATTGTAGAATTATCCCTTACCAAGTAATTTTCCTCGATTGAGGGTAAATTAAACTCTTGTATAATAGTTAAATAATTTTTACTAAATTATATAATAACCACATACATAAAAATGATATCATATATTATCATCTAATATTGCTTTGTTAATAATACTTCAGTAGTATCATTGTTTCAGGTTTTAACTTATTCATTTTCCTTAATATGATTGATTACGTTAGACATTTTTGTTATCGATATGATTTATTTGATTCCTATATGAAATTATATTAATTTATTTAACATTATTTTTAATCACAAAATGAAAATTATTCTTGAATGGTTTTGATGGGGAGTGAATTTCATCGCGTTTGTGGAGACTGTAATCCGTACGTATGTATGAGGGACTATATCATTCATTTGAAGGTGAAATTGTATATAATTGGATGATATATCAAATATAAAGAATAATTGAAATTTTATATTTATTATTTACATTAGTTATGCTCATTATTATACCTATCCAAATAATGATGTGTTTGAATAAGAAACTACACCATGATGTGGAGACTGTAAGCCATACATACACACATATGGAGAGTCTTCATTCATATAATGAATAGAATAATGAATATGGTGGTAAAATATTTCTAATAACATCGGTGTATTTATAAGTTACTATAGTTTTTTTTATGGGAACAACAAATAAAGAGGAAGTTGAAGAAGAAAATAACATTGAAATAGGTGGTGAAATTATTATCTCTTCTTCGGGTGTTACTTTTTGAGTTGATCCAAAGGGCTTCTTAAGATAGATTTATTATCAATGTAAGGCCTATATGTCAATTTAAGGGCAGCTATGAGGATATTTGAGAAGGTTTATTTAAAGCCACATGTATTTGGAGGTATGATTTTGATAGAAGGGGAAGTACCCTTTTATTAGGGAGGTGATGTTATCTTTAGGAAATGATTGAAATATTATTTTGTTATACAACCATATTCGGTTTATAATTGATCCAAAATGATTTATTTCAAGGATAATGTGGGAATGGGTTAAAATCCTAATCCATTAGGTTTTATATATGTTTTGGTCTCCCTATTAACCATATCTTTTATATTTAATTCTTTGTTAGATATTTTAACATTTACCGTGTCTCCTTGTATCTTTATATTATATGGTTAATAATATTTCTATTAAATTACAAGTGAACCCCAAGTGTTTCATTAATGAAATATCTATTATTATATATGTACATTGGCCTAACCATATATTTTTAGTAATATTATATCAATTAATAATATATTATTTGTTTTAAAAACCCATTTATGTCAATTTTGACACTATTTGGTATTTTATTTTTGATAATGTCCTAAAAACTTTATTACTTCTATGAAAATTAATTTAATCAACCCTATCAAGTCATATTAACCTATAATTTTTTTAATTAATTAAAAGTCTCAATTTACATTTATTTGGATATTTATAATATCGATTAGTTTATTCATTCATCAATAAGGTAATTAATACTTTATCATTGTGTCATAAATAAATATAAATATTTAATGACTAAAAATTATAAAAAATACCATTATGAATGATATATTTTTTACTATCAAATCAATATTTATAGATGAATTTATTATATGTGTAACCCAATATTAAAAATGTTTTAGTTATAAAATGTTGAATTTAACACTTTTCACTCTTCTTTAAATAAATTAATAAAAATGTCTTAATCTAATCCATGTGGACCAAAATGACCATATTTTATTCCAAAGGTTAATTTTGGTCAAGATACATTTTTCTTATAGAATTAAGATATGAGTTAGGGTAATAATAATATCATTTTTACCTTTAATTACCCAATTTACATTAGACTGTGGTAAATAAGACTCAGAAGTTACTATTCTCCATAAATTATTTTCATCTTATTGAATGATAATATACATACTGATATTTACTTTGTCTCTATGATTTTTGAAATTCAATTCCTAGAAGTGGTAAAATAAAGTTGTATGCAAATTTGAAAATTCGCCTATAATGTGGGTAAAAGACGGTAAAAAGTTTAATAAAATATTATATATCTAATATTATTATCAAATGACTACAATTAATTATATTGACCACTTATAATTATTATGTATCTATTTTTACCTAATATAAATTTAAATAATATAACTATTTATTTATATAAAATGTCAGTTTTAACCAATAATGCAGTGTTTTTCACTATTAATCAAAAAATTAATGTTTTCAAAAAATACCAGAAATTCACCTGAAACTATTATTGATATTCAAAATCCCAAAATAAAGTCTATTTTTAAAAATAATATTTATAAAATTTAAAAAAATTTATATTACTATTCATAACGGCAAGTTTGATTAGTTGCGGTGTGTTAAAACTCCATGTTGCGTACAACACAAGCTATTACATTATTTAAAGGGAAACATAACGTGGAATTTTGAAGGGATACATTATCCCCTCTAAAAAATAATTTCAACCTCGAAATTTCTAGAATATTAATGAATTAAATGAATCAGGTAGTTCTTCATCATAAGTTCTTCGGGTTCCCACATTGGATCTTCCATCTTAAGATTTCTCCATAGTACTTTCACTAGAGGAGTCTTCCAGTTTCTCAAAATTTGTTCTCTGGTATCAAGAATTATGATCGGCTCTTCGCAATAAGATCAGTTGTTTTCCAATTATATTTCTTCATAGGTGAGTACAATCATTGGGTAAGGAATGTATTTTCTCAACAGTGAAACATGAAACACATCATGAACATTGGAGAGTCTTGGAGGAATTTCAAAATGATAAGTTACAACTACAATTAATTCAATAATTTAGAAAGTTCCTATATTCCTAGGACTTAATTTTCCCTTCTTACCAAATCGTATAACACCCTTCCATAGAGATATATTTTAGAAAACATGATCACCAACTTGAAATTCCAAATCCTTCCTTCGTTTATCGGCATAACTATTTTTCCTACATTTAGTTTCTTTGATGTGATTCTGGATAATATTCACCTTTTCCATTGTTTACCCAACATGTTCTGGGCCTACAAGTTTCCTTTCACCAACATCATCCCAACAAGTTGGTGTGTGATGTCCTTTTCCATATAACCATTCATATGGTGCCATCTGAATAATTGAATGGAAGCTATTGTTATAGGAAAATTCTACCGGATTGAAATATTGATCCCATGTACCTTGAATGTCTTGTGAGAAAGATCATAAAATTTCTTCAAAGGTTTGAATAGTTCGTTCTGATTTTCCATCAGTTTGATGGTGGTAGGCAGTGCTCAGACAAAGTTCAATATCCAGGGCCTTCTGAAGGCTTTTCCAAAATCCTGTTGTAAAAAGGGGATTACAATCAGAAACAATCGATATGGTTACACAATGAAGTCTTATAAGATCGTTAATATATATTCTTCTTAAACGTTAAAGTGGTAAATCTTCTCTTATAGTAATAAAATGTGCTGACTTGGTTAGACAATCAACAATGACCCATATTATATCATTCTTACGAGTCTTTGGTAGTCCCATGACAGAGTCCATCGTAATATCATTATATTTCAACAAAGTTATGGGAATTGGTTGCATTAATCATCATGGATATTGTCTTTAAGCCATAAACTGTTGAAAAACTATACATCATGACACATAATTAGCAATCACCATCCTCATGTTGTCCCACAAAAAATGATCCTTCAAATCTATGTAAATCTTAGAGCTACTAGGGTGTATAGTGAAATTGGATCTATGAGCATCATCCTACAATTTCATTTTTAGATAGGGTATGTGAGGAACACAATGTCTCTTCCAAAATATCAAAATTCCATCTTCATATACAAATTAAACCAATCTCCCATCATTCACTTCTTTTATTTTCTTTTGAAACTCCTCAACATCAGTTTGAGGAATTTTTATCCTTTCAAGAAATGATGGTTTGCCAACCATTTGAAAAAGTATGGATGTTTCACCTTCCATGATTATTCCCGTATCCATTTTTACTAGATCCAAACACATAGGATCCCTATCAATACTAATCTTGTTTAAAACATCATGATTCTTTCTGCTCAAAGCATCTTCCAGGTTATTTACCTCCTTGTTGTAGTAGTGTATAGTGAAATCATAATACTTGAGTAGTTCAATCCACCGTACATGCCTCATGTAGAGTCCTTTATGGGATAAAATATACTTCAAACTCTTGTGACCAGTATATATCTCAAATTTTTTAAAATAGTGATATTGTCTCTATATCTTTAAGGAAAAGATTATAGCTTCTAACTCACGGTCCAAAGTAGGATAGTTTTGTTAATTAATTTTTCAATGTCATGAAGCATATGCAATAACTGTATCATTATTCTTATGGACACAACCATGTCCTTTCTTTGAATCATCATTATAAATAAAAAACAATCAGTCACTGATGGTAGAGTCAATATAATAGAATTGACTAATCTTATCATCGGTTCTTCAAAAATTTCTTCACACTCTTTTTTTAAAACAAATTCAACCCCTCTATTTGTGAGATTGATTAATGGGCTTTCCAATCTAGAAAACATTTGGAAGAAATGACGATAATAACCCACTAAACCAATAAAACCACTTACCTCAGTTATAGTGATCAGTGATTCCCATTATTTTTTTATCTTTTCCTTGAAGGATCGATAGAGATTCTATCCATAGAGACAAAATGGCCAAGAAATGAAATTTCTTGAAGCCATAATGCATACATGCTTAAATACCCATATAATTCATTTCTTCTGAGGGTTTTTAGAATATTTCACAACTGATTTACATGATTTGTGAAGATTTTTGATTATACCAAGATTTCATCAATAAATACTACTACAAAGTCATAAAGATATTCCTTGAAACCAATATTCAATAGATCCATGAAAACATAGCGTTCATTAGTCAGTCTAAAAGGAATTACTGTAAACTCGTAATGCTCATACTTAGTTTGAAATGAGATTTCAGAATGTCATCCATTTTCACACAAAACTGATGATATCCATATCAAAGGTCAATCTTTGAATAATATTGATCTCTATCAATCTGGTTGAATAAATCATTAATGTGAGGAAGGGATGATTGTTCTTTATTGTTATAGCATTGATCTCCATGTATTCAATTAATAACTTCATAGATACATCATTCTTTTAATCAAAAACAACTGGGGATCCCAATGGGAAAAAAGTAGGCTGAATAAATCCCTTATTACCCAATTATACTAGTTTTTTCTTTAGTTTCACTAATTCCATAGAGGCCATTCTATAAGGGGTCTTCGATATGGGCCTTAAACAAGGAATTAAATCAATGGAAAACTCAATTTCTAATTCGGCAGGATGACTAGGTGAATTCTAATGAGACACATCAACATATTCATTTACAATAGGTACGTCCAATATTTGAACATTCCTCTCCACACCCAGAGTTATTTAATTCTATTCCTCCCTAATAATTAAATTTAGTAGAGCTGTTGGGGGTGGATCTAGATAAGAATTTAGGGGTGGTTTTTTTTCCCTAAAGATAAAGATATCCTTATCATCATTGAAAATTTTATCCTCCTTCTTCTTACAGTAACTTTTTTCCTCATGGTTCAAAATCCAATCCATACCATGGAATATATCAAATTAAATCATTGGTATGATGATGATATCAGTAGATAAAGAACATTTATTTTTATTTATGGGAAATGATTCACGAAACATTGTTGCAATGATACTTCCCTTATGAGTTTTAACTAACAACTTACCTGTTATATCAAATTGAAAATATCTATTTTTCTTAGTAAACTGGGAATAGATTAAACAATGCGATGATCCATACTCAAATAAAGCATCGGCTAAACTTGAAGATACAATTAAATTACCTACCACTACGTCTTTCGACGCTTCAAACTCAGTAGTAGTGATCATATAAGAATGGCATTTCTTCCTTGGCCTTTTCTGAGGTAAGTTTCCTTGGAACTTTGGACATTAATTTTCAAAATTTCCCTTTTCTCTATAATTTTATCATTCAATATTAATAGCCTATCTATTTCCCTATCAATCATGAGATTGGTGGCCTTTTTCACCACACTTATAAGAGACTGCCATTCCCTTTAGGCAAGTACCAGTGTGTTTCCTCCTAGATTTACCTCCAGATGGATATTTACCTATTCCATTCTTCACCTTATTTCCATTTCTTGAGTGTTCATCAGATCATTTCTTCTCTTGCTTTTCTTTAAAGTCAAAATACTTAAAGAGTTCATTTTCTATACAGATAAAACATGAGACAATATCATCGTACGATGAGAAGGATTAGGAGACTAATGCTCGATAGAGAAATTATTTTAACCCATCAAAAAGTCAATCAATATTCTTCTTTGTGTTATTATATAATCTACTACATGACTTACTAACCTTGTAAAGTTAGCCTCATAATTTGAGACATTATAATCCTCATTTTTCATCAGACTCGGAAATTTCCATTCCATATTCGCTCGATGGTCACGGGGAAAGTATTTTTCTAATAAAATCTCTTTAGACTCACTTTATTCCATATTTTTTACATATTTATCATCCTTAGTGTTTTTAATTAATGACCACCATTGATATTTATCTCCCGTGAGCTGATAAAATTCCATGACAATGTTTTCTCTTTCACTACTCCCCAAAGAATGAAATATTTTCTCTAAAGAATGTATCTATTGCTCAGCTACAAATGTATTTATAGTCCCATTTATCGTTGGTGTTTGTTTGATTATGATGCAGTCTAACATTGATCCTACACAATGTGGATTGGGGTATCCCTTAGAGTAAGGTTATTATTCATAACCTGACTGAGTTGTCGAAGAATTGGGATAAGCTGATCACCAAAAGTTGCATCACCGGATCCACTATAGTTATATTGAGTCGGAGGGAAATACCTACATAGATTGTGTTCATATATATTGTTTTCATTATTTTAATAGGGTCCATTTCTAAACAATGGCATAAAATATATTAGTTTATAAATTGCAAGACATAATTCCAAACTTGTAAAACACTTACCATAAATTGAACAGTTTATGGATACAATCCATAATCATAAATAATATTTCATAGAGGATGTATATAATCATAAATCTTTTATAATTGGTTGTAATGAAAATGTGATATATCCTAAGAATATCCCACGAGAGTGTCGTAACCAAGAGTGCAGCAAGGCCCGTTGTCGTGTACATGGATACCCCAGGTCAAGCCTGAAACTCATTGTTAGAGTTTTCAATCCTAAGTACATCTATTCCAGAGCCGCCCCTACCTTATCATATCTAGAGTGGTATGCATTTCTTGGAAAAATAACAAAATTTCTATATTACCAAAAATTCTTAGATGTTCTTCTACACTAATCCTTAAAGACTATCTTAGTTTAATGTTCTCTATTCAGTGTTTTTATAAATATAGGTTCCAAGGTTTGTTCTACAATTCCATTGATACTAATTATAATTCCTCACCCCTCTTACCTAAAGTTGATGTATTATTACATAACATTGGCAAGATCATAAGGGATCAAATCACGAAATTCTGATTAGTTTAGTAGCCTTAGAGGTACTAGATACATACATAATTTTTACATTACATCATGATATAAAAACAAGAAAAACATTATTTCCCCATTGAATACACTTATATTCTTAGCCTATCCATACATTTCAACCATAAAATACTTCTTCAATCCGAGGAATAATAAAACATAGAAAGGGGTGAGCTTTGAAACTCAGTAAGGATAACAATATAGAAAAAACATTCATAATTAAGAATAAATATTTTTGTAAATGTATAAGAATAAAACAAAATCCCTTTTAAACATAACATTCAGTATTATATGGAAAATATAAATAAAAATAATTCCATTTAATTATTCACATGGATATTCTATTAGTCAAATAGTCACATATAATATCAATATCTAGTTTCATAATGATGGAATGTGTAATGTCATACATCATAACAACATAGTCACGACCTCAAGCCAAGACTCTAAATAAGATTGTTTCAGAGCCTTGTGCCATGAAACTTGTTTTTCTCATTATACCTACCGATTATTCAAGGAGCTATAGCGAGCTCCAACCATCACATACTGAGTCCAATGCATTCCTCATATGAATAGCCAGAAACATAACATCAACATTCGTATCAAAGCTAGCATACGAAATATCAATAATTTAACAATAAACCAAGAATGGTAAAAAAAACAATCCATAGTCAAACCTATTAAAAAACCTTATATACAATATGGAATATTGTATCATAATAAATTAACTTCAAACAAGTGTAAAGTCTATCAATGGATGTTGGCAGAGATGAAATCAAATCTATTTGAGAGAAATATTTATTTCTATTTTGAAATCATTTAAAAGTCACATAATTTTAAAAGAAAACATTTTTTTTGGAATTAATCTTATAATATTGTATGGGAAACATATAAGATGTTATAACGGTAGAAAATAGACACACCCGTCGTATAAGTTAAAAAACATTCTTACCTTAATTTGTTGAAAAGGTCTTAAAGTACCCTATTTGAAAAAAGATGAAAAGAACCATTCAAACCATTTTATAAAAATTAAAATGAGGGTATAAATTAATTTTACATATAGTCTCATAAATATTTAAAATTTTTTGAATAAAATTTTAAGAATCACAGATGTGGATGATAAAGAGGCCCTTGTAGTTACTCGTGTATAAACAACCTCAAATAAGGATGAGATTGTAGAAGTTACCCTTACCTTATATATTTCCTTGATAGAGGTTACGTTATTCTCTTGTATAACAGATAAATAATTTTTATTAAATTATAAAATAACCACATAGAAAAAAATGATATCATATATGATCTTCTTAATATTTCTTGGTTAGTAATATTTCAGTAGTATCATTTTTTCAGGTGTTAACTGACTCATTTTCCATTATATGACTCATTACATAAGACATATTTGTTATGGATAAGATTTATTTGATTTATATCAAGATTTATATTATGTTCTTAAAAAAATTTAATTCTCAAAATGAAAATTATTCTTGAGTGGTTATGATGGGGAATGAATTTTGTCACGTTTGTGGAGACGATAATCCGTACGTATGTACAAGAATCAATATCATTAAATTGAAAGTGAAATATTATATAATTGGATGGTATATGACATATAAATAGTAATTAACATATTATACATATTATTTTCATCAGTTATACTGATTATTATACACATTTAAATAATTATGAGTTTTAATAACAAACTACACCACAACATGGGGATGGTAATCCATACGTATGCACGTATGGAGCCTTTTCATTCATAGAATGGATAAAATAATGAATATAGTTGTAAAATATTTATAATATAGTCACATTATGTATAAGTTACTCATGTTATTATTTTTTTATGTAAAAACAATGAATGAGGAAGTGGAAGAAGAAATGATATTTGAAAGAGGTGGTAAATTTATTACATCTTCTTCGGGTGTTTCCTTTTGAGTAGATCAAAAGAGATCCATAGGTTGTTATTCCTATCAAATTAAGGCCTCTAGGTAGAGTTTTGGGTTTTTTAAAAGATATTTTATTAGGGTTGGCTGAGTAAAATGGATTTGGATGTGTGATTTTGAGAGAAGGGGAAGTACAATTTTATAAGAGAGGTGAGGGTTACATTAGGGAAAACATGAAATATTATTTTATTATACAATCATATTCAGTTTATAATGGCTACAAAATGATTTATTTTTAGGATAAGGTGGGTATGGGTTGAAAACCTCTCAGTCAATAGGTTTTAGAAATGTTTAGGTCACCATATTAACTTTATCTTTTATATTTAACTCTTAGTTAAATAGTTTAACATTTAGAATATCTCCTTGTATATTTATATTGCATGGTTAATTAACATACTATAAAATGCCAAGTGAACCCCAAGAAGTTCAATAATGACATATCTATGACTAAATATTCCCTTTGTCCAATCCTTATATTTTTAGGAGTGTTATATTAATTAATAATATAGTATTTGTTTTAAAAACTTATTTTTGTCAATTTTGCCACTATTTGGTATTTGATTTTAGTTAAAGATCTAAGAAAATGATTTCTTCGATGAAAATTAATTTAATAAACCCTAAAATGTCATATTAATATATAAAATTAGTGGAATTCATCAAAATTATCAATTTACATTTATTTTTATATTTATAATATCAATAATTTTAATATTTCTGTAATAAGGCAATTACTGCATCATCATTGTTTCATAAATAAATTTATTTATTTAATGATTAAAAATTTTAAATAAAATTAATTTATGTAGAAAATAGTTTTCTATTTCTAATGAATAATTATAGTCGAATTTATCTTATGTGTAACCCAATATTAGAAATGTTTTAGTTATGAAAAGATGAATTTACCAGTTTTTACTCGTGTTTATATAATATAATAATAAATGTCATAGTCTAATACAAGTGAGCCAAAAGGATCATATTTTATTCATAATGTATATTTTTGTCGTTATAAACTTTTCTAATAGAACTAGGACATATGTCAGAGTAATAATAATATCATTTTTACCATTAAATAGTTTACTTATTTTTAACTGTGGTAAATAAAAATCAAATGATATTGTTCACCAAATTTTTTTCATCTTATTGAACCAAATTTTACTAAGTGATATCAACCATGTCTCTATGGTTTTTTAAAAAAAAATTCACAAAATCATAAAAATTATGTTTTTTTAAATTTTTTGAAATGCACCAAGAATGTGGGTAAAAGACGGTAAAAAGTTCAATATATATATATATATATAATATTATTATAAAATGACACTAATGAAATACATTGACCATTTATAGGTATTATGTACCTATTTTTTAGTTAATATAAATTTAAATAAAATTAATAATTATTTAAATTAAAAATCGGTTTTAACCAACAACACAGTATTTTTCACTATTCATAAAAAATTGAATGTTTTTAGAAAAATACAAAAAATTTACCTAAATCAATTTTGTATATCCCGAATACAAAAATGAAGTCCATTTTGGAAAATAAAATTTATAAAATTTCAAAAAGTGGGTATTACTATTCATAATGGCCAGTTTTATTGGTCGTGGTGTGTTAAAACTCTAGGTTCTGTACAACGCAAGATATTGCATTATTCAAAGGGAAACATACCATGGATGATTTGGGTGTTACAATAAATCATATTTATAACTTCTAGAAACCTTATTTATTACCCTATCAATCTAGGAATGCTTTATACGAGTGTCACATTTATGTGTGGGAAAAAATTATGTAATCCCTCAATATTTTCCCAGTTTGCAACTAATACATTGTCAAATATGACATGTCATAAAATATGAACATCACATATCTAGTACATGTACATATGTAGATCACCATAAAGTCGGGTATATTGAATAAATTCAAGGACCACCATAATGTTCTCTCTCTATTTTCCTTGTGATGCAGAGTAAGTTACTTTTTCCTCAATGATGATGACCACAATTTATTCCATATATGGTTGGATGATCCATTTCATTATATATATACAAAGTTACAGAATTCATCAAATTGAAATGAATAACTGGGAACTCATATCATCAAAATTCCTTCTTTGGAATATTATCCTCCCAAACCCTCAAAAAATGATAGACTAGAAGGATATTGATCCTCATGAAGTATCCTATGCAGCATTTCTAGCCATTGAGGTCATTAATTCTTGATAAAGTGTGCATTTTGTTTATCATTACCCAGTTTGGGGATTGATAATCAAGACAAACACTCAACATCCCATCTATATTTTTTTTCATGAACAAAACATGAGCATCTTGTTGGGTCACCCTTGGTCTAATAAATCCCTTCCATAAAATATATTACTTTTATAAAAATTTTCCATGAAGGTAAATGGGTTCATCTGATAGGTTGGTTCAAATATCAGTTCATCCGTGGGAAAATTACATCTAGAAAGAAAATATTTGATTGGAGGTAAACATATATCATCTTCAGGATGGATTTTCTCATACAAATACATCATCGTATGAAACTGGAAGCTCATTGCATCAGCTAATACAATGGTTATGTAAACCAATTAATAAAATTAGCTATATCCTCTAACTCATGAGCTCATTGTACTCTACCATAGATTCTTTATCACCTAAGATGGGAAAAAACATAAAAACTTCTCGGGTACACTGTAACCATCACTATTGGATTTCATTGGGAAATGTATTGAATGTATCCAATCAAAGCTATGGGAAAAAAGGGGCCCAAATTTTATATATGAAAGTATTCTATATGTGTCTCTATTTCACCTCCGATAACTAGGTCACACTATATGAAAATGTGTGTAATCACTACTCCTTTATGCAGGAACCTTGAAAATAAGATAAATGAAAAAAGGATCTACCAGAAACATTACGCTAGAAATATTGAATATTTCATTGGATAATTGGATGGATTTCACAACCAATAAAATGAAATATATTATATAGTAGATATGTTGTACCTTGATCTCACCTAGTTTCTTGAGTTAACAATTCCGTACTTCTAAAATCTATCATTACCCTTTCATGTCAGACCACTTTAGAAATGGCCTTCTCTAACACATTAGAATAGAAAAATATTATTAAAAATAAATAATTAAGTGACTCATCCTTTAAACCACACCATTCTCTATATTGGGAGGTACTGACTCAACCACATAATTTTAATCGTGTCACAAGAGTGAATATTTATTGGGGACGTTCCCAACATCCATTCATGAATGAAGTCACATTTGACATCGCCAATTTAATAAACCACCAAGGTATTAAATCTCCCTCGATAACTCTCAGTGCCTAGTCCACCATCATGTGGGGTCCTATCCATGTTGTAATTTCAGAGCACATGGTCATACCAGTCTTATATCACCAGATAATGGGGATATGTTTTACCATGTAGAATTTGTGATCTCTATATTTGATGTTTATTGGGCATACCCAACACTTTTCTGGTATCATATGACACCTCTATTTCCAAAAATTCTCATTATGAAGTCTAGTAACCAGCATAACCATCTAATTAATCCGGGTCCAAATGGTGGAAAACCATAACCATAACCTCAAGGGTTTATCTATCAAGGAATAATCAGTTGTACCTATAATTGGATGTTATAAAATATGAATACCATAATCCTATCCTAATAGATTCATTGATTTGAAAACATGTAGATGACTATCTATGTTGGCCATTTGTGGTGGGTCCATGAGTTGATCAATATGTGGTGGAACTACTCGGTCCATTCCTGGTGGTAACTACTCATGATAGGGTTCCTGAACTACAACCTCAATGAAAAACAGTTCATAATCATTACACTATCTCAAAATACTAGATGGCTTTCATCATAGAGACAAAATGATTTTTTTCAAGAAGTTCCATGGTAAATGATCATATTTAGATATATAACAAAATATGGGTCATGAAAAGTATAACATCTGATATGATGCATGTATAATTATTTCCCTTCAATCAAATTATAATTATAACATGTCAACTAGTTGTTTGTTAGTTTCAAAGTGAATGGATACATATTCTGTCACAGTAACATTGGATTCTATAGCATAAAATCTACACTTGTGACTTCTTAACACCATTTACCTTAGTCCATATACATTCTTAAAAAGGGGAAACCCTAAACACCCTCCTAAATAATGAAATAATTTGATACCACATTGTCATGAACCGACCCACTAAGACATAAATGACTGATGGAGGTCCAATCCATTAAAACCCCAATCCCCCCCACCAATATGCTAGGGGTTTTGATAAAATTGGTTAGACGACATAAAGTAATAGGAGACATTTTCGTAATGTCCTAGTACGTATGAACCCAATTGTCTCCACGGAATAGGTTAGAGGAATATAATAAAAACTATAACATCTCAAGTACAACCATTCCTGAAATATACATAAGGAAAATAAAATAACGTACTATTGTAAATCCCATAATTAAAGAGGAAAATAAACACTCAACTAAATTTGAAGTCTCATCCATAAAAAACTAGAATAAATGAAATATGTGAGAGTTGGACTCCTAATATCGTTATACTGACCATAGTTTGGGGTCAATAAATATAGGTACCACATTTCACTATAAAAGGAACTATTGATCTATTGTACATATTTATAAGACACGAAATAGAAAAGATATGCAAATTCATTGATCATTAGATACGTACCCCGTTGGCATACCTAAACATCGGATAATGATCAAAAAAAAGGACACAACATATGGTATGATCAACCCATAAAAGTATTTTCTACCCAATAATGAGAATTAAAATATTTAAAGTAATCCATATATACTCATAAATAATACCAAAAAATAGATAAATACGATCTAAATTTTCCCAAACAAGTTATGAATAATGTGTCCACCGTGAATTAAAAAATTTCATCACTGGTTCCCATAATCTGTCAAAAACACACTAGAGTATGCGTGGGGGGGATCTCTTCACTACGGTGCTTGAAAGCTATGAGAATGACTACTCCCCTAGAGGTACCTCACCCTACCAGACCACGATGATATGGGATTACTACTTCATTGATTGATGATTTACACTAACTTTCGGGGTGTTCTAACTCTACCTATATAAATTGTATGAGACATCACTCCTTAGAGTGGCTTGTGAGTACTGAAAAACAAAACACCATGATGAACATTCTTTGATCGCTACTATTTTCAAGTTTTACATTTAGAAGACTCACTCTAGGAACATTAATCATATTATCTTTTATTCGAAAACAAAGTCCATCCATGATTTCTATGCTGAAAACCCATCTGTATATGCTACTCGAGATCTAAGATTAGAGTCCAATTGAAGGACATTCTGGTATTAGAAGATAAATAAGGGAATATTCAATATTTATGGTGGTCCAAATGGCATGTGATCCCATAATGTTGTCCGATTATGATCTCATGTGGATTTGTATTGGAAGACATTTCAACATACATGTCATTTACATGTGGTACATGTCATGTCCAAACCTCTCATTCATTGCCCGTCCGTTCTAGGACATGGATGTATACATTAGTTCATGCCTATTATTATACCCTTTTAATTAACTATCCCCAATTACAAGCCTATCCCAATGTACTCTTAGAGTTCATGGTGTATCTAAATGAACAATTTATTGGTAATGTTTCTGATGGAACACAAGACAGCCTCATGGGGAGGGTCTCATGGAATATGGAACTAAAAAAATGACTACTGATTTATAATTCTATTCAAAATCCATGAAATGTGGAAAAGGTGGGTACAAACTATGTGCTCTTATGTAATAAATGGTTTGTATCATGATTTCTTTTTCATGACGTCCTTTTTTCTTCTAAATGTTTTTGTAATAGGCCTAAGTGACATGGATCTCTTCATTTGACTCTCTGAAACTGATGGAAATAATTTATGGCCATATTATTATAGACTTTTATGTTTGGAAAATGTAAATTGGTAATCCAAATGAAGCTATATCTTGTCCAATGGATGTCCCATTTCCATTCATCACTTCTATATCATAGATTTCTGAAATATAATATATTTTTTGAATCCGTCCTAAAAAAATGAATAATTCTGCATTCACCCAACCACAATAAAATAAAATGGCTAAAAAAACTCAATCCCACTATAATGTTGTTCAATTGTGACACACCATTGTCCAATTATGATAAAGAAATTGAATAATTGGGTGAGGGTCACATGAACAATGGTGTATAAATCATTGTACAAGTGTTCTCGAAAAATTATTACAAAAATGTGGACACCAGGGTGGGAAAAAGTAATAGTCAAGAATAAATTGAATTAAACAAATTAATTAATATCCCAGAATCATATGAAGTGTTAAGAAATAACATATATAAGAGAGAAAAATAATCAATGCACAATTTTTAAGTGAAGGGGAAAAATCAACAATTGATGAGCACTTCCTATATTTGGATTGATTTATATGGAGGAATGCATGCACCAATGATTAAAATTTTATGTTGTATTTTTTTACTATTTCCCCACCATGATTTGACCACTGGTCATCCTCTGATCTCGATCTACCAATAGAAAACACTCATATATCATCTCAATTTTTTTTAGTGTTCTACATGCTAACATTTCAAATAATTTTTTTATTAGTTTTTGGGTTTCTAATATTGTTGTTCTTATGCCAGTCATCTCCCAGTTGGGCTTTGGAGTTTTTTATTATAAACAAATGGTTTGGGAATCACAAAATCCGGTGCATGAGTAGATATATATCCACATTGTACTGCATTGACCAGGTCACTGCACAGCCCACCTAGTGTTCAGAAGAATTAATAATGTAAATAATAATGTGAAAAAATAAAATAAGAAAAAAATGAATTTAAGGACTGTTTTAATTATAATAATATTTTTATTAATTGTGAATATTTTTATTATTTTTATTATTTTTAATATTTAATTATTATATTATTATTATTGGTAGTATTTAAAATATATTAGAAATTTTAGGGGTTTTTTCATTTTCACTTTTTTACATTTACAATTTTTCATATCTTCCTTCTTATCATCTCTCTTATGTCACATCCACTTGCATCGAACCCCAACCCTTCCTCCCATTTTCATCACATCACCTTCCACCCTTACCTTGGCTTCACCCCATCCAACAAGACCCTGGTTGACATACTCCCTCCCAAAGAACCTCCATAGCACCACTTTGCTCCCCTTGCACCACCCTTGCACCACCACATTCTTTATAGGGGCCTTTGATGACCCCCTATCACATAACTCCCCTTCGGAATTTACTTCACCACTCATCAAGCCTCCCAGACCCGTCATTATTCTTCATCTCCCTTTTCTGCATGTTCCTTCTACTTTCGTAATCATTTAATCACACTTTATGATTTTTTCACCTCCTTAGGGTATCATTCATAGGATTTAATGATGAGTTTTTCAGTTCTATATCTTGAGGAAGGTTCAATTTATTTTTCATGTGTTGCGATTTTTGAGATATTGGAGTTTTTTACCAATTTTTGTGGATTTGAACACAAAAGGTACGTGGTTCCATGCGTAATCACAATTTGATGAATTATTATATTGCACAATTAATTTAGGGTTTTCAGGGACTTACTATTTTGGTACAAAATTGGTTTTTAAAATAGTTTTGTATACATATGATTATTTTGTTGCATGTTTATATGAAAGGGGGTGTATTTTTTATATAACCCCATATTGGGTAATTTGATAGTTTTTTATGAATTTTAATATTAGTTTATTCAATTATGCAAGTTGTGTGAATCTAGTTTTAAAATAAATTTTATATGCATTTGGTATAAAATTGGATTCTTTATATGAATATGATGTATTTCTTGTGTAAATTCTTTGATTGCCTTTTTAGGGTGTTTTATAAGTTTTTCCAATGGTTTATTTATTTTTCAATTTGTTTATTTAATTGTGCATGTGGTAAAAATCTAGTTTTGATGTGGATTTGGTGGGCATATGATTTTATTAGAGGGTTGTCCTGTGAAAATTGTTTTATTTTGTGTGAGTGGTGCCTTGTTTTGAATGTGTATATTAATGTGGCATGTGATAGGAACATAGAACATTAATTATAAGAAAGTGGATCTTTGGTTACTAGGCGGGGTGACCAGGACTAGAGTGATAGATATTTGAAGTTGGAATTAGCATTGTGCACTTAGCTGCATTGTCGACTACAACAATAACTAAATATATGGATAATGAATGCGGACCACTAGGATTATGGGGATGAACCCTACTAGTGTATCATGTACTTGAAAGCGGATTATTATGGGTTCTATACAAGTTTTCAATGAGACATGAGGTTCTAGGGTCGTACTGTTTTATAGTACCTATAAGACCCCTTCTATGTTTTGTTTTCTTTATCTATTTGGTGATCACTATTAACATATGATTTATCATATGGGTTTCTTCAAAAATAAATGTGTTTTTAATAATGTGGCATTCCTTTTAACTTTTTTTCATTAAAACTATTTTATTTAATATTGTTCAATAATTTTTTTACATTAAAATATTAAACGTTGATGTTTTTCATCATTTAGTGTTTAAGTCATTGAATAATTTTATGTGGTATCCTATTGGGCATTATCTCACACCCTACATACACCTTTGTGTGTAATTCGTTTTGGTGATGTTTGATATAGGTAAGGGTAATGATTATAAAGATGGTGGTTCGAATTGTTTGTGATCTTTTGTTGATGGTGTTGTAGATAGGGCCTGAGGGTGGTGTTCTAGAACTATGTGGTGGCTTTTGATATTATTTTGGTCACCATACCTTGTGATATTTTGGGCTTTTGGTCACTTTTTTGAATTAGACTTTTTGGTTATTTTTTTCATTACACTTGTAAATACAATCTAGATTTTTTAGTTAAGGCTCCTTTGGTTTTGTTTTTTAGTTTTTATTTGTATATATTGTTGATTGATTTATATTTTCATACTTGGTTAAATAAATCCCATGTTTTATCGTTTATTACTGAGAAATTTTGCTAGCCCATGGGGATCGAGAATTCCCTTTGGGTATTCTCATAGACCTGGTTAGGTGACTGTTCAAATGACGACAAGTCTTAGTTCTTGATATAAAGGTATCAGAGGATGGTTATACAATTTGAGTAATTTAATCTAGGATATGTATGGTTAGACATGATCTAGGACTCTTGGGTCATAGTCTTCAGGTTTTAATTAGGGTTCTTGGCTAGCACACCTCATGACAGACCTCATATCGCCATGGGATATCAGGATCATTGTTTGACTTCACTTCTAGGTGGGATGTGTTGGCTTCAAACTACATGTAGGAAATGGAGAAAGATGAAGTGTATTGGTTATTTTTTTGACATGAAAATTATAATTTATTTATATTTTATGTTATTACTGATATTTTTAGACCAGCTGAACTAATGATTTTTCATCTGACTATATCGGTTTTTAGCATCTTGCCTCATAGGAGAGCTCCCATGCAACCACAGAAGTAAGACAAATTTAGTTCCCCCTATACTCTTAATAAGAGGTTGGTGGAAGCTGTGGTTCAGGATATTCCGGATTTAAGATAGGGAGTGGCTCTTTATCCAACACCTTCTCTAGTTAGAGAGGATGAATATGGTCCTACAATAGATATATCCCAAGAGTTTCTCAACAAAGAACTGCATTATTTCTAATATATTAGAGAGCCTTAAAAAAATGATGAGTGGATTGAGAATATCAAGTGAATGTTTCAGTTTGTTGAAACCTCGAATAAAGTTATTGTAAAGTGATATTCTCTTCCGTTAGAGGGTTCTGGTCAAAGGTGGTGGGACTTAGTGCTTCAAGCTGGGAAGCTTGAGAAGATGAGATTGAAGAACTTCAAGAAAATATTGAAAGACTGGTACTATCCTGAGGTCTTGGTGTACACTTGATCATCGGAGTTCATCGACTATGTTATAGGGGGACCATTTGGTGATGGATTATGTCAACCTCTTTATCATGCTAGTTTGATATACACCTAAAATAGTCTCCAAGGAGTATATAAAAGCTTAAAGGTTAGAAATACTCCTATGACATGGGATTTATTTTTAGGTTTTCTTTTTCTCAAAGATGACCTATACTGAGGTAGATTATTGGTCTTGTAAGGTGATGATTGAACCAATGATAGGTCATGTTTTTTTGGGGCTATATTATATTCTGGTAGCGGCAGTTCATCTGAGAAGAAGAGGAAGAATGATGAGAAAGGGAAGAAACGTGGTGGTATCTTAGGCCATCATTCCTAGAAGACATTATTTTTGGATTTTTTAGTGGGGTTTGTTGTGATCCATTAGTGTGGGAAAGAAGGAAACATCAAAATTTCAAGCCCCCATTACCTCATACTTTCCATTGGTGTGGAGTAATGGGGCACCTGAAATGGGTTTGTATAGAGACACACTCTTATTAGAGTGGGGTAGGATCTGTGGCTTCTCGGGGAGTTTCGGTTCAATATCTTCTGAATAGGAAAGAGCTATCTCAGTTTGGTGGTCATGGTGGAAGGACTATATCATCTACTAGGTAGATGAAAATCTTGGAAGAGCCACATGCGAGTGGTCGTTCTCAAGTAGGGTCCATACATCTGCTGATATAGGTCCGGCACAAGATGGATAAGATGAAAGACCTTCAATAGTTCAATGGCCATCTTGATTTCACCATCTATAGAAATTGTTTTATTTGATACCAGTGTATCTAATTCACATAAATTTTCCCTTATTGTGAATCTTTTGAATATACCAATTGAGTTAATGTAATTTTTGATGGAGTTTTTAGCACCATTAGATAAGAACAAAGAGAAAGGTATTAGGTTCCTTTCTTGTGAACTCATTATGTCTAGGGTTGAGCTGAAGTGGAACTTTTTGGTCATAGATATGGACCTTTTCAACAGAATCCTATTTATGAATTAGATGGTGTGCTTTCAATCACATATCGATTACTAAAGGCGACATGTGAACATTAGTGCACATGATTGTAGTCCTTAGGTTTTTCTTAGAGAATGGGATACTCGGTCGGGTTGTATAGGACCCCATTCCCATAGATCGTAAGTAATTCATTTTATTTATCATCCCTCATGTTGTTGAAAGATAGTGATTCAATAAAGGATTTATTACCTTTTGTAGTATATGATTTCCAAGAGTTATTTCCAGATGATTTTTTGGGATTACCCTCAAAGCGGGACATAGAGTTCATGATTTATTTGTCATCGAGAACACAACAAAAATCACTCATCATATCGTATATCCCCCACCTAGTGGAGGGAATAAAGATATATCAATATTTCATGACCCGCCTTCACTAAAATGAAGGTATGGGGCATTAGATTGCCAATCCCTTCCTTCATTAAGTTGAAGGAGAGATAATGACCCCCAAGTCCCACCTCCAGTATGCCCTAGAGTGGCGACTAGCACCAAGGATATAACATTTTCACAATATGGGAGGCATTACCATTTTTTTTAAACCATGATTGGGAGAACAAATGAGTCAAAACTAAACACGACCATGTATAGAAAACTCTAGGTAAAAACCAAACTACATACATGATTTAATAAAACAACTGAACAAAGTACAAGATATACAAAGTAAAAAACCAACA
Organism: Viscum album; assembly: GCA_963277665.1. NCBI lineage: Eukaryota > Viridiplantae > Streptophyta > Magnoliopsida > Santalales > Viscaceae > Viscum > Viscum album. The sequence continues at coordinate 578,601,313 of OY728138.1, read as the reverse complement.
GGAAAAGAAAAGGCTGAGCAGAAAACAACAGCACCCAACAACATCACCAACGTCCAGACTAGTAAGGTCCCACACGACCTCCGAAATCCCTCTAGCAACCTAAAAGTAAACATAGGGTGAGCATATAAAGTATACTCAGTAGGAAAACCTATAGCTCTCGTGCATAAGTGGTGAGAAATCCTAAAGTCCTGTGAGATGTAGAAGAACCAACATCAATCAAGGAATATATCCATCCCAATTCACCGTCCATGCTCACCAAATAACACAAGTAGTAAGATAATAGTAAAGAAAAAAACATTTGGGTAGCCCGCACCACCATTTCCCCCAATAGCTAGCTGCTCATCCCTAACAGAAAACGTCCTGACACTACCACACTCTTTCTGCATGTACACACCTAGGCCTCACAACCATCCACATCCCTGACTACACACACCTGGGCCTCACAACCTTCCATCCCTGCACGCACACACCTGGGCCTCACAACCATCTATCCCTGCCCGCACACACCTGGGCCTCGTCATAAAGACACCATGGAAAAAAAACCATAACTAGAACCCCTACCCAAAAACACCTGGGCCTCATCCCAAATATTACTTAGAAAACAACATGCCCAAACGGTTAGGGGCTAACAACACACCAATCGAAACCTACCTAAATAATCATGGGTGTATTGTCTCCTCCAGCCATCATAGCCAAAGGAAGAGGGAGCAGGAAGGAGAGTAACTAGGGGGAAACACCCTTCCCCATGAAATGGGGTGTCTGACACTATGTTCCCAACACGAGTGGGGTGCGACTAAACACAAAACATACAGTTACACATATATATATAAAAACACATCCCAACCTACAGCTCCTCAAAAAGATACAAGGAGGTGCACAAGCACTTCTGCCACAGAAAATAAGAACACAACAAACTGTTCCCAATTTCCCTGTTCATGTTATCATTCATAATATGTCAGTATGAGTTAGTCCCTTCACTACTGGGAAACTAACGGGCACATTCACAGATGAAACAAAAATAAAGTAGGATGGAAAACCATTAGGTAATTTAAGCATTCACACCCGGTTCTCTTGTAAAGTCACATCAACAAAGGGATCAGTGAGATCCCTCGAAGTACTAGAACCAAAGAAATACACAAAAAACAGTTGGATATCCCACATTAATTCATTAACATTCCACCCAGTTCATTATTAACTTCCCACTTTTATTCATGTTCACAACCCAACCTGCAAACCTGCTTCCAAACAACACCACAGCCACGCAACAACTTGTGCCATTCCAACAACACCATGCACAGCCCCGCTGTTCACCCACCCATATCTGAAACATCACAAAGTTCATAATTCATTATTATATATTATTTAGTTCAAATGGGGTGATCACACAAGATTAATTTCTTTCATATTCAACAGATGAGTTTAAGTTTTTAACAGATTCATACATGATTCAAATTCACCAGAAATAGCATATAATAGAGCATAGCCTAGGTGCATAAACAAAGATCCCCAACTACTGTTATTTTCAGTAGGACTAAGCCCATTAAATTCATAACAACATCATAGGGAAAGCATGGATAAGAACATGTAACAACATTAACAAACTTCTTTGTCCCTGTTCTTTTACCGCTTATTATCTTCATTATAGAATTGGTTAACTGCATCGTGGGAACCATAGAACACCCACCCCGCATGATACTAAAGGAGGAGAGACAAAGGTAAGATTCCTACCTGATTGATCAAGGATCGACGTTATGTCCTCACGTTGAATCTGGAAATCAGAAGTAGCAGGAATTCCATGGAACGTGATCAAGGAAAACTTCGCAAAGGGGTACATCTCTTCGAGAGGAAGGGTACTCTGAGCACAGGATGAGAAAAAGAAAAAACCAGCGATAAGAGAAGCCTTTAGGTTATATAGGCTGAGATACATCATTCCTGGGATGGTTAAGATATATAAAGGATGTAACAACCCTCTAAGATAATTGTGTTTAGCCTTCACAAGCTGATACACCAAGAACTAAGCCTCAAACTCTACCACTACCCTCTTTTCCCGGGGCCACCAAAACTATCCCTCAGGTCTTGGTACATCGTTGAGACCCTAGGATGTACCACTAAAGCCGATCCATGGAACTCATGGAGAACACCTTTAATCATCAACTCGGGAACAAAAATCCTTCCAAGGAAAAGCATCTGATGCTGACAAACCTCCGACCACCCTTAGGAGCATTTCCCTGATAAACACGATCTCGCAACACTTCCTCCTCTGAGTCCCCCCACTGAGACTCTTCCACAAGCACCAATAAAGTTGAATCTATAGTCATCTAAAAAAGACATCCTCTTCCACCTTCGACCCTTGCATCCTAATTCAAGGCAGCTAACTCTTCCATCGCTCTCCACGCATCTGCAGATTCCTGAACTATTTACTTCTGTGATTTATTGCTCATGACATCAGCCACAACATTACCATTTCCCTCAGTATAAGAGATATCTAAGTCGTGGTCATGGAGGAAATCAACCCATCTCCCATATCACATGTTAATATCCCACTGGGAATAGACATAACGCAAGCTCCTGTAATCTGAGATGACCACAAAGCGCTCTTTGATGAGATAATGCTACCACAACATGAATTCAAACACCACAGCCATAAGCTCCAGATTGTGGGTGGCATAGTTATGTTCATGAGGACGTAACTTCCTAGACCCATAAGAGATAGCTTCTCACTAATGCATTAGCACACATTTCAACCCAAGGCCAAAAGAATCACATTACACTTCAAACAACACCCCTTCCTCTGGTAATCTCAGTACTGGAGCACTAACTAGCTTCTCCTTTAGATAGCCAAAATATGTATGGCACTAGTCACTCCACACAAAATCCTTGTCCTTCCTAGTCAAAGCTGTCAACGGAGCCGCAATTTGAGGGAAGTCAGACACAAACCTCTGGTAATATCCTACCAATCCCAGGAAACTACGAACTTCCGCCATATTCTTGGGTTCTTCCCATGAAATGACTGCCTCCACCTTCGAGGGGTCCACTGCTATTCCCTTCTGAGACACTATGTGTCCAAGGAAATGTACTTATCACTTTAGGAACTTGAACTTAGACAGTTTCCAGAAAAGATGGTGGTGTTGAAGGACTCCAAAAACTGCCCTATCATTCCCAACATTATCTTCCTCTGATCTTGATTAGATAAAGATGTCATCGATGAACACCACAACGAACTGGTCCATAAAATCTCGAAAGACAGATTTCATGAGGTTCATGAACATATCTGGTGCATTCATAATTCCAAACGGCTTGACCACAAACTCAAAGTGGCCATATCTTCATCTAAATGTTTTCTTTGGGATATAACCTTCCTTCACTCTCAAATGGTGGTATCCAGACAACAGATCAATCTTAGAGAACCAACATGCTCCCCTCAACTGGTCGAAAAGATTGTCTATCCTCGGGAGGGGGTAATGATTCTTGACCGTCACCTGATTCAACCTCCGATAGTCTATTCACAATCATAGGCTACCATCTTCCTTCTTTATGAACAAAACAAGAGCACCCCATGACGACACACAGGGTCAAACAAAGCCCTTCTCCATCATATCTTCAATCCAAATCCGCAACTCCTGCAACTCAGAAGGTACCATCTGATAAGGAGCCATCCAAATCGGGCGGGAACGAGGATGTAATTATATCCCAAACTCAATGGCACGTTGAAGGGGTGGAGTCACAACCTCATCGGGAAAGACATTAGGGAATTATCTCACATCCACTTGGACATCCATTATTCCTACATCCACCAACTCCACTAACACTCCATCCAGCATAGAAATGAGTGGATCCATATGTCGAATCCCCACCTGATAACTCCCCTCCCCCTCAAAAGCCAAATGCCGTCCATCCTCATTGGAGAATTAGATCCTTCTCCAATAGTAGTCTACGATGGCATTCACAGATAATAACCAGTCGATGCCTATAATGACATGGAATTGATGCATCTGCAAAGAAAGAAGGTCTCCACTGGACTGATCTGGTCCCAAAATTAGTATACATCCTCAGAAAAAGTAAGATACGTTTTTCTGACCCCCAGCAGGTGGTCTCAACACTAGGGGAACAAAAGGTCTCTTGGCATCCAGACCCATAGAATGGGATAATTCGGTCTTATCAAAGGTGTGTGAAGCTCCCGAATCAAACAAGGTAGAAACAAGAGTGCTGAATAAATTGACCATACCTCGAATGACCTCAGGTCCTGCTGGAGCTACCAACTCTACGATGTGAAATTGTCCACACCCAGCTCCTCTAGCTCACTGCTATCGAGCACCTCCCCGACCATGCCCTGGTCGCAGTCCCTGAAGAGCACCCTGGTGTCGGTCTCCTCCCGCATGGTCATCCCTCGAAGGGCCAGGGGCCTGCTGCTACTACTGGAAAGGCCCCACCCGCAACAGATACTACAATGTTGGGTGATGAAACTGCCCACCTTCACCATGTTGAGCTCGAGTCAGACACCAGCTATGGACATTCCTGAAAAATCTTAATGAGAAACACTTCATCCCTAGCCCTGTGGAAAAGTGGCTAGGGCCAGAAGCTTGGAACTGGAACGGATGAGGCCTAATTCCGGCTTGTTAAAACCTGGAAGGGCGTGTCGCTGGAGACCTGCTACTAACTTCTTTCCCCTTTGATGAACTCATCTAGTTATCTTATCATGGTGTGCCTCCCTTCGAGTGAATGCTCTCTACTATAATGGCCTTCTTCTTTACTTCTAGGTACGTCGGAAGAGTGAAGGGAGTGACAGCGTAATGAAGAGAAGTACAGAGTGCCTCCTATAACCGTCTTGCCCGAGACTCCTCATCTGGACGGAGATCCAGGTAAAAGCACAAGAGATCCTTGAACTTGATCCCCAGCTCCCTCACAGACATGCTTCCCTGCTGAAGGGAGAGAAACTCCTTTCTCTTTTCATCCTTCACCGTAGAGGAGATGAACTCCTCACGAAATTCCATCTCGAATCTGGCCAAAGAAACCTCTACCTCCATATTCTCTCTTAGGAAAAGTGTCGACCACTAACGCATTACTCCTCTCAGATGACTGACAACCAACGGAACCTAGAACTCCCTCGGAGCATGGATCAAACAGAAGTTGATGGAAAGCTCCTTGATCCATCCCTCCGTTACTGAGTCAGAAACGCTGCCCTCGTACTTCTTGAGGGTTTGTCACTGGAAGGAGCGTAGAGTGCTCTGCCACATGTTGTCCTCCTCATCTCGGTCAATCCTCTGCTGGTCAACTGCCTCGATCCACTGGGCCTTAACAGCCCGAGTCGCTCGTCGATAACGTCCGGGTTCCATAGCTGTAAGGTAAACATAGAATGCCTAAGACCAAGTAGCAAGGAAATAATTATTATTATTATTAGTAAATTTTTCTACCCAAGGTGCCCCAAATCAATTAAAACACAATCATTATGATGCATGTACCTTCCCTAGGGTATCTACCCTGTAATAAATGCAGTCTCACTTGGTCGTTTGATAGGTTCTGAGTCCTTGCATCGGATCACAAGGGCCCTAAAACCTGTGTCCTAGCTGGTCCTCCCGAGTCTATTTCACGAACCAAGATCACCTGACATTTTTTCCCTACTATCCCTTAAAATACCCACTATTCCTAACTCCAAACCCCATCCTATCCCTCAACCTTTGCCTATGACACCATTCTTTCATGACCACCTTCACCAAAAGGATATAAGGGATATCAGATTGCAAATCCCTTCCTTCTTTAAGTTGAAGGAGAGATAATGACCCCCGAGTATTGCCTCCAGTAGGCCCCGGAGTGGCGATAAGCACCAAGGGTTTAACATTTTCACAATATGAGATGAATTACTCTTTTTTTGTTAACCATGATTGGGAGAAAGAATGAGTCAAAACCAAACAACACCATGTAATGAAAACTCAAGCTAAAAACCGAACTACATGCATGATTTAATAATACAACTGAACAAAGTACACGAGCACTAAAGTACAAAACCATCAAGAAAATAAAAGGCAAAGCAGAAAACAATAGAAACCAAAAGAAACACCAACATCCAGACTAGTATGGTCCCGCAAGGCCTCCATATTCCTCCTAGAAACCTAAAAGTAAAAGTAGGGTGAGAATACAAATTATAATCCGTAGAAAAACTTATAGCTCTCGTGCACAAGTGGGAGACGTCCTAAGGTCCCGTGAGAAGTAGGAGAACTAACATCTATAAAGGAATCTATCCATACCACATCACTGGCCATGCACATAAAATAACACAAGAAGTAAGATAATAGTAAAGAACAAAACATTTGGGTACCCCGCACCACCATTTCCCCAACTAGCTAGCTGCTCGTCACTAACAGAAATGCCCTCATGCTACCATGCTCTTATTGCCTGCACACACCTGGGCCTCACAACCATCCAAATCCCTACCCGCACACACCTGGGCCTCACAACCATCCATCCCTACTCGCACACACCAAGGCTTCACAACCATCCATCCCTGCCCGCACACACTGTAACGCCCCAACCCCAGTTACCCAGAGTCGGTGCATTATTACATAATATTGGCATGATCACAAGAAAGATCAAATCTCGAAAGACCGATTGGTTTAGTAGCCTTGGAAACACTAGATATATTCATAAGTTTTACATTACATCATAAAATGAAAAACTACTACAACAACATAATGTTTCCACAATCCACACTATTAACCCCTCATAAAATCCCTGAAGGTCATTCATAACTTACTTCTTCACATCCTGGGAAAAATAAAACATAGAAAAGGGCTGAGCTCAAATGCCCAGTAAGGATAACAATATAGCGGAAACTTTCATAAATAAGAATAAACATTTAAGGAAATGTATAACTAAAACAAAAGCCTTTTAAATATTAACTTTCAACATGGTATGGCATAAATAAAATGAAATAATTCCATTTACTTATTCACATGGATATTCTACTAATCAAATAATCACATGCAAAAATCAATAACCACTTTCATAATGTTGGAATGCATAATGCCAGACTATCATAACCACATAGCCAAGGCCTCGTGCCAAGACTACAAATAGGATTTTTTCAAGGCCTTGTGCCAAGACACTAGTTTGTCTCATGAGACCTACCGATGCATCGAGGAGCTATAGCGGGCTCCACCCGTCACTTATTAAGTCCAATGCATTCCCATATGAAAAGGTTTAAACATAACATAAACATTCGTATTAAAACTAACATACGAACTGTCAATAATTTCACCATAAACTATGAATGGTATAAAAATAGAACATCCACAGTCAAACATATCACAAAACCTTCAATACAATATAGAAGTTTTGTATCAGAATAAATCAACTTCAAATAATCTTAAAATCCATCAAAGGATGTTGACATAGATGAAATCAAAATTCTTTTTAAAGAAGTATCTCCTTTTATTTTGAAATCATTTAAGGTCCATATAAAATAAAACATTTTCTTTGAAAATATTCTTATAAGCTTGTATGGAAAGCTTCGACGATTTTATAACGGCGGAAAATAACCGCACCCGCCGTATAAGTTAAAAAAACATTCTTACCTCAATTCTGTCGAAAAGGTTTAAAAGGATCTTGTTTTGAAACGACAGAAAGATTCCTTTATAAACCTCTTATAAAAAGTCAAACAAGGGTATTAATGACTTTAACCCATATTCTTGTAAATAGTAAAAATGTTTTGAAATACATTTCGAAGAAACATGGATGTGGATGATAAAGAGATCCCAGTAGATTATTACGTATAATACAACCTCGGATAATGAAGAGATTGTGAAATAACCCTTACCTTGTACTTTTCCTTGGTTGGGGTAGGTTAACCTCCTGTATAATGGTGAAATAATTGTTACTAAATTATACAAGAATCATATACATTAATATGATATCATATATGATCTTTTAATATCGATTTATAATAATATCTTAGTATTATCGTTGTTTCGGGTGTTAACTTACTTGTTTTCTTTTATATGTTTTGTTACGTAAGACATTTTTGTAAAGGATAGGTTGTATATTATTCATATCCAGAATGATATCAAGTCCTTAAACATCATTTTTAAATCATCAAATGATAATTATTCTTGAATGGATACGATGGAGAATGAATCTCATCGCGTTCGTGGAGACGGTAGTCCGTACGTACGCACAAACGACAATATCATTCTTTTGATATTAAAATAATATATAAATGGATGGTATATCGCATATACAGAATCATTAACATGTTATATTTATTATTTACATGAGTTACACATCATTATTATACCCATCCAAATAATAATATATTGAATAACAATTACACCACGACGTGGAGACGGTAAGCCGTACGTACGCACGTATGGTGACATGTTATTCAAAGGGTGGATAGAATACTGAATATGGTTGTACCATATTTATAATAACATCACAGTATATGTAAGATACTGGAGTTATTATTTTATAATGGTAAGAACAAAGAAAGAGGAAGTGGAAGAAGAAATGAACTTAGAAAAGGGTGGTGAAATCATTACCTCTTCTTCGGGTTCTTCCTTTTGATTTGATCAAAAGGGCTCCTTAGGTTGGCTTTCTGATCAAACTAAGGCCTCTCGGTTGTAGTGAGGGATGTTTGTAGAGTATTTGGTCAGAGTTTGGCCGAACCAAAAGGCTTTGAAGGTGTGAAGAAATGAGAAGGAGGAGTGCCCTTTTATAAGAGGGGTGAGGGGCACCTTTGGAAAAGCTAGAAATATTAATTTATAATAAATTCATATTCGGTTTCCAATGGCTCCAAAGTTGACTATTCAAAGGATAAGGTGGGGATAGGTCGAAAACCACTCAACCAATAGAATTTAGACAGGTTTGGGTACTTATATTAACATTATCTTTAAGTATTAACTCTAAGTTAATTAGTTTCACTTTTACAATGTCTCTTTGTATTTTTATATAATATGGTTAATAAACTTACTATATACATCCAAGAGACCCCCAAGTGGTACATTAATGATGAACCTATCATGATATAAGTCTCTTGGCCGAACCTTAGATTTTTAGGAATTTAATATCAATTAATAATATAATATTTGTTTTAAGAACTCTTTTATGTCAATTTTGACACTATTCAATTGTTGATTTTTGTGAAACTCATAACAGATTTATTACTTCGAACAAAGTCAATTAAATCAATCCTAATATATCATATTATCCTAGAAAATTAGTTTAATTCATTAAAAGTTTCATATTATATTTAATTGGGTATTTATAATATCAATTATTTTAATTGTTCACTATTATAGTAATTACTACATCATCATTGTGTCATAAATAAAATAAATTATTTAATGTCGAAAAATTATAAATATAATATAATTATGTAGGAAATTATTTTAGCTTTCTAATGAATATTTATAATCTAAAATCCAAAATATATAACCCTATGTAACAATTGTTTTTCTAAAAGATATATGCTTGTGTCATTTTTGTATTCATTTTAACTTAATTAAAATAAAGTGTCATTATCACTTACAAGTGGATCCATGGGGTCCCAAAATAGACCCAAAGATTCCCATGGTCGACCATGTATCAACCAATAAGGTTAAGACACGTTTTAGGGTAATTTAGTATTATTATAATATTATTTTTTAACCCTTATTTACCGGATTTACCCTTAACCATGGTAAATAAAATATTTACCGCAGTAATTATTCAAAATGTCAAAAAATAAAAGTTACATATTTACACAATTTGAACATCCTGATTCCAAAATATGGAATCCATTTTCCTAAATTCAAAACACAGAAGTGGCAGAAATTAATTTAAAATTAATTCCCGCTGTCAAAACAAAAAGCGTGTTTTTAAGAGATAATAACTATCAAAAGATTGACACTCATTTATGTTCGGTTTAATTGTAAAATTATGTCCAATGACCAACATTATATTAAATGGTAAAAATATATTATAAATATACTTTAAAACCACTCAAATTCATAATTTATCACTATTAATTATTTTGATTAAAAAAGTTGTTTTTAATTAAAATTTAGTAATTTTCACTATTCATCAAAATATGAAAGTTATCTGAAATGTACCAAAATTTTACCTTAGGCTAAATTCGATATTCCGAATCCAAAAATGATGTCCATTTTGAAATATAAAATATATATAATTTCAAAAAGTAGGTATTACTATTCATAACGGCTAGTTTGATTGGTTGTGGTGTGTGTTAAAACTCAAGGTTGCGTACAACACACACTACTGTATTATTCAACGAAAGTGTACTGTGGAAGCTTGGGATGTTTCATTTTAAATTTTTGATGTACCCATTTAGTCAAAAAGTTTAAAATATTGTATTTAAAAAGGGTTCACTATTAAAAGTTGATAAAAGTGCAATACTGAAAATGAATTTGTTCTTGCATTATATCTAAGAAACTCATAATATGGATTCTAAAATTATAAGGATTATATAAAGTTTAAAATTTAGATAATACTATTCATAACCTCTTTTGAATGGCTTTTTTTTTGTAAGTCATGGTGTGATTGAACTCGGTGTTGCGTGTAGTGCATGTTATTGAATTATTTTGAAGAAATAACACACTACGAAATCTTGGGGTGTTACATTCTCCCCTCCTTCAATAAATTGCGTCCTCGCAATTTGAAATTGTTCTTCGAAAATAAAAGGTTGAAAATAGGAAATATATTTGTGGGAAAACCCACATCGGAAATTGGTTTACTAAAATTTAGTCTTAATATGAGGAAAAGAGAAATGAAAGGGTCACCACCAAATTATGATCTCGATTATGAGAACATTGGTGGCAATTAGAGACATATAATTGGAGGAAAAACGTAAATATTTATAGGTAGTGATTGAGGTCATCAATCACAAACAAGTATAAAATTGAGGTCCTTAAATTCATCAATCTATGATGATTTGAAATAACATCGGTTCAACAAAACATAGGGTATTAGGATAACACATTTTTGACGTTTCAAAATATCTTAGTTGAAATCCCACATCGAAAAATGAATTAATGAGGCCTCTATTTAAAATAAAGAGTCGAAAGTATGAAGTTTACTGAAAATAACACATACTAGGGTTCCATGTAGGAAAATATGGATATGGAAGAAAAATCTAACCATCAATTATCTGATGGAGAGTGGTAGAGAACATGGCTATGAAAAGGGCAAAAATCCCAAAGCCATAAATTAGTGATGACTTAAGGTACCATCTAGGAAAACATTTTTATTCTAAGTTTCTTTTCTTATTATTGAGGAATTTATTTATGAGATTGGCTAAGATCATAAGGAGATATTATTACTTTAAAATTAGAGTTTTATCCATTAATAAATTTCTACCACAAACTCATCTTTCACTCTAAAAGATAATAGAATGTAAAAAAATTATATTTACACTATTTGTATAGGGTTCCAAAATAAACGAATTTATAATTCATGTACAAGATCTTTTAATAAAAACTAAATTATTTAATCCAGGACATCTCGTGGGCCAGTGGTAGGTGATACACCCTTGTCGCCCTTCGGTTGCGGGTTCAAGTCTCGCAGCCTTGCCGGACGCGACGGGTTGGCGCCCGACCTCCGGGTTGTCCTTTTATGGAAATCAAAAATAATCCAAACTAGAACTATCCAAAATACTTCTATCCAAACTCACAGTCCAACATTTGTAAGGAAGGTAAACATAATATAGATCCTTTTTACCCCGTAATAGCATATGAATACCTTCATCATGTATTACCATATTCCTTATTGATTACATTCATGTTCCCTTATTCCATATAGAATGCTGGATATACTTCATTAATCCAAAAATGTTTTAAACCCCAACAATGATGGAATATACAAATCATTAATCAGTTCCAAGGTAGTCAAGAATATCAAATATAATTTATCCAAAACAATCACATATTATTCCAAAATCACTACCTCAGTATCAGAACTATATTATGATTTATCATTCTCTCAACCATATATTCTCCAAAAATTTATCCTGCTATTGAGTCACTTTTCTTTGTTCCACACAATCTCAAGTCCTTAATGAAATAGTACTGTAGTACAATCCTTATATACTCCATAATTATTATAACAAGTACATTGTCGATACAACACTCAATTGATATAATAACTCTAATCATTCCTCTTATTCTGTGGAAGTATCATAACATGATTATTATCCAATAGCATTATTTGCGGCATAGTCTGATGACTGGGACATAGGTTCGCGTAGTGTCCAAACTCCTTGCAAATGAAGCATTGTACATTTGAAACCATTTTCTTACCCTTGCAGTCATGTACTTTGTGCCCTTTTCCTCCACACTTATAACAAACTCCCATTCCTTTCAGGCAAGTTCCAGGGTGTTTCTTTCCACAGTTACCACATATGGGAAAATTCTTCTTTTCCTTCTTCCCTTTATCCATCTTTCTCTCTTCTATCCTTTTCTTCTCTTGTTTCCCTTCAAAGCCATAGGACTCAGTAAACTCTTTACATATCTTATCAACACAGGATATTATTTCTTCATATGATGATAATACATGAGAGACTATTTCTCTTATAAATTCTAGATTAAGTCCTTGAAAGATATGATCCTTCCTTCTCTTTGGATCATGTGCATATCTGGAGTTCTCATTCCTTCTACTGGGTGCGATTTCTAAACAATGGCATAACCTAGATCAGTTTATAAATCAAAATACATAATCCCATACTTATAAAACAGTTAACATAAATTGAACTATTTATGGATATAATCCATAATCATAAGAATGTTTTCTTTGAGGAAGTATATACTCATAATCCCTTCAAAATGATTTGTAAAGAAAATGAGAGTTATCCTAAGCATATCCCCCGGGAGTGTCGTAACCAAGAGTGCAGCAAGGCCCGTTGTCGTGCACCAGTTCCCGTTCGAGTCTAGCTCAATGCGGTGTTTTCGGGTTTTACCCCTAGGTACATCTGTGCCAGAGCCGCCTCTACCTGCTCGTATCCAGACAGGGATGTATTGCTTGGAAAACTCACAAAATCTCTACAATACCAAAATTCTAGGAAGTTCTTCTATACTAATCCTCAAAGTTCATCTTAGGTCTACGTGCTCTAATCAGAGTTTATCTAAATCTAGCATCCAAGGTTTGTACTAAACTTCCTCTGATACCAACTGTAACGCCCCGACCCTAGTTACCCAGAGTCGGTGCATTATTACATAATATTGGAATGATCACAAGAAAGATCAAATCTCGAAAGACCGATTGGTTTAGTATCCTTGTAAACACTAGATATATTCATAAGTTTTACATTACATCATAAAATGAAAAACTACTAAAACAACATAATGTTTCCACAATCCACACTATTAACCCCTCATAAAATCCCTGAAGGTCATTCATAACTTACTTCTTCACATCCTGGGAAAAATAAAACATAGAAAAGGGGTGAGCTCAAATGCCCAGTAAGGATAACAATATAGCGGAAACTTTCATAAATAAGAATAAACATTTAAGGAAATGTATAACTAAAACAAAAGCCTTTTAAATATTAACTTTCAACATGGTATGGCATAAATAAAATGAAATAATGCCATTTACTTATTCACATGGATATTCTACTAATCGAATAATCACATGCAAAAATCAATAACCACTTTCATAATGTTGGAATGCATAATGCCAGACTATCATAACCACATAGCCAAGGCCTCGTGCCAAGACTACAAATAGGATTTTTTCAAGGCCTTGTGCCAAGACACTAGTTTGTCTCATGAGACCTACCGATGCATCGAGGAGCTATAGCGGGCTCCACCCGTCACTTATTAAGTCCAATGCATTCCCATATGAAAAGGTTTAAACATAACATAAACATTCGTATTAAAACTAGCATACGAACTGTCAATAATTTCACCATAAACTATGAATGGTATAAAAATAGCACATCCACAGTCAAACATATCACAAAACCTTCAATACAATATAGAAGTTTTGTATCATAATAAATCAACTTCAAATAATCTTAAAATCCATCAAAGGATGTTGACATAGATGAAATCAAAATTCTTTTTAAAGAAGTATCTCCTTTTATTTTGAAATCATTTAAGGTCCATATAAAATAAAACATTTTCTTTGAAAATATTCTTATAAGCTTGTATGGAAAGCTTCGACGATTTTATAACGGTGGAAAATAACCGCATCCGCCGTATAAGTTAAAAAAAACATTCTTACCTCAATTCTGTCGAAAAGGTTAAAAAGGACCTTGTTTTGAAACGATGGAAAGATTCCTTTATAAACCTCTTATAAAAAGTCAAACAAGGGTATAAATGACTTTAACCCATATTCTTGTAAATAGTAAAAAAGTTTTGAAATACATTTCGAAGAAACATGGATGTGGATGATAAAGAGATCCCAGTAGATTATTACGTATAATACAACCTCGGATAATGAAGAGATTGTGAAATAACCCTTACCTTGTACTTTTCCATGGTTGGGGTAGGTTAACCTCCTGTATAATGGTGAAATAATTGTTACTAAATTATACAAGAATCATATACATTAATATGATATCATATATGATCTTTTAATATCGATTTATAATAATATCTTAGTATTATCGTTGTTTCGGGTGTTAACTTACTTGTTTTCTTTTATATGTTTTGTTACGTAAGACATTTTTGTAAAGGATATGTTGTATATTATTCATATCCAGAATGATATCAAGTCCTTAAACATCATTTTTAAATCATCAAATGATAATTATTCTTGAATGGATACGATGGAGAATGAATCTCATCGCGTTCGTGGAGACGGTAGTCCGTACGTACGCATGAGCGACAATATCATTCTTTTGATATTAACATAATATATAAATGGATGGTATATCATATATACAGAATCATTAAAATGTTATATTTATTATTTACATGAGTTACACATCATTATTATACCCATCCAAATAATAATATATTGAATAACAATTACACCACGACGTGGATACGGTAAGCTGTACGCACGCACGTATGGTGACATGTTATTCAAAGGGTGGATAGAATACTGAATATGGTTGTACCATATTTATAATAACATCACAGTATATGTAAGATACTGGAGTTATTATTTTAGAATGGTAAGAACAAAGAAAGAGTAAGTGGAAGAAGAAAGGAACTTAGAAAAGGGTGGTGAAATCATTAGCTCTTCTTCGGGTTCTTCCTTTTGATTTGATCAAAAAGGCTCCTTAGGTTGGCTTTCTGATCAAACTAAGGCCTCTAGGTTGTATTGAGCGATGTTTGGAGAGTATTTGGTCAGAGTTTGGCCGAACCAAAAGGCTTTGAAGGTGTGAAGAAATGAGAAGTAGGAGTGCCCTTTTATAAGAGGGGTGAGGGGCACCTTTGGAAAAGCTAGAAATATTAATTTATAATAAATTCATATTCGGTTTCCAATGGCTCCAAAGTTGACTATTCAAAGGATAAGGTGGGGATAGGTCGAAAACCACTCAACCAATAGAATTTAGACAGGTTTGGGTACTTATATTAACCTTATCTTTAATTATTAACTCTAAGTTAATTAGTTTCACTTTTACAATGTCTCTTTGTATTTTTATATAATATGGTTAATAAACTTACTATATACATCCAAGCGACCCCCAAGTGGTACATTAATGATGAACCTATCATGATATAAGTATCTTGGCCGAACCTGAGATTTTTAGGAATTTAATATCAATTAATAATGTTATATTTGTTTTAAGAACTCTTTTATGTCAATTTTGACACTATTCAATAGTTGATTTTTGTGAAACTCATAACAGATTTATTACTTCGAAAAAGTCCATTAAATCAATCCTAATATATCATATTATCTTAGAAAATTAGTTTAATTCATTAAAAGTTTCATATTATATTTATTTGGGTATTTATAATATCAATTATTTTAATTTTTTACTATTATAGTAATTACTGCATCATCATTGTGTCATAAATAAAATAAATTATTTAATGTCTAAAAATTATAAATAAAATATAATTATGTAGGAAATCTTGTTATATTTCTAATGAATATTTATAATCTAAAATCCAACATATATAACCCTATGTAACAATTGTTTTTCTAAAAGATATATGCTTGTGTCATTTTTGTATTCATTTTAACTTAATTAAAATAAAGTGTCATTATCACTTACAAGTGGATCCATGGGGTCCCAAAATAGACCCAAAGATTCCCATGGTCGACCATGTATCAACCAATAAGGTTAAGACACGTTTTAGAGTAATTTAGTATTATTATAATATTATTTTCTAACCCTTATTTACCGGATTTACCCTTAACCATGGTAAATAAAATATTTACCGCAGTAATTATTCAAAATGTCTAAAAATAAAAGTTACCTATTTACACAATTTGAACATCCTGATTCCAAATATGGAATCCATTTTCCTAAATTCAAAACACAGAAGTGGCAGAAATTAATTTAAAATTAATTCCCGCTGTCAAAACAAAAAGCGTGTTTTTAAGAGATAATAACTATCAAAAGATTGACCCTCGTTTATGTTCGGTTTAATTTTAAAATTATGTCCAATGACAAACATTATATTAAATGGTAAAAATATATTCTAAATATACTTTAAAACCACTCAAATTCATAATTTATCACTATTAATTATTTTGATTAAAAAAGTTGTTTTTAATTAAAATTTAGTAATTTTCACTATTCATCAAAATATGAAAGTTATCTGGAATGTACCAAAATTTCACCTTAGGCTAAATTCGATATTACGAATCCAAAAATGATGTCCATTTTGAAATATAAAATATATATAATTTCAAAAAGTAGGTATTACTATTCATAACGGCTAGTTTGATTGGTTGTGGTGTGTGTTAAAACTCAAGGTTGCGTACAACACACGCTACTGTATTATTCAAAGAAAGTGTACCGTGGAAGCTTGGGATATTTCATTTTAAATTTTTGATGACCCCATTTAGTCAAAAAGTTTAAAATATTGTATTTAAAAAGGGTTCACTATTAAAAGTTGATAAAAGTGCAATACTGAAAATGAATTTGTTCTTGCATTATATCTAAGAAACTCATAATATGGATTCTAAAATTATAAGGATTATATAAAGTTTAAAATTTAGATAATACTATTCATAACCTCTTTTGAATGGATTTTTTTTGTAAGTCATGGTGTGATTGAACTCGGTGTTGCGTGTAGTGCATGTTATTGAATTATTTTGAAGAAATAACACACTATGAAATCTTGGGGTGTTACACACACCTCGACCTCATTCCAAAGACACCTGGGAAAAAAAACCATAACCTGAATCCCTGCCCGAAAACACCTGGGCCTCATCCTGAAGTTTTTTGGGAAAAAACCTGACCTATGAGTCCTGGTCTAACAACACACAAATTGAAACTTACCTGAAAAATCATGGTTTTAGGGTCTCCTCTAGCCATCACAGCCGAGGGAAGTGGGTGAAGGAAGGAGAGTAACTAGGTGGAAACACCCTTCCCCAGGAAATGGGTTGTCTAACACTAAGTGCCCAACGTGGGTGGGGTGCGACTAATCACAAAACATACAGTTACACATATATATACCAACACACAGCCCAACCTATGGTTCCTCATACAGATACAAGCAGGTGCACAAGCACTGCTGCCACAAAAATCAGGCACACTACAAATAGTTCCCAGTTTTCCTGTTCATGTTATCATTTATAACAGTTCAGTATGAGTTAGTACATTCACTACTAGAAAACTAACATGCACCTTCACAAATGAAACAACAATAAAACAGGATGGAAAATCATTAGGTAATTTAAGCATTCACATCTGGTTCTCTTGTGGAGTCACATCAATAAAGGGATCAGTGAGATCCCTCGAAGTAATGGACCCAAATAAAAATACAACAAACCATTGATTATACAAAATTAATTAATTACCAATCCGCCTAGTTAATTATTATCTTCCCACTTTTATTCATGTTCACAACCCAACCTACAACCTTGCTGCCAAACACCTCCACAGCCACGCAAAAACTCATGCCATTCGAACCACACCATTCACTGCCCCGCTGTTCACCTATCCATATCTGAAACATCCCAACATTTATAATTCATTATTTTATATTATTTAGTTCAACTGGGGTGATCACACAAGATTACGTACTTTCATATTCAATAGGCGAGTTTAAGTGTTTAAAAGATTCATACATGATTCCCATTCATTAGACAAATCATAAAACAGAGCATAACATAGGTGCGTAAACAACAACCCCCAACAGCTGTGACTTTCAGTAGGCTTAATCCCATTAAATTCATAACAACATCATAGGGAAAGCATGGATAATAACAAGTAACAACATTAAAAAACTTCCTCATCCCCGTTCATTAATCGGTTATTATCATCATTACATAATTGATTAACTGCGTCGTGGGAACCATATAACACCCACCCTGCATGATACACAAGGAGGAGAGACAAAGGTAAAATCCCTACCTGATTGATCAAGGATAGGCATTATGTCCTCGTGTAGAAACTATAAATCAGAATTAGTAGGAATTTCATGGAACGCGATCAAGGAAAACATCGCAACGAGGTACAACTCATTGGAAGGAAGGGTACTCTGAGAACATGGTGAGAAAAATAAAAAATAGCGATAAGAGAAGCCTTTAGGTTTTAAGGCTGAGATACAACATTCTTGGGATGGTTAAAATATGGAAAAAAACTCGAAATCACAGAAGAAGAGAGATCATGGGTTGACCACGTGGATGGGCCACCCCACGCACCCAACTTAAAAGGTCCCCGCCCTTCGGGGTGGTTGAAAACGACGCACACCTCACCAATTATTTAATTAAATTCCATTAATGGACATTAATACAAGATTAAAGGGGGTGAAAACAAGGTTTATAAACCAATTCGCACAAAGGAGGCTTTACTGGAAAACTCAAGGAGAGGTCACCGGTGGGCTAGGGCTACCGGTAGACCAAGGCCAGTGGTAGGCCGAGCTACTAGTATGCCGAGCCACAGGTAGGCCGATCCACTGGTAGGCTGAGCTAACGGTAGGCCGAGGCCATCATTAGGCCGAGAAACCTGTAGGCTGAGGCCAGCGGTAGGCCGAGCCACCGGTAGGCCGAGGCCACCCGTAGGCCATGACACCGGTAGGCCGAGCTACCGGTAGGCCGACCTACCGGTAGGCCGACCTACCCGTAGGAAGAGCTACTAGTAGGCTGAGGCCACTGGTAGGCCAAGCTACCGGTAGGCTGAGCTACTGGTAGGCCGAGCTACCTATAGACCAAGGCTACCGTTAGGAGTCTTTAGCTTCACTGAGAAGCTGGGATGGCCTTCCAGACCACCCAGAACATGCCAAACATCAGATTTTCACCAAGTAATGGACCCCAAACCTCGAGCCATTACACTATACGATTTAGAATCCAAAGGGTTCATTCACATGTGCATCTCTCCTTGGGCTACCCCTGACTTGTTCATGAAGAAGGTCGGTGGATCTGTCTTGTTGAACATAAACTACTAGAAGAGAAATATGGTTACCATCAAGAATAAATACCCCTTAGATTAGAATGATGATTTTCATTGATTGGATAAATGGGAAAATGTGATTTTACAAGATATACTTTCATTCAGGTTACCACCAAGTAGGGGTGAATGATACAGACATCATGATGATGGATTTTTGAATTAGGTATGACCAATTTTAGTATTTGGTCATGCCTTTCGGATAAAAAATGCTCTGGTAGTGTTTATGGCACTCAAGAATAGGGCGTTCCAAAAATATATCGACTCATTCATTGTGGTATTCGTGAATGACATCCTATTTTATTTTAAATATGAGGAAGAGAATGATCATCATTTTTGGATCTTGTTGGGCACTCATTGAGGTCATTTCCTTTATGAGAAGATTTCAAAGTGCACAATCATGATTAGGGAAGTGAAATTTATTTACCGCATGATTTTAGAGAAAGGGTATTTAATAATACCTATAAATATAAGTGATGTTTTTACAAAGTAAGAATAGATGAATGTGTAAGAGATCAAAATTTTACTGGACCTGGAAATTTATTACACGTGTTTTGTTCGATATTTCCCATGGTTTCCCCCCACTATGATCGCACTCACCTGGGAAGGTGTGATGTATGAGTATAGCCATGGTTTTTAGGCTTCTTTTGAGTAGTTGATGTGATGGATGACTAAAATACTTGTGTTGATCATACCAGAGTCCGTGAAGGGATACATTGTTTAATATAATGCTTTAGGCATGGGCATCAGGTGTGTGGTCATGAAATAGAATCATGTCATGGCATATAGCTCACTCCAACTAAATTTTCATGAGAATACTTACCCAACCCATGAATTAGAGATAGAAGTGGTGCTGCATGCCCTAAAGACATGGTACCATTTTCTTTTTATAAGGAAATTCTTGTCCTATTTTGAACATAAATTCATACCCTATATCTTCTATAAAAAATATTTGAACTTGATGTAGAACCATTAGATAATGTATTTTAATGGGTTCAACATTCATATCATCTCTATATTGGGAATGGGTAATGTGGTGGTTGATTAATTGTGCATCGAATAGCCAGTGAAGGATTTGAGAAATTACAGTCATGAATGAACCGTAAGGGGGCTATTTTCCTAGATGCACATGGAGACCACAAAGCAAAGAGGAGGTGCATTCTTGGAGTGCATTCAATTAAAATCATCACTTTTAGAGTTGATTTAGTGGGAACAACCCAGTAATGAGATATTATAAATGTCCATGTAGTTTCTTCATGGGGGGGAGACTCCTTCATGTTTTTCTTTATCTCCTTAGGGGATCTTGTGCTTTATGATCCGTCTAGTGGTGGATTGTCTTTGTGGAAGCCAGTGATGCCTGATATCCCCAATATCAGTATGTCATTCCTTCAAGATATAAAAAAATGTATTATGATGTTCATCAGTAGTTTTTGTCATCAAGAATGATGCAAAACATAGATGTCATTATCTCTTGATTTTATACATGTTTGTAGGCAAACAAAGAGCATCAGAGGCCCTCTATTATGCTTCAGATGTTACCTATTCCTACCTGTAAGTAGAATGAGTTCTCCTTTGACATAATTGATGGCTTGCCTCATAAACCTCGAGGTAGGAATACCATTTGGTTAGTGATTTATCATCTGACCAAATCACCCCCTTCATTCTGATCATAGATTCAGTAATGGTGGATGAGCTGGGCTGGATGAATATTCAAGAAGTGATCGGACTTCGTGGGGGTGCTATCAGCGATTATTATTGATAGAGATCCCCACATTACCTATTTGTTATGGGAATTCCTTCAATGAGAATTAGTCTCATAGATTAAAATTAGAATGACATCTCATCGCCAAAAGAATAATTAGATAGAGTGGGAAAATTAGATTCTGGGGGACATGCTTCATGCATGTGTTCTTGATTTCTGAGGATCGTGGGATTTCCATTTTGGATAAGATAAATTTTATTTTAATAATTGTGAACTCTACTATATTAAAATGTCTTATATGGAGAGTGAATATGGTATTCCTTGTCAATATACTTTATGTTGGGTTAAGGTTGGTGAGACCTCACGTTTGGGTCTGAGCCTTGTACTAGAGACATTTGAGAAATTCAAGTTGACCAGGAAACAGTTATTAGTAGATTAAAGTTTCCACAAATTTTACGATAATAATAGGAATAAATAAAATTAATTTTTAATTGTTTATCAATTGTTATTGAATGTTTCCCATCGTTTGGGTAATTTTAGTATGGGAAAGCATGGAACACTAGCGTCAACGTATGTCAGACCTTTCGAGATCACTGAGCGGATTGAAAAAGTTGAAAACATGATATATTTATCTTCTCAATAGACATCATTTGATGATTTATTTCATGACTCCCAAATGAATAAGTATAATCCGGATCTTTACCATGTGTTGAATTGGGAAGAGTTAGAGATAGAACCCTATTCAATAGTGTTTGAATGACTAGAATAGATAGTGGATTACCAAGATAAGGTGTTTTATGGGAAGTCTATTCTATTGGGATGTATTCTTTGGCAACAAGGGAATTATTTTCATGAGATATGGGAGATAAATTCATGTGATGGGAAAGATTATCCATTTTTATTCTCTGATCAAGCCTCAAGATGACTTTATAAGGGCGTATATTTTTCATTATAGAGATAATATTCACACCGTATCTTTTGAAATAATTTTTATTTTATTTTTTTTCTAGGTTTCGAATATTGTTTTCTGGGGGAAGCTCAATTCCTAGATGGGATTTGTTGTTTTTGGTGATAAATGAATGTTTTAGTCTTGACAACATATAGTGCAAGGACAAAGAACTGTCAACACTTTGCACCTTTCCCCAAGTTACCGTATGACCCACCCGGTTTTGAAAAAATTAGTATGGTAAATAATAAAGTGAAAACTAAATAAAATACGAAAAATAAAATTGAAAGTAAGTATTTTTTAATAATAATATTATTATTATTGTTATTATTTAATATTTTTATAATAACTAATTTTTTTGTAAGAATTTATTTAAGAAATTATTATTATTATTGTTGTTGTTGTTGTTATTTCTATATTAGAGTTTTTAGACATTATTTTTTCCATTTTCATTTTATTTTCTCTTTTGTTTTTTACTCTCTTCCCTCTTCATCTACCTCTCCTATCACTCCCCCTACGTCGAACCCTACCCCTTCTTCCAATATTCATTGTACCATCCCCTTAACATTGGTTTTTCCCCTTCTGGAATGACCTCGACTGGCTCACTCCCTCCCGGTGATCCTCTATTAGACTGATCTACTTTCTTCACACCACCCTTGGACTACCCCCTTCATAGTCCGACCCTCTAACAACCCCCCTTGCATGTGATCCCCCTCCAGAATCTCCCTACTCACATGGATAGATTACCAAACCTCTCCCTGCTCCTCTCCCTCCGCCACTATTTCATTCTACTCCGGTAATCATTTCTTCCTCCTTTATGGATTATCTTCTCAATAGGGCATCATTCATAGTATTTTATGATTATTTGTTGGGTTTAATATTTTGAATTAGGATTTAATTTGAACCCCATGTGGCAGAATTGTCGATCTATTTGATTTCTGATCCAATTTATATGGATTTCTACACCAACGTTCAACAATTCCATGCCAAATCACTATTTAATGAAATAGTTTACTTGATTAAAAAATTTATTGTGTTTTCGTATTAAATTATTTTTTTTTGTGAAATGGGATTCTATAATATTTTAGTATGACTTATATTCTTTATAGAATGTTTATATGAAAGGGGTGTATTTTTTAGGAAATCCCAAATTTTATTATTTGAGAATGTTTTATGAATTATGATTTTTTTATTAAAATATGGATGTGGTGTCAAACTAGTTTTTAAAATTATTTGATATGAATTTGGTTTCAAGTTGGGTTTTGTATATTTTTTGCGTTTATTTATAATGTAAATTCTTATTTTTTCCATTTTATTTTGTTCTATAAACTGTGAAAATGGTTTATTTATTTTTCAAATTTTTAATTTAATTATGAAATTGGTGATAATCAAGGTATAATGTGGTTTTGTTGTTTGTATGATTTTAAAATAGGGTTGTGGAGTGAAAATGGTGGTATTTGGAGTGTGTAGTGCCTTGTTTGGTTTGTGTATATGAATGTGGTGTGTGATATGATCTTGGAACTTGAATGAGAACAAATAGGGAATCCCAATAAACTAGGTGGGAAGACTAGGACAAGAGGGCTAGAAATTCAAAGGTATCATTGGCCCGATTTAGTTAGCAGTAATGAGGACTACAACCATAAAAAAGTATACAGATGATAATGGGAGACCAATAGGGTTGCAGGGATTTCCACTACTAGTGGCTTATGCATAATAATGCACATTATCATGGTTCCTATACGACTTTTCACTAAGACACGAGGTTATGGGTAACACTACATGCTAGTACCTCAAGGGATGCTTCCATGTTTTATTATCTTTATCTATTGAGTACTCACTATTGAGATACAATGTATAATTATGGTTTCTTCGAATGTAATTTTTTTTAATTAAAGATTCATTCCATTGAATCTATTTTCATTAAAACTAATTTCATTTAAAATTGCTCAATATTTTTTTCCTCCCATTTATTAAACATGAATTTTTATTCATCACTTAATGTTTATTACATGGAATAATTTTTTGTAGAGTCCTCCTGATCATCAGGTCAAACCCTACAAACATCATTGTGTTTAATTAGGGTTGGTAATGTTTTATATAGTTAAGGGTAAAGATTATGGAGATGTTGATTATAGTTGTTAGGGATCTATCATGTGCGGTGTTGTGTATATGGGTGAAGTGTGTCTTCCTCATACCATGTTATGGTATTTAGTTGTATTTTTGTCACCATAGCTTATTATAATTTGATATTTTTTTTCTCTTTTTAGTATTATCTCTTTTGCTTCTTTTTTAATTACACTTGTAACTCAAATATGGATTATGTTGTTAAAGGATTATTTAGTTTTAAATATCATTTTATTTTTATTTAAATTGTTTATTGTTTTATATATTCATAATTGGGTAAATCATTCGCTTGAATTAATATTAATAACCAGGGCCTTGTACGAGCTCGTGGGTATCGGGAACGCCCTATGGGATTTGCCACGGACTTGGCCTGACGTTGGTTCGGATGATGACCCAGCTTGATTAGTGACACATGTTATATAAATATGACCCTAGAGATATGTTATAGAGACGTATATAGAGAGGGTTTTTGTTCCTATAAATTTAAAACAATATAAATATGTTTAATTGTTTTTTTGAATTAAACAGACCACCAGTGAACGTGTCAACCGCACATCCTATACTAATGAACATTAAGTCATGAATAGGTAAAACATGACCTTATGGAATAAAACATGGAATCATAATTATGATCGATGACTCCATTTGAAATTTATTTCATTATTATAGGAAAAATTATGTTTGTGTGATTTTAATATATTTAATATTCATTAAATATCATAATTGTTCTCACGAGGCCTTAGAGTCTGATTCTAACTTCAATCCCCACTCTAAAAATAGTTTTAATCATATTATAATGTTTTTCAATAAAAATAAAATAGTAACTACATTTCTTGGCTATATTTGGGGAGAGCATCATAAACATCATTATATGTTTATTCCATGAATGATTTCATTATTTTATTATTCTTATCATTTTTCATTATTTTTTTACTTAGGGGAATTATGACCTTCTACGTCCCATATTTTTTTATTCTAAGCTCATAATTTTATATTCACATCATTCATCCTTTTTGGTAGTGTGGTAGTAAGATACCTCTACCTCATGAAATATGAAAATATTTTAGGCTAGATAAACCATTTATTCATCATAAAAAGAATTTTATTTTATTTCTTTGAATTAAATAAAAATTTTTCCTTAAATTTTTAGGTTCCTTATCATCATTTCACATCATCTTGATATTATTGTATATGAGTGTTTTTAATAGTTACTCGACCAAAATATTCGTTATATCCCTAGAATTGTGGATTTTCATAAAAATATATACTGAATTTCATTGTCAAAAAATTGATATTATTGAATACTATTTTATTAGTAAGATTATCACCAATAAGGTTTATACCATTGAATATTCTAGTAATGCTTGTAGTCAAAAAAAATGGAATCATTTTTACAGAAACTAAACAACTCAAATTCTTTTCTATGAAACTCCAGTCTAAAATCTTAAAAATTAATTATTATTTCAAAATTAAATTAGGAGTGTTTAGAGATGTATTTAATTACAACAAGAAATTTGAGTAAAATAATTTGGTATTAATCCAAAATGAACCAAATTCACCTATTCACCACTTAATTCAAGATAATTAGTATTATTAGTTGAACATTTTCTATTTTTTAAACTATTGGGAATATAGCAAGGCTTAAATAATTTCCACATAACTTATCTCATAGACCTTTTAAATTATGAACCACGTATCTTCCAATAATGATAATTATAACCATCAATATAAGTTGAAACCCCATTTATATCACTTAAGTAAAACAAAGGTTGTTTGAAATATATCTAATAATTTAAAAAATTATTAACCATTGAAGATTTTAAGGTATTGAAAACAAATTTTTTTTTTAAACTGATATTTTAAAAATAAAAAAATTACCTCTCTTGATTCCAAATGTAGGTTGGAGATAAGATGAAATTAGGAGGGTGGTAATTTCTATTAAATTTTTTATTGTAAATGTATTTAATAGATGATATTATCATATATTAATTTGATTTAAATATAAAATTTTCAATGTATAAGGGATCTTGGAGTGAATTAAAACAGTAATCATTTTAGAAAATAAATTTTTACATATGAAATGGAATATTATAATTATGGAATTTGAAAATAGAATAAAAATAGACCCCAAATTTTCATCACCTCAGTGAACATTAATTCAGTTATGTTTCCCCATTTGTTATTTTTGAAACCATGAAAAAATGATTAATGATATAAATATATTGTGAAACGCCCAGATATTTTTATGAGATGGACATTTTTTATTATTTCATTGATTTCTTGGGTTGTATGATACCCCATGATAATTATGTGCTATATGGAACATGGAATTAGCTTGCGGTATACACAATAGTATAGAAGGTTTGTGTTAGACAAAATTTCATTTTATTTAAAAAAAAATCATTTCACATAAGACTGATTATGTTTGAACAACTAAATAGTATAACCTAGTCATTATACTAGCAGGTATGAATAATATTAACATTCTTCTGAAAACATTATTAAAACGAATATAAGTGATTCTCTAAAATAATAAAATCAATAGTGATGGATTTTAGTAATGAAAAATATATATAATATAATCAATGTAATGTTTTAAATTCATCTTATGTGTTTTATAAACATGATATAAAATCAAATTTCTTTCTTTGATAAGATAAGTAATTTTCAAAGAATACAATTTTACTGACTTTTGTTGGAACAACCATTTTAAATATATTTTTTAACAATTTTCTATACTTATTTTAAAGAGATAAACTTATTATTTTAATGTCAAATACAAAAATTTACTTTGTTGAATTGTTGATGTTTTTCTAATAATATTAATTTTTTGATGAATAGTTAAAATACCGATTTTTTAAAAACATTATTTAAATACCTTCCATATAAAAAAAAAATTTGGTTTATTTACAAATTTTAATAACATAGTTTTTATACAATTATGGTCATTTAATATAATTTTAGACCTGAATTTATTATAAAAACAGTTTTAATTTAAAAAGTGGTATTTTTCCACAAAAATATTTTTTCGTGACATTTTAAAAGGTTTATTTCAACATTAAATCTGTAAGTTCATTATTTTTTATTTTGAAAATTGGATGTAAAATTTTGATTCAAGAGGATTGAATTTGGTAATTACACACCTTTTGTTTTTGACCAATAGGAATAGTAACCATAGTAAATTTTGTAACCATGATAAAGGGTAAAGTAGGTAATTTTGGTTAATAATAAGCTTATAATGAATATATAATGGCCAAAACAAATGAAACATTTTTTTTAGGAATTAATTTAAACCCATAACACTTCAGGATAAAAATTAAGTCATTTTATGGACATCTTTACAAGAAAATATCTATAATAATATTAAAATCAAAGAAAGATAAAAGATTCATTTTCTTTGAGTTTAATATCTATTATGTGTCCACAAATGAAAAAATGGGTGGTATCAATGAATCAATGTTGTAATTTTTAACTAGATAAACATTTTTACCAAACAAAAATTTTCTTTTGATTTTTTGGGCCCATTTAGGAGATATTATGCTATTTAAAATATTTTATTTAAAGAAAATATAAAGATTACAATATCATGTATTAAATACTATATCATTTTTTAAAACAATGCTTTATAGTGAATATATTCGACTATAAATACTCATTTAGAATATAAAATATTTTTTTATCATGTTAATTTATTTTTAATTTTTAGGGAATAAGTAATAACATTAAAGGATTTTTAATTGATCATGAAAAAATTATTTAATCGATGAAAAATAAATAAAATATATTTGTTAAAATGATAATAAATATTAAAATTACTGAAACACAATCCCCAATTTTATTGGTCATGTATCTCTCGACCATAATATTCCAAGGGTCTAGTTAGTGACTATTTGGATCCTTATAGAAGAGATTGTGATACATATATTATCTTATTTAATGTGTTGTCAAAATTTCCACATTCATAATTTAATATGTTTAACATTTTAAATGTTGGATTTTCCAAAAGAATAAATCCACTACTTGTATTACTACTAAAAATAGTAGATTTATCTTCATCATAAAAATATACTATGAATTTTTATTCAGTAAATAAATATAATAAATAATTACACAAATTTAATGTAGTAGTTATTTTATTAAAAAACTTAATAAATAAATGTTATTGAAAACTTAAAAATAAATATAATTTTAATAATTAATATGTTTAAAGAATATTGGTGATTACCTTGACCAATTATCAATAAAATAATATAGTTATTTTGAAGGTATCATATTATCTTAATATTTTTAAAAATATATGTAGTAAATAGATGCAAAATTGACATTATTGTTTGTTTATCAAATTAAGGCTTTATTAAATTATTTAAAAATTATAAAACATTTCATAAAAAATATAATAATTATTATGTCGTATAAAATATTATATTTTATTAATTTATGGTTTATTTTAAATCAAATAAGTATATATTTCACCATTTTAATATTTAATTATTTGTAACCCTAGTTAAAAATTAAATATGCTAACTAAGTGATAATTAAAATGATAAGGTTTAAATTGATATATATACATTTCAAAAAAAGATTTGATTGATGTAATTGAAAATTTATATAATCTAATATTATAATATTTTCATTTTTGAGATTATGGATGGGTATTTATTTTATTACAAATTTTTATTTTTGATGTTTCCAAAAGTAACCCTGAACTTGTTTATTAAAGGGAACATTCTCCCTCTCTTTACTACAATTTGAGCATTAAATCATGGAAATAACCTTCCCATTTCCCTTATAAACTTATTTATTTATATTCTACAAGTTATTGTGTTATCAAAAGTCCATCCCAAGTGCTTTTAAGAGGAGATCTAGAGGGATCTTGTCAAAGAAGAGGTAATATCCTCCACCAATTCATTCAAATTATTTCTTCTCATACTTACCCTTCATGAGTTTTTTTCAGTATGAATTAATGAATCCAGCATAAAGTTTATTATTAGATTTTATTAACCATATTCCACCTTCTATCCATCCTATGAAAAATGAAATCACTACATGTGCGTATATACGTCTTACCATCTCCACGTCGTGGTGTAATCTGTTTTTCAACACAACATGACATGGATGGGTATAATGAATGAAATAATACCTATATATGATTATTATAAATGAGTTTTTTATTATTAAAATTTATATATACTATCAAATTCTATACCATATCATAATTAATGAAATTATATCACCATTCATGTGTACTTACGACCCGTCATCTCCACGATAAGATGTGATTTATTCTACATGATATCAATTAATGTATGATTATTAAAATGAAAATAATATAGAAATATGGATTTTATTATGTTTATATAATTTTTAATGATATAAATATGATATAATAAGGATAACCAGAGCATATTCTACAAAACATGAATAAGAACATAAAGTAGTTAATACCCAAATAATTAGTAATAATGAAATGTTTTTAAAAAAAGGAATATAAAATTATCATATATGATATCATAAAATTTTAAATTATTCCTAAATAAGTAAATGACATTATTTAAATAATTATATACGATGTTCATATACATACAAAAGATATCAGACCTATAGTAGGGGATAATTTCACAATCTCATTATAATTTGAGATTGTTTATAGTTATGTATTTACTAGGGTTGATTTAACTTTCATTTAAATGTTTTTAGAAAAGAAAATATCTTAATATTATTATATAAGTATTAAATTAATTATTTACCATTTTGACCTTTTACAACATGGTTTTGAAGGAATCTTTATTTCTAATTCCATATGAGGTACTTTTTGACTTTTCCTGCAATAGTGTGAGAGTAATGTTTTCTTGAAACCTATACCGAATTAATGGATTTTTACGCTTTCATAATGAAATATTTACATAAAGCTTCAATTATAAGATTTAATGTATAATCTATACTAAAATATTTTCTTTTAAAAATGAATTTCATTTTGAGAAAAGAAACTATTTTTGAAAAAGAATGAATATTTTCTTCAAGAATTAATTTCTAGTGTTTTAAAAAAAATATTTTCCATCTAAGTTGACATTCTATAATTGGTGTTATTATTCTATCACCATTATTAATATTATATTATTTGTATTGTGATAAAATTATATTTATGAAATCAATTTTTTATATGTATTATGATAGAATAATGCTTAAGAAACCCATTTTACCTCTTTGGTTTATTCTATGATGAATGATTTAACTTTTTATGGCACAAATATGTAAGGTTTTAATTATGTGAAGGGGGGACCTATATCTTCTTCAAATTAATAGGTTAAAAATTATATATCATGAGAGATATTAATATAATATAAATTAAATCTGGATTTTTAATCCATGGCTGGAATAAAAAATAAATCCAGTTCAGTAATATATGGCTGGAACGAAGAGTGAACTCGGTGCACTAATGTACTTTGGCCACTATAATGGTACTGTAAATGAGTCCATGACAATATTGAAATGATTTTACATGATTATGTATTTTAGCAAATTCCATTTTCTATGTCAATTGTATTTTAACAAGGTTCTTGTTACTTTATGATTTAAGACTTACATACTACAAAGATAGATTTTATGACACAAGATTTTGATATTCAAAATTTTTGTTCGTGTTTATAAAATCTTATGTTCTGGTTTTTTTTGATTTTATCTATGTATACCATTAATTTTCATTTGATCTCATCCTTTTTTTTGTTTTCTTTTCCATAAGATATAAATAAATGCTTCAGGAATGAAAAAAAGTGGAAGATCATTATGGGATATATAGAAGTTATTCCTCCAAGATAGAGGATCGTGTTTTGAGTTTCCAAAGACAAAAAAATATAGCCTTTGGGAATATATTTTTTATTGTATTAATTATTCTAAAAATCTAAATTTAATTTCCATGTATGTCATTATTGGGTCGTTAGAGTTTCTTTCAGAGTGATGGTTTAGTCATCCTTTTGAAACTAGGATGTGAAAACATTAGTGACATCCTTATATATATTTATATGAATATTTGTTGATATTTCCTATAGAAAAGTATATTTATAGGTTAAGATCCTATATATTTTTTTATTCATGGATCAACTAGGAATAATCCTTTGATGTTAGAGATTGAAATTAATTTCCATTTATTATGTTTTTTTCTAGTATAATTTTTGACTAATTAATTTTTATTTATGGGATTTAGAAAATCGTTGGAAACAAGAGGATTCATGTCAATGGAGAATATAATGGACTATGGATTGATATTACTCATGAGAAACCAAATGATATGTAATTTGGAAGGAAAAAAATAGACATTATTTTTAATAAGAAATATCATTATATAATCAATAATCTCATGTTTTTAGAGTTTACTAACCCACCTAATAAGAGAAAAATATAGTTTCATGGTGACCCAAGAGAAAAATAAGCTCAATTTTCTTCATGTAAATCATTTGAGAATAGGAATTGAGGAAATTGTTTCAAAGGAACCAAAATGTTGCTTGGGTGTGGAAAACAAGGACAAAAAACCTGTAATTCGAAAGGAAATGGTTCAGTTAACACAATAGGCAAGGACAATGGTATTACTAATGAATAAATGGTGGTTAAATGGTTAAAATTTGGAATGTATGTACATTATAAAAATATATTCCCTAATGGAAAATACCATGAAGAGAATCATCATGGTCGTATGGGTTTTAGTTTTTTTGCTGACGATGAGGAGACTAAAAATAATATATTATATGAAATAATACTTTATGAATAATACAATGAAGCTTAGCCTATGGTTTATGAAAATAGTGGAATCATTTCATGTTTATCTAGAATAATTTTGTATACGTAATTTTATTGCATTACATAATAAATAAACTTCTAATTAATGTTAAACTATTTTTCCCATAAATATTTGAAATTATCTGTTTCATGGTGGCGGTAACCATGAAATGTAATTCATAAATTACTGGAAAATGAATGATATGTGCATAATGATGTGTTAAAAATATAATGAGACATTTGATTGTATTACAGACGACATGATTTATGTAAGGATAAAGTGATATCATTGTTTTAGTATATATAATTGTTTTGATTTGTGGTAGGTGGAAATGGTCAATTTTTGACTGCATGGGTGTTTTCACTAAATTTTTTGGGTAATTTAGGTTATTACATTCCTTCAAGAGAATAAATGCTTAAGGTATTTCCATGTTTTTAATGTGACAACCATGAACTGCCTTTTTAGATATTGGAGAAAATCTATAGCTGATTTATTTTACTTATATCCAATTTTTTTACTTTTAATCTTTTAGAAGAGTTGTAAGGTTATAAATTTAATGAAATTTTAAGTCAAAAATTAGATAATGTTTATTAAAATAATGTTTTATCCCACCATAGGTAGAGTTATTATTATTTGTTATATTTTGATATCCTTTTTCAGATAATAATTCATGTGATAACGTATAATTAAATTTATGGATCACATGATATTCTAGCACTTCAGGAATGAGAAAAGAATATTTATTTCTTTGAATAAAAGATAAAGTGGATATTGTTCATGGAATGAACAACGAGGAGATTGTACAGAAATGTAGTATGAATTTTTTCTCATGAACATCTTCATTAGGAAAAGGATATTAAGAACAAAAAATATTAACCATGAAATATCTTATCTGATGAATTAGATAGTCCCTTGGATCATCACAAATTTATGGCTTTTTATTGTTAACATATTATAAATATGTTCTCTATCACTCTCCATCATATCTCGATAGTTTTATTTTTCTTCCATATCCATGTTTTCACATCCCAATTATATATCCTATGTGGAAATATAGTGATGAGTTACTTTTGGTAGCCATTATGTTTCTCACATTCCTTTTTGAAAATGATTTTTTGTATTCATTTTTTTGATTTGGGTTTCAATGAAAGAAACAATCATGTATTAAAACTTTTATAACACCAACGAATTTTGAAAGTAAAATTCATTTTAATGGGGGTAGAATATAACTCCCCAAGCTTTTTATGAGATAAATGTTTTATTATTATTTATTTTATGTCTTGTGTTGTATGCTATGCAGATAAAATTTATCTATACGCAGCACCAACTTCCCTTGTACTATACACAAAACTATGCTTGGTATATTTTACACAAAATATCTTGTTCTTTTGAGTGAATTCATTTCACGTAATAATGATTATAAGTGAAAAACAAAATATTATAACGTATTCATTATAATGGAAGGTATGAATAATATTAACCTTCTTTTAAAAACCTATTTAAATGAAAATAAGAGGTTATATAAAATAATAAAATCACTCAAAATAGATTTTATTAAAGAAAAATGAATATTATATATTCAATATAATGTTTAAAATTCATATCATACTTTTTCTAGACATGATATATGATAAAATTCCATTTTCTGGATAAAAGAAGTTTTTTTCAAAAACTGCATATTGGCCACCTTTTGATGGAACACCCATTTTAAATATAGTTTTCTAACTATTCAATATTAAATTTGATAAAATAAATTCCTTATTTTAATGAGAAATACAAAAATTTATTTTTATTAATTGTTGTTATTTTTATAATAGGTTTCAATATTTGATGAACATTAAAATTAATGATTTTTATTGAATAAATTATTCAAATTCATTAAAAAGTAAAAATCATTTTTGGTTTTTGTTTGAAATTTTAATTGATTTTTTTATTCAATTATGGTTTTAAAAAAACAATTTTATTCAAGAATTTTTTTGAAAATTATTTTCCAATTAAAATGGTGTATTTTTTCCAAAAATTGTATTTTGTGACACTTTACTTGTTCTATTGTAACATTAATTCTAGAACTTTTGTGTAATTAATTTTGAAAATTGGATGTGAAATTTGGATTCTGGTTGTCCATATTTTTTAATCAGGTCCCTTTAATTTTTGACCAATAGGAATACTAACCATTGTAAATATTGTTAGCACACTAAAGGGTAAATTAGCTAATTTATGTTTAAAATATAATTATAATGACTATAAATTGACAAAAAAATAATGACAAAAAAATTATTTGATAAATTTAATACGACCCTTAACACATATAGATAACGTTTTTTTAATTTAATGTACCCATGAACATGAAATAAAAAAAATTATGGTATTAACGAATTTAAGTGGTAATATTTAACTTAATAAACACATTTCCCTAATATAAATATATTTTTGACGTTTTGGGTGCATTTTTGAGATATTTTCATATTTATAATATTTTATTTAAAACAAATTTAAAGATGTTACATTCATATATTAAATAACATGTCAATTTTTTAAATAAGGTTATATGGAATTTATATATGACTATAAATACTCGTTTAAAGATATAATGTTTGTTTTCATTAACGGAATTAATATTTTAATTTTTAAGAAATAAATATCTACTAAAAGGCTTATAAATTGATGATGAATAAATTATTTAATTGACAAAAAATTAATAAAATATTCTTATTAAAATGATAATAAATATTAAAACTACCAAAACATTTACAAAAATCTTATTTTTCGAGTATATCTCAACTGTAATAAAAAACAGGTCGAGTTAGTGACCATTTGAGGCCTAATAGAAGATATTGTGACACTTATATTATTTTATTTAATGTGATGTTAATTTTGTCACATTCATTATTTAATAAGTATACCATTTTAAATGTTGGGTTTTTGAGAAGTTAAATTTGACTAAATATATTACTATAAAATATATTATATTTATTTTTATCATAATATTTTATTTTTAATTTTTATTCAATAGATAATTATATTAAATAATTACATAAAATTGAGGTAATAATTATTTTATTAAAAGAGATAAAAAATAAATATTATTAAAAATATTAAAATAAATACAATTTAGGCTAAGTAATAAGTCTAATGAATTTTATAGATATCATGGAACTATTATTAATATAATATAAGAGTTTTTTAGATGTTAACGTGTTATCTTTATATTTTAAAAATATAAATGAATTAAATAGTGGAAAAGTTGACACTATTATTTATTTATCAAATTAATGATATATTAAATAATTTAAAAATCATAAATCATTTTAAAAAATATTTAATAATTATTATATGGTAGAAATTTTAATAATTTATTTCATTATTATCTATTTTACATCACAAAAGATAATATTCAACCCTTTTTATATTAAATTATTTGATACCATAGTAAAATATTAAATTGAATAATTATGTTATAATTAAATATATAAGTTTTAAATAGATATAAATAGTTGTAAATTTTTTTTATGATATTGACACCCCATTTAATCTCTTCATCGCATCTGAGTCAATTTTTAGATTTTTTGTAGCAGATTTATTTTCTTATAATCTAAGATTTTTTTGATTTCTAAAAGTTCCCCTCACCTCAATTATAAAGGGGCACCTCCTCCCTCACAATTTCACTTCAATCTAAGTCTTAAACCTTAAACATACCCTACCCATTTCTATTATGAACCTCTTCATTTACATTCTATAGTTTTTGTTCTTATGACAATTCCATCTTGAGTAATTTTAACTGGAGATCTACAAGGATCTCATCGAAGAAGAGTTAATCCCCTCTACAAATTCCATCAAATTATTTGTTCTTCAACTAATTCTTCATGAGTTATATACATTATAAATTAATTAATCCATTATCACTTGTATAATGATATATTATTATGAATATTTAACAATCATTTTTTACCTTATATCAATCCAAAAAATAACAAAATCTTCTTGTGTGTGTACGTATGGCTTATCATCTCCAAAATGTGGTGTCATATGTTTTTCAACACCACATGAATTGGATGGGTATAACGAAAGAAATGATTACATTTTAGGATCCTTATAAAAAGTTATTTATTTTGTAACAATATATATACCATCAAATTTGATAACATTTTATAGTTAAATAAATGATATAATCGATCGTGCATATGTACAACCTACTGTCTCAACGATGCGATGTGAACCATTCTATAAGATATCTATTAAATAATGATTTCATACATGTAAAAAATGTGAAAATATGAAATATATTATGATTATATAATATTTTATTTATTTATATATACATGATCTATGTAGAGGGACTAGATATTATTTGAAAAAACATGCATTAGAACATAAAGTATTCAATACACGAATAACGTGTAAAATTGAAGTTTTATTAAAAAATGGATGATAATATGATAATATATTATATCATAAAAATTACAATGATTATTAAATAATACATGAAATTATTTAAATCATTATAAAAGAGGATTAGATACATACAAAGGATATGGGACCAAAGGTAAAGGATAATTTCTCAATCTCATTATTATTCAACATTGTTTATACCTAAGTATTTACTAGGGTATATTTATTATCAATTTCCATGATTTTTAAAATCAAAATATTTTAATATTAACTTATAGATGTTTAAATTCATTACTATTCATTTTTTAATATTCTAAAACATTTTTTGAAAGAAATTATTTCTTTGGGTTTCCATATGAGGTACTTTTTCACTTTTCTGGAAAAAGTACAAAAAGAATGTTTTTTAAAACTAATACGGAATGAATGTATTTTTTCACTTTCATAATCCCTTATTCCCATGAATATTCCTTTATAATATTTCATTTTTATTTTCAACTAGATTTTTTTTATTAAAATACATTTTTAGAAATAAAACATTTCTTTTAGAATATATCATATTTTATTCATGAATTTATTTGAAGTCTTTTATCAAAATTATTTACCATCTAAGATGACATTATCTAAATAGGGTCATTTTTATATCTCTGGTATTACTATAATTTTATAGTTTTTATTATGTAATTCTATTAACTAAATATATTAATTTAATATTCATTATGTAACATCACAAGATTTCAAAGTACGTTATCTCATTAAAGTATTTTAATAGCTTGCGATACACTTAACACCGAGTTCGAGCGCACCAAAAATTATGAAACTAGCATTTAAAAAAGTGGTTATGAATAGTATTAACTAAATTTTGAATATTATACACAATATATAATTTTAACATTCATATTATGTGATTTGTAGACACAATATATGAACAAATTCATTTTTTCAGATAAAAGATGTATTTTTCAAAAAATGCATTGTTGCCGCCTTTTAATGGAAAACCATTATTAAAACCAGTATATAAAAACTTTTATATATTAAATTTAATAAAATAGATATTTTCCTTAGAATCAAAACAAAAAAATTTAGTTTGGATAATATTTTTTCACTTTTCGGATAACATTCATATTTTGACGAATACTGAAAAATACTAGGTTTTAATTGAAAAAACATTTGTAATAAAAATAATTTATAGTGTTAAATAATTAATTTGAACTATTTCTAAGTATAATTATATTATTTTTATCATTTATTACTATGTTGGTCATTATGGGTAATTTCACATTTAAATCTGACATAATCCCATGGAAATCTTTTAATAGTTTTTGATTTTTAAAAAACAGCTTTTTGGTTTTGACAAAAAGAATTAATTTTAAATTAATAAATGAAACTTCTATGTTTTTAATTTAATAATATAGAATTCATTTTTGAATTTATTATATTAAAAAAAATTAGGGTGAATTTTGTTAAATTTTTTGAAAACTTTTAATTTTTGATGAATAGTTAAAAACACCGTGTTATTATTTAAAATCAACTTATTGTTTAAATAATTATTTAATTTATTGAAATTTAATTTAATAAAAAATAGATATATAATACTTATGTAGGTTTAATGTAATTTATTGGAGTCATTTGATCATAAAATTAGATGTTTCAATTTTTATTGTACTTTTTAACGTTTTTTACCCACCCTTTAGAAGCTTTTGAAAAGGGAAAAAACATAATTTTTCTGCTTCTGTGAGTTTAATTAAAAAAATATGAGAGACATGGTTGACTTTAGTAAGTAAAATGTTGTTCAATAATATTAATATAATTTTTGGAAAATAGTAACTTTTGACATTTATTTACCACGGTTAAAAGAAAATAGAGTAATTAAGGGAAAAATGATATTATAATTACCCTAAAAATTGTCTTAATTATATTGGATAAGTATAATTCGACCAAAAACAACTTTTGGAATAAAATATGACCCTCTTTGGTCCACATGGATTACATTTGGACATTTATTATTATATTATTTAATGAAGAGTTTAAAGTGTTAAATTCAATGTTTATTAACTAAACCATTTTTAATACAGGGTTACACACAATATATATTCGACTATAAATATTAATTTGAAATATAATAAGATTTTCGACATAATGTAATTTATTTATAAATTTTATACATTAAATTATTTAATTTATTCATAAGACAATGATGATGCAAAATTTACCTTATTAATGAAATATTAAAATAATTGATATTATAAATATCCAAAGAAATGTAAATTGAGACTTCTGATGAATTCATCTAATTTTATAGGTTAATATGACATGTTCAGTTTGGTTAAAAAATTATTTGAAGTGATAATGTTTTTATGGATTTTAAAAAAACTAAAATACCAAATTATGTCAAAATTGACATAAATGAGTTTTTAAAACAAATACTATATTATTAATTGATATAATATACCTAAAAATCTTAGGATCAGCCAAAATACATAGATATGGATATATATATTAATAATGAACCACATGGGTTCTCTTTTATTGTTATAGTATGTTTATTAAACATATTATATAGAAATAAAAAGAGGCATGGTAAATGATAATCTATTTAACAAAGAGTTAAATCTATGAGATAAGGTTTATATGATGATGTAAACCTAGGTAAATCCTACTTGGTTTAGTGTTTTTTGAATCTTCCCCACCATATTATTTAAATAATTCATTTTCTATCCATTAGAACCTAAAAACGTTTTTATTATAAAAAAATATTTCATTCTTTGCCAAAAGAGATGCTCACCTCTCTTATAAAAGGGAACTTCCACTTCTCTTAATTTAACACCTCCAAAGCCTTTTAGCTCAGGCAAAACCTACCCAAATTTCCTCCAACCTTTCCTCCCTTCATCCCAGAGGCCTTAGATTGGTCATAACACCATCTTAAGGAGCCCTTTTGATCAAATCAAAAGAAATAACCCAAAGAATAGGTAAATATTTCATCACCTATTTCAAGTTCTTTTCTTCTTCCCCTTACCCTTTATTTGTATTTTCAATTATAAAATAATAACACATATACCTTAAATATACTATGATGTTATTATAAAAATTTTACAACCATATTCATTATTCTATCCATCATATGAATGATAATGTCACCATACGTGCGTAAGTACATCTTTCTATCTCCACGTCATGGTGTAGTTTTTTATTCAAACACTTCATTATTTGAATGTATATAATAAAGAGTATAACTGATGTAAATAATAAATATAGCATGTTAATTATTCCTTATATAGAATATACCATCCAATTACATACTACTTCACCATCAATATAATGATATTGTCGTTCATACGTACGTACACATTACCGTCTCCAAGAACGCAATGAGATTCATTCCTCATCATAATAATTCAAGAATAATATTAATTTTATGTTTAAAAATTATTTTTATGTACATAATATCATTCTGTATATGAATCAAATACATATTACCAATAAAAAACATTGCTTATGTAACCAAGCATATAAAGTAATGAAAATCAGTTAACACCCAAAATGATGATTCTACAGAAATATTATTAACAAACCAATATTAGAGGATCATATGTGATATCATATTTTTGAATATAGTTCTTGTATAATTTAACAACAATGTTTTATGTATTATATAGGAGGTTAAAATTAAATCTACTAAGGAAATGTTAAAATTAAGTGTTAATTCTACAATCTCTTTACTTATCCGAGGTTGTTAATACATAATTATCTACTGGGACCACTTTATCATCTTCAACCGTGCATTCTTAAAAATGTATTTGAAAATATTTTTACTATTTACTAGGAAATGGGTTAAAGTATTTTATACCCTTATTTGACCTTATATGTTTTGAAAAGAATATTTCTATCATTTTATCAAACAATTTACTTTATGACCTTTTCGACAAAATTAAGGTAAAAAAGTTTTTTTAACTTATACCATGGGTACAGCTATTTTGCACCCTTATAACATCGTCGATGCTTCCATTATAATATTAGAAGAAAAGTTTCAAAAAAAATTTCATTTATATTTAATTTACTTTTAAAAGATTTCAAAAAAGAAAAAGATATTTCACTAAAAAAAGTTTTGATTTCATCTATATCTACATCCTTTTGAGGGATTTTAAGCTTGATTGAAGTTGATTTATTATGATACAAATCGTCCATATTGTATTAATGGTTTGGTGATATGTTTTACTGTGGATGTGTTATTTTTACACCATTCATAGTTTATGGATAAAGTATTGACATTTCATTTGATGTTTTTAATACAAATATTTATGTTCTGTTTTAACCTTTTCATATGAGGAATGAGTTAGACATAATAAGTGGTATGTGGATCCCACTATATCTCCTCGATGTATTAGAAGGACTCATTAGAAAAACTAGTGTCTTAGCACAAGGCCTTGACTAAATCATATTATTAGTCTTGGCACCAGGCCTTTGACTATGTGGTTATGAAGTTTAGTATTTTTCATTCCATCAATATGAAAGTGTCTATTGATTTTGCACATGATTATTTAACTAGTTTAATATCTATATAAATAAGTAAAAGGAATTATTTGAATTTATCATTACCATATTATGCTGATTTTTATGTTTAAAAGACTTTTGTTTCAGTCTTATACATTTCCATAAATGTTTATGCTTATTTATGAAAGTTTCTGCTATATTGTTATCCTTACTCAGCATCTAAGCTCACCCCTTTCTTATGATTCATTTCCACTCGATTCCATGAAGTGTATTATGACTGAAAAGAAAGATTAAGATAGGGGTTTAATGGAGTTCTAAAAGGATCATTTTTGTTGTGATTTATTTTCTAATTTGTAATGTGAGATTTATGTATGTATTCTATTATTTAAGGATGCTAAACTGATCAGCTTTTGGGGACTTGATTCCTTGTAATCATGCAAATATTTTAAAATAATTCCCCATCTCTAGGACACTGATGTTAGGGAGTTACAGTTGGTATCATAGAAAGCTTAGAAATAAACTTGGAAAGAGATTTTGAAAATCTTTGATTTGAGAACATTACCCTGGGATATAATTTAATGATTAGTATAGAAAAACATCTTAGAATTTATGTAATGTTGAAATTTTGGGTATTCTCCAAGCAATAAATCTGTGTCTAGATATGAGTAGGTAGTGGCGGATCTGGCATAGTTGTACATAGGAGTGAAAACTCCGACAATGTGTTTTGGTCATGACCTGGGGTATCTTGGTACATGAAAACGGGCCTTGCTACAATCTTGGTTATGACAATCCTGGGTGATATGCTTAGGATAAATCATATTTTCATATCAAGAAATTATGAATGATTTGTGAGTAAATACTTCCTCCTAGAAAAAATTTTATAATTATAGATTATATGCATAATCTTTTCAATTTACATTATATATTTTACATGTTTTGAATTATTCATTACTATTCATAAACTAACATAGTGTAAGTCATTATATAGAAATGGAGCCTAGTAGAAGTAATGATAATTCCGGCAATACACATGATCGAATGACTAAAAAGGATCATATCTTTCATGTTATTAAACCTACATTTAAAATGGAAATAGTCTCCGAAGTATTCTCATCATATGAATAAATAGTATCATGTGTTAATAAGATAGGTTAAAAAATTTCTATGTCTTATGTCGTTTAATGGAAGAATGAAAAGCATTGTATGGATGAGAGAATGATGGATAACGGGAAGAGGGGAAAAAAGAATTTTCCCACAAGTGATAAATGTGGAAAGAATCACCTTGGAAAATGATTGAAGGGAATGAGAGTTTGTTATAAGTGTGGTGAAAAAGAACACCAAGTACAAGATTAGAAGGGGTAAGAAAAAGGATTCAAATTTAAAATGACTCATCTTCAAGGAGTTGGGAAACTACGCGAAGCAATGTCCAAATCATTAGAGTATACCCCAAATGCTGCTTTTGGATAATAATCAAATTATGATACTAACGAAGATGGATAAGAAATTTTAGATTTCATATGTTGTTATTAAAGTATTGTATCATTTTAGTATTTTATTAATGATTTATATGTTATAATAATTATAATGTATAAATAGATTTTACTACAGTACTATTTCATTAAGGACTTGAGATTGTGTGGAACCAAGAAAAGTGACTCAATAATAGGATAATTTCTTTCGAAAATATATGGTTGAGAGAAAGATAAACATTAATATGATTCTGATACTGATGTAGTGATTTTGGAATAAGATATGATTAATTTGGATAAATTATATTGGATATTCTTGACTACCTTGAAACTGATTATTGATTTGTATATTCTATCATTGTTGGAGTTTAAACATTTTTGTATATAAGGAGTATATCCAGTATTTTATAAGGAAGAAGTGAGAAATAATGTAATCAATAAGGATTATCATAATTTAAGATGTTATTATGTTTTAAAAGAATACATGTTGAAGTGATTCACATGTTATTACGTGGTAAAAAAAATCTTCATTGTGTTTACCTTCCATATAAATTATGGACAGTAAATTTGGACAAGAGTATTTTGGATAATTCTAAAGGTTAGAATGGATTAATTTTGACATTGGATACTATTAATAACATTAAATAATTTCTAAATATTATTTTTTAGATTGTTATAAAAATGACATCCCGAAGGTCGGGTGACAATCCGTCTCGTCTGGTAATGTTGCGAGACTTGAACCTGCAACCGAAGGGTGACAAGGGTGCATCCCCTACCACTAGCCTAAGTGATATCCTGGTTTGTATAATGTATTTTTTTAATTTATCCTTAAACATAAATTATACATTAATTATTTCTAAAACCCCATATGATTATGATAAATAGAGTATTTTTGAATTCTATTATCTTTTGGAGTGAAAGAAGAATTTGTGGTATGAATTAGTTGAATGATGAAACTATACTAGTCAAGTATATTTATTCCTCCTATTGTATGAATAAATTAATTCTTAAACATTATGGAAGGTATATTAAAACCAAAAATGTGTTATTCTAATACCTTAGGTTTTGTTGAACTAACGATATTTTAAATCATCATAGATTTATGGCTTTGAGGCCCTCTATTTTACACATATTTTTTATTGATGACCTTAATCACCCATATAAATATTTTCATTTTTACTCTAATAATGTGTCTCTAATTTCAACTAATGTTCTCCGAATTTATATTATAATTTGGTTGTGACATTTTCATTTCGTTACCGTATTATTAAGAATAAATTTTATTAACCAAATTTTTGATGTGGGTTTTCCAAAAAGGTATTTTTCTATTTTTAACATTTTATTTTATAAGAACAATTATAAATTATGTGGATTCAATTTCTTGATGGATGTGAGAATGTAACACCCCATGATTTTGTAGTACATTATCTCATTTAAATAATTTAATAGTTTGAACTACACGCAACACCAAGTTCGATCGCACCACAACTTACCAATATAGCCTTTAAAAAAGAAGTTATGAATAGTATTAACTGCATTTTGAATCTTATATACACTATATAATTTTAACATCTGTATTATGTGTTTATTTGACATAATATATGAACAAATTCATTTTTTTTTGATAAAATATGTATTTTTTGAAAAATGAAACATTACCTCCTTTTAAAGGAGAACCCTTTTTCAAACAAATATTTGAAAATTTCATATATTAAATTTAATGAATTAAATTCTTCTTTAGAATA
The DNA here is from genome assembly GCA_963277665.1 of Viscum album. Lineage (NCBI taxonomy): Eukaryota > Viridiplantae > Streptophyta > Magnoliopsida > Santalales > Viscaceae > Viscum > Viscum album. Next base: position 578,557,172 of record OY728138.1, on the reverse strand, counting down.
AGGATATAAAAATGTATTTTGGATAAATTTTTGGTACTTTTCTAATAACTTTCATATTTTGACGAATATGGAAAAAGACTATGTTTTTGTTGAAAATAACTTTTTTAATCAAAATAATTTATAGTGTTAAATTATTCATCTAAATGGTTTCAAAGTATAAAAATATTATATTTTTATCATTAAATACAATTTAGTTAATTATAAGTAATTTTATATAGACATTTTACATAAACAGATGTGAAACATTTGATAAATTTTACTTTTTAAAAACCCACTTTTTTGTTTTTGACAATGGGAATTAATTTTAAATTAATAAATGAAACTTATATGTTTTGATGTTTTTAAAATATTCTTAATTTTTTAATTCATAATATCAAATTATATTAAGGTAAATTTTTGGTATTTTTCTAAAAACATTCAATTTTTTATGAATAGTGAAAAACACAGAATTATTATTTAAAATAGACTTATTATTTAAATTAATATTTATATTATTTAAATTAATTTTAAGTAAAAAATTTATGTATAATACCTATATAATTTCAATGTAATTCATTTGAGTCATTTTATAATAAAATTAGATGTATATAATTTTATTTAACCTTTTAACATTTTTACCCACCATCTCGGTGAATTTTAAAATTTTCATGAAACATAATTTTTCTTCTTATGTGAGTTGAATTTGAAAAATCTAAGAGAAATGTTTGATATCAGTATGAAAAATGAGGGTCAATAATATGAAAATAGTTTTTTTTAATAGTATCATTTGACTTTTATTTACCATGGTTAAAAGTAAATAGGGAAAATATGGGTAAAAATGATATTTTAATTACCATAAAATATGTCCTAATTATATTGTACAAGTGTAATTCAACCAAAAACAAGCTTAGGAAGAAAATATTATCCTTCTTGATCCACTTATATTAGATTATGACATTTATTATTATTTTATTTAAAGATGAGTTAAAATTGTTAAATTCAATGTTTAATAAGTAAATTATTTTTAATATAGAGATGCAGAAAATATAAATTCTACTATAAATATTCATTAGAAAGATAAATATATTTCTTGAATAATGGTTATTTATTAATAATTTTTAGACATTATATAATTTAATTTATTTATGAGAATATGATGATTATGTAATTACCTTATTAATGAAATATTAAAATAATTTATATTTTAATTATACAAATAAATGTAAATTGATACATTTGATGAATTACACTAATTTTTATGTTAATTTGGCATGTTATGTCTGGTTAAATATATTTTATTATAAGTGATAAAGCTTTTATGTCTTAAAAAAATCAAATACTAATTAGTGTTAAAATTGACAAAATTGGTTTTTAAAACCAATACTATATTATTAATTGATATAATATTCCTAAAAATATAAGGTTCGTCCAAATGACTTAGAAAAGTATATATATATTAATAATTAACCACATGGGATTCTATTGGATTAATATTGTATGTTTACTAACCATATAATATAAAATTACAAAGAGACATTGTAAATGATAAACTATTTAACTAAGAGTTAAATCTAAATGATATGGTTAATATGATGACTGAAACCTCTATAAAACCTATTTGTTGAGATTTTTTCAACCCATACCCACCTTATACTCTAAATAAATTATTTAAGGGCCATTATAAACAAAAAAAGTTTATTATAAAATAATATTTCAAGTTTATCCTAAAGTGACCCTCACCTCTCTTATAAAAGGGTACTTCTCTATATCTTACTTTCACACCACCAAAGACTTTTGGATTGGAAAAACCCAGAAACAATATCCCCCCAACGTTCCTCCCTTAATTCTAGAGGCATTACTTTGGTCGGAAATCCAACATATGGATCCCTTTTGATCAAATCAAAAGGAAGAACCTGAAGTAGATGTAAATATTTCATCACATCTTTCAATTTATTTTTTCTTCCACATCCTCTATAATTGTTTTTTCCATTATAAAATAATAAATCCAGTATCTTATTTATACTGTGATGTTTTTAAAAAAATAGTTCAACCATATTCATTATTCTATCAATCATATGAATAAAAAAGTCACCATATGTGCTTATGTATGTCTTACCGTCTCCACATCATGGTTTAGTTTGTTATTCAAACACTTCATTATTTGTATGGGTATAATAGTGAGTATTACTAATTTAAATAATAAATATAACATGTTAATGATTCATTATATATGATATATCATCCAAATACACATGATTTCACCATCAATATAATGATATTGTCTCTTATGCGTACGTACGTATTATGGTCTCCACGAACGTGATGAGATTCATTCCCCATCGTAGTATTTCACGAATAATTTTCATTTTTTGATTAAAAATAAAATTTATGGACATAATATAATTCTGTATATTAATTAAATACATCTTATCCATAACAAACATGTCTTACATAACCAAGCATATATTGGAAAACGAATCAGCTAACACCCAAAATGATGATACTATTGAAATATTTTTAACAAATAAATATTAGTGGATCATATATGATATCATATTTATGTATATATTTATTCAATAATTTAATGAAAGAATTTAACTATTATATAGCAGGTTAACAAACCATCTACTAAGGAAAAGTACAAAGTAAGGGTTAATTCTACAATCTCTTTACTTATCTGAGGTTGTTAACACGTTAGTATCTACTGGGAATTATTTATCATCCACATCTATGTTTTCATTGGAATATATTTCAATACATTTTTACTATTTACTCGACAATGAATTAATTTCATTTATACCCTTATTTGACCTTATATTATTTAAATGATTCTTTCCGTCATCTTCCAAACAATGTACATGATGACATTTTAGACAAAAAATAATGTAATAATGTTTTTTCAACTTATGCGTAGTGTTCGGCTATTATCCACCATTATAACATCGTTAGAGATTCCTTCACAAGATTATAAGAATATTTTCAAAATAAATTTTTTATTTTAAAATTTTATTACTTTTAAATGATTTAAAAATATAAACAGATATTTCTCTAAAAATAATTTTTGATTTCATTAATTTCAACATCATTTTGATAGATTTTAAGTTTTTCTAAAGTTGATTTATTATGATACAAATCTTCCATATTGTATTGATGGTTTTGGGATATGTTTGATTGTGGATGTGTTATTTATACACTATTCATGGTTTATGGATAATGTATTGAAATTTCATATACTATTTTCAATACGAATGTTTATTTTAAGTTTAAACCTTTTCATATGAGGAATGAATTGGAATTAGTAAGTTACGGGTGGAGCCCTCTATAGTTCATTGATGAATTGGTAGGTCTCATGAGACAAACTAGTGTCTTGGAACAAGGCCTTGAAAAAATATTATTTGTAGTCTTTGAACAAGGCCTTGACTATGTAGTTATGATGTCTGGAAATATGCATTCAATCAGTATGAATGTGGCTATTGATATTTCATGTGATTATTTCACTAGGAGAATATCCATGTGAATAAGTAAATGGAATTATTTGATTTTATCATTTCCATATTATGCTTATGTTTATGTTTAAAAAGAATTTGTTTTAGTCTTATATATTTCCATAAATTATTCTTCTCATTTATGAAATATTCCGCTATATTGTAATCTTTACTGACAATATGAGCTCACCCCTTACTATGTTTTATTTTTCCAGTATGTGAAGAAGTATTTTATGGTTGACCTACAAGGATAGTCTAAGGATATAAGTGTGTTTAAAAAGGGGAGGAAATGTTGTTGAAGATTTCATTTCATGATGTAATGTAATATTTTGAATATATCTAGTACTTCCAAGGATACTAAACTAATAGGACTTTATGGACATGGTTCTTTGTATCATTCCAATGTTATGTAATAATGCTCTGACTCTAGGTAACTAGGGTTGGGGCATTATATTTATGATGGAATGATTCTTAAGAAACCAAATATATTTTTTGAGTTATAATATTATGAATGATTTATGTTTTTGTGGCCAACACATATATATGGTTTTCATTATATGATGTTTGGGACCTATATCTCCATCCAATTCATTGGGTAATGAATTATATCTCATGAAATGGATATGACTAGAATGTAAATTAAATATGGATTAGTAATATTTAGCTTGAATGACATGTAAATTTGTTTTACTAATACTGGCTTAGAATGAGGAGTGAACTCAGTTCATTAATGGACTTTGTTTTCTATGACATTCTCAGCAATGATCCTCAGAAAATATGGAAATTATTTTCTATTATTATGTATTTTACCAAATTCCATGTTTTATGCCAATTATATTTTATCATGGTTCATGTTACATTTTATTTATTCCTTACATACTACGATAAAAAATTTCAAGACTCAAGATTTTGATATTCAAAATTTATGTTCATATTTTTAAATTCTTATCATTATGTATTTAAAATTCACCATGGTTACTACTGCTAAGATTTTTATCTCACCCTTTTTATGCTTCCTTTTCCCTATAATATAAAGAATGGTATTAGGTAGAAGAACTAATGGGAAATATCATTATGGGAGATGTTGAATATCTTTCACCATGTTATAATACAATGTTCTATGATTCCAATGTTACTAAACTAATATGGTATTTAGGAATATATTTGTGTAATGTATTCGGTATTCCTGAAAAAAGAAATATAATTTACATGTTTGTTATGCTTGGTTTATTAGACATTGGTTTTAGAGGAATTGAAAAACCTATTGAATACCTTTTTGTTTAAACATAATCGTTTTACTAAGAAAATTAACATTCATTTTGGTGAGAAATAGATGTGGAAGAATAAAAAGAGGAAGTAGAAGGTAGTGATTTGTTTTTATAAACCCTATAATATGAAGATAATATTTTTTAGATTATTCAGAATATTATGAATGATATTGATAGAGATAAAATGTAGAGTAATATCATTCAATAATTAAAATAATAGAGAGAAATATCTAAAATAGAAAAGGGAAAGATAAATTATATGGTAGATATTGATTCTCAGTTGCATTTTTTGAATGGAGATCATTTGATTATATATTCAATGAATCAATCATGATTAATTTTGTGGTAGTAAATTTTTATATATTTTAATGGATTATATCCAATCATATATAAAAAAATTTACATCCTTCATAATTGTTGGAGGTGCCTTGTGCAGTTGAAATCATTGAGTTTTCCATGTAAAATAATTTAATACCATTAATTAATATACTATGTTCAGTCTTTATTAAATCCATATGATAGATTCATCATACCACAAGCTAGAGGGTGAACGTCATATTGTTTCCTAGAATGCTGTAAACTCCACTGAGTACTTAAGGACCTCTATCATCTAGACACTAGGCTTCTTGGTGGTGTTGTATTTCTTTCCTTCACCACCAGTTGGCCAGTGCACTTTTACCAAATTTATATTTCATCTAAGGATTGAGGACCTCAAAAATATTACTAAAAAACCATCTCAATACCATCATTTTGTCCATTTCATCTGAATTATAATATGTAAATATTATAAAAACCACTCAAAACATTTTAGAAGTAATTTTAGGGGGTCTAATCATAAATAAACATTATAGGTTCAATATATATTACATTGATACAAATTTTTTATTTATTTTTAAATAATTTAAATATAAAATATGTAATTGAGGATATTAAATTTCATAAAATAGAATTCGTTTTAGTATATTAGACATGCAATCAATTAATATAATATATTAGAACAAAATGAATCCACTATTACAATGATAAATTTATCATTAAAATAAATGTGTTAGGATAGTATTAATTTTCATTAATCTATCAAAAATTTATTAAAAATAAACATCATAACTGAATTATTAAATTTTGTTCACAAGAGAATGATTTGTTGAATTTAGGAATTTTATCCACATAAATTAATTCATTAGAACTATTTTCGGATAAACATATAATATTTATATTGAATATTTATTTTTACCTATTAAAACTAGTTATTAAATTCTAAATAATGTATGGTTAATATTTAAAATTATTATAATGTGGATTTTTTGTTTTAGATGTTTTTATTTGTGTTTTGGAATTGATTTATAATGGAAAATTGTGTTCTAGAATGATTAATAATGAGATCATGATTTAAATTATATACATTAAACAATATTCATGTGATGTGATAATTCACAAGGATTTTATATGTTTTTTGTGTATAATATATTACATAAGACACATAGAAAAAATAAATTGGTCATTTTAGTACAATCATATTGATCTAATCATTTAAATTACAATTTTTTTTCTTCTAGTTTTTGTTTTTTACATGTGTGTTTATTTTTGTGACCACTTTTATAGGTATTAGGATTAATAGTGGTACCCCTAACACTGTGTAATAGAATATGGATAATTGCAATCCATTAAACTATAATAATTAATTTTAGTGAAACTTATTTATTATAAGTAATCTATAATGGATGAAATATTTATTCAAGTGGGAATAAAAATGGAGAATATCACATTTTCAATTAAATTGGATTCAATCATTCATTATCCCCATATGGGTATATCTCTTGAAAAGTTTTCTATTGTGGATCATACAATCTTGAAAATAGCTTAAATATATAATTTTATCTTAAAATTAACTCAAAATGATTAAGAATCCACCCTTTAGGAAAATAAATTATTTAAAATGTTAATATTGGTATTCCCACCCCTTGGGGTGTCACTTGGGATGCAATATAAAAATATAAAAATTACTTTGCAGCATAATTCATGATGTGTGGTAGATAGAGTAGATGTTTTAGAATTTATGTGAAATGTTTTAGAAAATTAACAATATATACTATAGAAGATTATTTTAATATTTTATTGTGGAAATGTATAAAGTCTTCTAACATTATGTGGTATTCAAAAGGTGGATGAAAATACTCTGTTAACATTTTATATATAATATATGTCTAATCAATTGGGGCGATTCTTGATATTTTAAACATATGATCCCAGAACAGCCACCACATTTTCATTAATGTGAGTTTTAGTTTTTTCCACAATATTCTATTAAATTTATATAACGGTTTTCGAACTGTAAAATTCGTCCACAAAATATCCCAAATGCTTCCATACATGATCAAAGATCATATCTTGTATTTCAAGCTTTGATTTGATAGGTTGTATGGCCCGAACGGAGTTGCAGATTAGGAGTTATAGTCATTTGAAGTTGGGATGGAAAACTAGTTCATGAAGACTAATCACGAAACCCCATCCACGATCGCGAAGCTCCACCACGAAGCAATGAGACAGTAACACTCCGCAAGGCCCAATGATGTTCACGACCCACCATGTAGCAAGGAGGTAGTAATGCTCCGTGAAGACATTTGACATTCACGACCCGCCCCGAAGCAAATAGGCGGTAATGCTCCATGAAGCCATTTGACATTCGCGACCCGCCGCGAATCAAGGAGGGGGGATTGCTCCATGAAGCCCTCTGACATTCGCGAACCACTGCAGAGTAGGCTCTATCTTCACGCCGAGCGAGCTCTTCTTTGCGGCACCCCTTTCCAATAAATACCGAGCTCTCCCCCCTTCGCCAGACGGCCACTCTGCCCCTTGGGTGGCCGATCTCCCAGTTCGTGGAGCTCCGATTTCCTTTATGTTGCGGCTCCGTGGGCCCATGCTCCGGGAGCATCTTCCTTCGCGTTGCTGCTCTATGAGTCCATGATCCGCGAGTCCTTGCTTTGTATGTCCATGCTCCGCGAGAAGCCTTTACTCTACAAGATCCCTTTACTCCATGGAGACACTTCATGAAGACCTATCCTTTACGAGGCTCCAACCTTCACACCTGTTGGTCCCTTCACTACCGTCACTGACCCCCATGAAAAATGGACAGTCGCACTGCAAACATTCCAGGCAGGGATGTCAATATTTTCTATTTCGCCCTTATGCGCACCCACCTTCCACCTATGGAAATACAATAATTCAGAGACTCATCTACACACCATGAAACACCTTGAGTCGATATATTCCTCTTAGTTCGATTCCCATGATTTTAGTTGACATCCTCATGATCAAATCCCCGTGTACCTTGAGTCAAACCATTCCTCAGGAAACTCCTCCAATCCTTATCACTTGGCCACTATACCAGGTCGAACTAGAAAGTGCCACCCTTGCGTAAGTCCCCACATCATCCATTGTTAGGCGCCTTATGCCTAGCCCTATCTATATGACTATAGATTTTAGTACACCCTATGTTCCAAACATAGGATTCCTCTCACTCAAAATAAGTGATCCCTTATGCTCTAAGAATAAGATTCCAGTAGTTCTCTCTACACGAATATAAACTGTTGTAATCCCTATGTTCCAAACAGAGGATTCCTCTTTCACCAATAATGAGATTACTTATGCTCCAATCATTAGATGACAAAAATCCTCTCTACGTGACTATAAACTGTAGTACACCCTATGTCCCAAACATATGATTCCACTTACTCCAAATTAGAGATGCCTTATGATCCATGCATGAGATGCCAACAGTCCTCTCTACATGACTCTAAACTGTAGTGTACCCTATCTTCTAAACATAGGATGCCTCATGCTGCAAAAAATAGATGCCTTATTCTCCAAGCATAGGATGCCTAATTCCATGACTATAGTAGAATTATTTCTAGAGTGTTGGAATCCGTTCTAACATTCCATCACTCCACCTCACGCTTTGCGTATCCTTCATTCAGATCATCATCCACCTTCATGTCTGATGGGACCCCCTAAAGTCCTGGTCAAATACCGCATCGGCTCACCTATCGTCCTGGGCCAATGCCCCGTAATACATTGGACAACGCTTCGAGTCAGGTCCTGTGTTTCGAACATGGTCAGAATTATACCCTTATTTGTTTGTTTCCCTTTCAAGCTAATGCAATATGGATGCTGTGTTTCGAACAGGGTCAGTAGTTATCTTCAATCTCTATACCACCCTCATTGCGTTCGGAATGTCGGGCTTGTGATTCACACTATTCTTATCCCTTTGTTCGGACAAATTCCAACACCCTTGAAATTATCCCTCTTGTGCACTAGCGCATAGGTGAAGGCCTCAATCCACAAGTGGCTTGGGATGACCTCATGGTTAGATAGGAGGAAGACATTACAGGAAGCTTTCTTGCGTAAGCCCCAATCACTATTTCCGCTTTATAGTGGCACCCATGTAGCTTCCTTGTGTATTCCCCATTCACCATTTCCGCTCCATAGTGGCACCTGTGAAACTTCCTTGTGTAAGATCCATTCACCATTTCCCCATTGTGGCACATGGGAATCTTCCTTGCGTAAGTCCCATTCACCATTGACGCTCTATAGCGGCACCCAGGCGGCTTCCTAGCGTACGCCCCATTCCCAAATTCTGCTCCATAGCGTCACCCGAACATCTTCCATGTGTAAGCCCCATTCTCCCTTACTGCTCCATAGCAGCACCTCTGTAGCTTCCTTGCGTAATCCCCATTCACCATTTCTGCTCCATAGCGGCATCAAGCCAGCTTCCTTGCAAAATCCCCATTCACCATTGCCTCTCCATAGCGGCTCCCAGGAAACTTCCTTGGGTAAGCCCCATTCATCATTACTACTCTATAACGTCTCTCGGGCAGCTTCCTTGCATAAGCCCCATCCACGATTTCCACTCCATAGTGGCACCCTGGAAGCTTCCTTGAATAAGCCTCATGCACCAATTTTGTTCCATAGTGGCACACGGGCAACTTCCTTGCGTATCCCCCATGCACCACCCTTCGTGGACGCACCTTTGCACTATCATCGTCAGGTCCATGGTGCCTCCTGTTTCTCACACCGTATACGACTCACGTGAGATTAGAGTATAAACCATCAAAAATGAAATCCACTATATGAAGAATAGATTGTAATCCCCACTACCTCATAAACTACATGGTCTTTGATCCTTACCAAGGCAGGGTACGTAGGAAGCCTCCACGAGGTTCAAGCCCACCACCCATTGGTCGTTCCGACCCCCTTCACGTCAGTTCACCAACACTCATTGAGGCAGCCTAGAGTGTAATGCCCACCGACCTCTTAAACTATGTGGTCTTTGATCCTGGCCAAGACAGGGTACGTAGTAAGCGTCCATGAGGTTCAAGCCCACCAACCATTGGACCCCAGGTCCTCCGTCACGTCGGTTCACCGACCCCCTGGACTACGGGGTCATTGATCCTTGATAAGGAATAGTACGTAGGAAGCCTCCATGAAGTTCATTCCCAAAAACCATTGAACACCAGGTCCACCTCCACATCGGTACACCGACACTGCCGAACTATGTGGAATTTGATTCCCTTCCACGAGGATACGTAGGAAGTCTACCTGAGGTTCAAGCCCAACACCCAGTCATTCTAACCATCATCATGTCGGTTCACCAACACCCTAGGCATCCTAGACTGAAAGACCCTTGACGCCATTTAAACTTAGATGTCTTTGATCCTTGCTATGGAATGTTATGTAGGAAGCCTCCACGATATTCAAGACAAACAACCCTTAGACCCCAGTTCCACCTCCACATCGATTCACCGACACCGCATAACTATGCGGACATGGATTACCAACCACGAGGATACATAAGGGGCCTCCCTGAGGTTCATTCCCAACACCAGGTCATTCCGACCATCTTCTCTTCGGTTCACCAAAATACTGGGAAACCTAGAGTGTAAGACCCATTCCACCACCGAACTACACAAACATTGATTCCCTACCATGGGGATACGTAGGAAGTCTCTTCGAGGCTCAAGAACAACACCACTATCACCTACAAGATGGTCCCATATAATTCCCCTCCACCCCATTCAACTCTCCATCATCCATCCTGATTCTAAAACGGGCATCACATCCCTGTGGTATCATGCCATCCGCCACTTTGCTTCTCCTTGTATTACTTGGGCCACAATTCACACGTAAGCCCCAGCATGTCTCCGAGTCGTTGTCCTTTATGTACACCCTGATTCATAACACCTTCCTACTACGTGGGTTTTGATCTCTGTCGTCTACACAGGGTACATAGGAATCCTTCCCGAGGTTCAATCCCAGCCAATAGTTATCCTTGTTGTCCCCCATTCTGGTGTGCACTCCCACTGATTTTCCCTCATTGGCGTTCAGATCATCCATTATGGTGTGACATATCTCTTACATGGGGATCACCACCTCAGATGCGTCCTCATTGGTCATTCTGATCCATCCTTCTTCTAGGTATTCCCTCCTTGGGATCTTTTAATCTGATATATATCTATGGGGAGTTTTGATTATCCTCATTTAGTCTCCAGAAGATGTTAAACTTGGGTCCTACCTCATGTTAAACATGAAATGCCTGACGAAAACCCCAGAAGACACACCATTGGCATAACCATCTCGGCTGGATGTTAATCTTGCTGTATACCCTATGTTAAACCTGGGAAGCTGAGGACAACCTTAGATACAAGCCTATGGCATATGATTTCCCGCATTCGACGTGGGTGCCTCGAGTTCGGAACCCTTGAGATACCCTAATATGAGGAAGAATACAGGTTCCCCAATGTCCATGCATCTAGATATGACTCGACATGCCTACTGTTACCCTCTACTCTGACCAAAGGTTTCTGTCCTATCCAGATGCTTTGGAATGTCCCAATAAGAGTAGTGTAATTAAATGGTGTCCATGAAGATATGGCATTAGGAACGAGATTCACGAACCACGACATAATCTATAAGGGAGACCCGGATTAGGTGACCAGTTCTGAGGAGGAATACACATAAGGAAGAACCTATATCCCATTATCCTATTTCGATCAAGGAGAAAATGTCCCTGGATATGGAACGAATGCTACCCGCCTTTGAAAAGAGGGAATGTGGGGAAACTACTACACATATTCCCCATACGAATGTGCTTTCCCTGATGAAAGAATTGAAAACAAATGGTATAAGGAGAACCTAATAATTGATGTGACTTTTGTATTCATAAAAAGTGTAAATATAATTTCAAACCCAATTGAATCGATAATTTAATCAAAAGTACAAAAACCACGGTTGTAAAAAGTAATATAATGTCAAAAATGAACTATATTTGATTTACCCTAGTTTTCAGTGAGGGAACGGTTATACCTTGACTTATTTGACAGAAAATCAATATCCCATGAAAAAAATATGTAGTTTCTAAGTCATTATCCGTAATATATACAATAATATTTATAATATGAATAATACCTCTTAAACACATTGTTTATAGAATAAATAATGTAAAATGATTATATTCTCTCTCATGTCTGGGTGGAATCAATGGATATGATACTGATGAGTTGATAAGTTATTAAGGATACTGATAACAACATTGAAAATGAATCTAAAAATAACATGAATGCCGAAGAAGGAAGAAAAAATGAAAAAAATAATTTTCCAATGATCATGAAAAAAATTGATCGTGGACCAAACATTACTCTTCAATGAATAACGAAGTGTGACCTATATTTCAATATTATCCCATGATAGAGTGAATGATTTGATGAATTTTTTAAACACAATAAAAAAGATTATTATGATATTCAAATTGATACATACCATCTATCAAATTTTCAAAGAGACATCAAAATTTTCAAAATATTTTATATATGATAATGAATAGCTGTGTAAAATAAAACATTTTAATAACACAGAACTAATATCATTAATAAATGAGTGATTATAAATTTTCTTCGTAAATATCCATGAAGAAAAAAAGATTATGGTAACATATCATCTTTCTTATTTAATCAAATTTATTAACATTATATCAATAATTTTTTTTAATCATTGATACTAGAATAATGAATAAAACATTAGTTTCACTTTGAAAATGTTTTGTAAATATTATATATCGAATTATAATTCTAAAATATTTTTTTATAATATTTCGAAAATTTATTTCTCTTTGAAATGTTCTGATTTTGGATATATATTGTAAGGGAGAGGTAAATTCGATACATGGCCATATTTTTATCTCCATGAGTAATTCATATATTAATATAAATTGAGGATGAATGATTTTTTTGAATGGGAGGATTAAATACAATTCAACATTACAAATATATAGAATCAAAGAGATAAAACCAGTAATATATATAATATCATTACATCTAATGGATTATTTATTATATTATAATTGTAATCAAAGGAAAAAAATATATGATTGGGATCATTACTTATAATATTTGTAAAAAAATAAATAAACATAGAGAATTACATATTATTGAGGATGGATTTATTATAGAAGACCACATATCAATAGAATTCATTACTCTTTTTTCTTGATTATATGTCCAAAATAGTTATATATTAACAAACTCCCACAAAATTTGATAAATAAAAACATATAGGGAAGGTGAAGGGTTACCTTTTATTATTAGTGTGTATCATTTATGGGAAAATTGAAATTTGATTGTTAACATGATTGGGAATTGGGTAAAGAAATAACATAGAGATTAAATTACAATAACTATATAATCCCCTTCATTTGATTTAATAATTTTTTATATCCCAAAGGGTGAATACCAAGGAAATATCCCCAAAATAATTATGACACTTCTTAGGAAGGATATTGTAATGAAATAATACATAAAGATCATGGATTTTGGGATCTTATACAAAATTAATTAAAATAATCAATGATTTTTTGTTTCACTACAATTAGTAAATATAATGAGTTGACCCCTAAACGAAATATTATGTGTTTGAATGTTCCCATTGACAATACCAAGATAAACAAAGAAAGGATGAATGATAAATTGTCTCTTAAATTTATTTATAAAATTATTAAAATATATTCCAAAATTGAATATAATTTACTTAATAGTGTATTATATAGTTATAAAATTATTCCAATGAAATAAAAAAAAGAAAAATCCACCATATGCCCTTTTAAATCCTTCCATTATATATGTATATCATTATATAAGAGTAATTCACTCAAAAACATTCCACAGTTCCAAACAATCATCTCCCATGAAAAGCATATCAGATTTATAGAAGTATTAAGAATTAAATTATCTGTATATAGATTAAATTTCAAGGTATGTATGGTATATTATGATTAATTATAGTATTATTTAAATATTCATATCAATTTCTAAATTGGGAGACATTTCAATTCAATGTGAATGACTAAATAGAATATGATCATTAAATTTCAAGGGATATGATATTGGATAATTTAATAAGTGGAAAATATATTAGAGATATAAAAACCATAATAGTGACGTGTATTCTAATATTCTTCAGATATATGATTTTAGAAAAGTTTTATCTATAATTTATTACCCAATAACTAATAAATTATAAATTTTTTCCTAATTTTATATTGATAATATATAAAATAATTATCTTGTAGATAATGAAATTTTTTATAACTACTCAAATACCAATAAAAATAAATTAGATGCACTATTTAAGCTAATGTTTAAGGATTTCATTTACATATTGGATTAATTATTGAGGTCGTTTATGGATTAAAGTTTCTCAAAAATATTCTGGGTGATTAAAAATCAATTAACGTTGAAATTAAATTACACTATGATGAATGTGGATCTATTTTTTGGGTATTTTTTATTGATATGATTAATAATTAAAACAATATATCTAGCATAGTGATCCATTATGATCATTGGATGTCCAATTATTTCCCAATGAAATAATATGCCTCCCCGATTTATCTAAAGGATTCAAAAACTCTATGAGTTTATCACTATGAGAGTTGAGAAGAATGTCACTGTTGGTCATTTTTTGAAGATATAGTTAAGAAACATATTTTGAGATAATAATTATTGAATAAATGATGAATTTTTATATAAAAATATGTTTAAGTAAATTCTAATATCCTAACCATGATTTTTATCATTTATGATTACTACGAAAATGAAATAATTTACCTATGATTCAAATTTGATAATTGGGAAATGATCATAGTTGATGTAGAAAAAGAATTTTCAGATGTTCCACTACTTCTCACAAAATTTATTGTTGGATGATTCTCCACTATAAATATTATTATGATGGGGAGATTGTTTTATAATTTAGTTTTTACATTACAAATAAGAGTAAAACATAGTCAGGAATAAATAATATTTTAAATACTACAATAAAAATAATTTTTTCCATCACAACATCAATTTTCTATAATATTTTTTGAATTTATTGATCGTTACCAATGATGTTAAAAAAATATATCTACTAGAGATTAGATTTAGTAACTACTCAAAGCATTTGTTGATGTATTCAATGATATGGTGATGCAATTTATGGGTGATCTCATAGATTTTTTTTAAATAATACATCCTTTTTGTATAGATTATGTATAAAAATTGGATATTTCTGATAAAACATTTCCTATATTTTGGATATGATCACGTAAATATTAAAACATAATATATATTCCATCATTAGGTTCCCAATATATATAACAGTGATTGAGTAACAAAAATTGAGCATAAATATATTAGGGGGGGTACTAGAAAATAATAGAGTATTGTAATGGCTCGGACCTCTCCGGTCCATTACTTTGTAAAAATGCGGTGTTAGAGGTGTTCTGGAGGTCAAGGTAACTTATCCCCAATGCTTTTCCAAAATCTTCCTTCTTGATGAACCATTTCAATGGTAGACAGTTGATAACCTTAACATCTCATTATGTATTTAGGTACTTTTGATGTTTCTAACTACCTCTATTTTATAGTAGTGGCTTGGGGGTGCTCTTGGGTGAACATTTAAGGAGAATTAAATGGCAGTAGCTTTCGCACAGGCGGTGTACGATTTGTCTAAACTGTGTCGCCAAACCATGTGTAGTTGGCTTGAAGGCAGTAGCTCCCGCACGGATGGAACACCGTTTGTCTAAACCATGTATCCAAACCGTGGATGTAGGGTGGCCAAGGTAGTAGCTAACACATGGTTAGCACACGGTTTGTTAAACCAGTGAACTAACTATGCGTCCACTTAAACTAGATCCTAAAAGTGTGGATCTTGATTGTTTTTCCTCTAACATGCTTTTTAAGCTCCTAAGTAGCCATAACTCGGGATTACCCTCCCTTGGAGATAGGAGAACCTCTCCCAAGTGTTTTGGAGGTGATCTGAAGGATTCCCTTGGTGAATCAAAGCCAGTTTCTTGAGGTATGTGATCATTCTTGTATGGTTGTTAGATCTACTTATATATACTCCTCCTCTACTCTCGGTTTCTTAGATCTACACCCATTATGGGTAGATCAAAGTGTGTGGATGCCAAATATGATAAGATTTGGTCTTGGTTGTGTTAAGATAAATGATCTATGTAGGATTCTTGGAGGATCAACCCGAATATCATGTGCGTTCTTCATTTGTTGGGGTTTTCTTCAAAAACCATTAAGGTATGGATATTTCCATTTCCTATCTCTCTCTCTCTCTCTTTTGTTCATCATGCGGGGTGGGTATCCTCTTATTTTCATGAGGTATGGTTGAAACAGTAAATAAAGACAATAACTGGTTAAAGAACGGGTTTGGGGATTTTTTTTGATATTTTAGTTTTATTTCAACAAATGATTATCTTTTAATTATGTTGTGAATTGAATAGTATTATTCCTACTAAAAATTATGGTATTTGGGGGCTTTGCTTGCGCAATTAAACGTTTACCTATTTCTCAGGACTGTTTTGTTGACAGAATTTCATAGAATGTGAAAATTGGTTAATCATCTAAAGTTGGCTGATCAAATGAATACATGTAACCTTTGTATGATCACCCCGGTTAAACTAAATTAAGGAATGAATTTATTGGGGGGTTCTGGTTGGGATTTAATTCTTTGAGAGGGGTGTTTCGTGGGTTTTTGTGGAATGGGTGGGAAACGGGGCTACGATTGGCTTGGTTGTGGGTTGGTGTGTATGATATGGTTTTGATGGGAAGCGGAGCTGTGGGAAATGGTATTGAAGTGATGATGATGCGGTATGAGTATTGTTTCCGATGTGTTTTGGTTATGGTGGTTGGCAGCAGGTCTGCAGGTATGGGTTGTGCATATGAATAAAAGTGGAAGAGTTAAATAATGAATTGTGGGGAATGGTAGTTGAAAAAATACGGAAAATCAATGGAAATGATTGGCTGATAAATGAAAATTGTATTGTGTTGCTTGTGTTTTCACTAACTATATCTGTGGTTGGTAGGGATATGTTTTACGAACGATTGATCTGGTTTGGTTGTTGTTATTTTCTCGATAGTTAAGGAACTGATAAACTAAAACTGTGGAAACATGAAATGCTTAATGGGGTTTGGGATGTTTATTGTGTGCCTACTTTCATGGTAGTATTGTAGAGGCATGTGCTCCGATCTATTATGTAGAAGCCTTAGGATGGGCTGAGTGGTTGATATAATTATATAAATCTGTACGTTTTATGTTTCTTTACGCACCCCACCCATTTTGAGCACTATGTGCCGAACATCCATGGGACGGGGGGTGAGATTCTCAAACATCCAAAGGATGGCTATTTGCTGTTCTTCCCTGTGCTCCCTCTTCCAGGTTCTATATCCTACGATCCTTCGGGCAGGTTATGATAGATGTTTCCCAAGAGACTTCGGGTTGAGGATGTGATGTGTTCCCAAGAGTCTTCAGGATGAGGATGTGATGTGGCACCCAGGTGTCTTCGGGATGAGATGTGGTTATGGTCGAGGATTGAGTTCCGGCGGGATATAGTCTGAGATGTGGTTATGGCCGGGGATTGAGTGTCGGTAGGATACTACGAGCTTCGTATGGCCAGGATTCGGTACTAGCTCGAGCTTCATATGTCCAGGTAGCGACACTAGATCAGGAAGAGGGGCAAACATCAGAAAGATAAGCATGAGGGCTTGAAGACACCTGGGAGACGACCACTAGTAGTTTGGGTGATCGAGGCCCAAGGGGATGACTTGGCGGATCGACAGAGGGATAACCAAGAGGAGGGGGACGATCAGTGGTAGAAGACTCTTCGTGCCTTTCAGTGGCAGACCCTCAGGAAGTACGAGGGAAGCACCTCTGACATGGAGACAGAGATATGGGAAGAGGAGCTTGTGATAGCATTCAGCTTGATCTGGTCTCTGGTGGAGTACTGGGTTCCTTTGGCTGTGAGCCAGAGGCAGGGAGTAGCGCGTCAGTGGTGGATGCTCTATATCAGGGAGAAGAGGGAGACTGAGGTTACATGGGAAGATTTCGAGAGGGATATCTGGGTATAATTCCTCTCTTCCACAATGAATTCAGAGAAGAGGCAGGAGCTACTCTCCCTCTAGTAGGGGAGCACGTCTGTGAGAGAGTTGGTGATGAAGTTCAAGGATCTCCTCCGTCTTTCTATGGACCACTTTCCAGATGAAGTGTCTCAGGCGAGGTGTTTAGAGGAGGAACTTCGAACTCCTCTCCAGCATTCTGTTACTCCCTTCACCCTACTGACGTACATGGAGGTCCATAAGAAGGATGAAGTGATAGAGAGAATGCACATGATGGGAGGTGTGTCACGAGAGGGAATCCAGTTGGGCTCGTCGAAGGTGAAATCTGTTAGTAGCAGGCCTCCAGCATCAGGGCTATCTGGGTTCCGACCAGTAGAGAGCATGCCTTAGAAGATTCAGTTCTGATCTCCTGGTCCTCACCCTTTTCCTTCATGCCCGGGACTGAGGTGTTTCATATGTGGATTCCATGGGCACCTTTGGAACCAGTGTCCGGACCGAGTAATGTATAATGGAGGTGGACCAGTACATCACGTGCCTCATCCACATCAGTTTCAAGCCAGGCCCTTTTAGCAGCAGTAGTAGGGGCATCAAGCTCCAACTCCTCCGAGGCAGACGTTGCAAGAGGAGGCATACCTTAGGGAACTCTTTAGGGACCTCGACCAGGGTGTGGTCAGGGAGGTGCCCAGAAGCCGAGAGGTAGTGGAGTTGGGTGTGGGAAGTTTCATGCTACAGAGGTAGTAGTTCTAGCAGGGCTAGAAGTCGTTTGAGGTACAATCAGATTGTTTAGTTCCCTTGTATATGGCTTGTTTAATTCAGGAACTTTACACTCCTTTGTTGCGCCCAGTCTAGCTTCTGCCTTGGGCCTAGACATAGAGACACTTTCCGTACACCTAGTTTTTATTATTCTAGTCAGAGATCAGACCATCTTGTCTCTTGTTTTCCAGGGATGTAGGTTGATGTTGGAGCCACACCAATCTTGTGGATATCTCATTTTACTGCAAATGAACCCATACGACGTCATTCTAGGCATCGACTAGCTATTCTCATTGTGTTTTGTCAGTGATTGTTTCTGAAGAAAGGTTTTGTTTTCACGCATGGGCGGCTGATGTGCGACTTTCATCGGTGAGCAGGGTTTCCAAGAGGGCAGCTGGAGAGGGGAGCCATTTCATTCCTCGTTATTCAGGCTATCAGTTTAGTCGACAGATACAGAAATGGAAGAAGTATCCAAGATCATCAGCAAGTTCATGGATGTCTTCCCTGTGGGGGTGGGGACTCTAGCCCCTCGATGAGTCATTGTGTTAGTAATAGACATACAACCCGGTGCCCATCCGATTTCAATGGCCCCCTATCGGATGGAACATTTAGAGCTACGTGAGTTGCGGATTCAGATTGATGATCTGATGAAGAAGGGTTTTGTTCGACTGAGTGTATCACCATGGGGTGCTCTAGTCTTATTTGAAAAAAAGGAAGATGGTGGTATTAGGCTGTGCATAGACTACCGGAGACTGAACTAAGTAAACATCAAGAACTGTTACCGCCTCCTGAGGATAAGAGATCTCTTTGACCCACAGAGGGGAGTAGGTTTGTTCTCTATGATCGATCTGTGGTTTGCATATCACTAGTTGAGGGTAAAGGAGGGAGAAATCTCGAAGACTGAATTCAGGTTCATATATGGGCTCTTTGATTTTGTGGTCATGCCGTTTGGGGTTACAAATGCACTAGCCGTGTTCATGGGACTCATGAACTCCATATTTCTGGAATACCTAGACTAGTTCATAGTCATCTTCATCGACAACATCTTGATCTACATAAGATCAGAGTAGGATCATGCTAGGCACCTAAGAACGGTTTTAGAGGTCCTCAGACATCTCTAAATTTATGGGATGTTTTCAAAATTCTTTTTTTGGACTTGATAAGTATGCTACATTGGACACGTGGTGTCCGAGCATGGAATAGCGGTGGACCCATCAAAGGTTGATGCGGTTGTTTCTTGGGCAGCACCCAAGAATGAGGAATAAGTTCATAGTTTCTTTGGACTAGAAGGCTACAATCAAAGTTTCATGCCCAACTTATCCCATGTTACAGCACCTTTGACAACCAGGATGAAGAAGGATCGAGCAATCATGTGGGTTGAGCAGTGTGAGGCAGCCATCAATTATCTAATGGTAAAGTTGGTTAGTGCCCCAGTTTTGAGATTACCAGAGGAGGGAGTAATGTTTGAGTTATTTTGTGATGCCTCAGGCCAAGGATTAGGGTGCGTGATGATGCAAACACGATGGGGTGTTCTCTTATAGGTCTAAGTAGTTACATCCTCATTAAAGTAACTATGCCACCCATGATCTAGAGCATGCGGTAGTTGTGGTCGCACTGAAGTTGTGGCTGCATTACCTCATCAGGGAGCGCTTCATGGTCTTCAAGGATCACAAGAGTTTGATGTATATCTTCTCCCAGCAGGACCAAAACTTGCAGTAGCGAAGGTGGATGGGGTTCTTCCAGGAATAAGACTTTGAAATATCCTACACCAAAGGTAAGAGAAATGTGGTGGCTGACGCTTTGAGTAGGAGGAAGGAAACAGTTCAAATGTCGGTAGATTTTTGGAAGGCTAAGGAATAATTGGTTTTGCAACATCTCGATGTATGGGAAGATGGTGGTAGAGGTTGTCTGTTTTAGATGATAGTGCAGTCCTCCCTAATACGGCAGGTGGAGGAGTCTCAATGGGGACACATAGTGAGGGAAGTGATGCACGATCGGGATAGCCAGGGTAATGCTCTGGGAGGATGGTCGGAGGATGGTCTGAATCAGATACTTTTCTGGGGAAAGTTGTTTGTTCTAGAGGCAATGCGTGAGAGAGTTCATGGTGAGTTTCACAACTCACCCATAGAAGTACACCCGGGAGCATCCACTATAACGACCCATACTTTACATACATTGTTAATACTTCGAAATTGAAGCACACTTATTACAACATATGACAAAACCACAAAGGACCGTATAGGTATAGTGTCTTTAGAAACTGGGAAACATAAACAACTGGTTCATAAATCTTCTACAGTGTCTCCCGTTTATTTCATCATATCTAGGGTCCCTTTTAGCATATTCTATTTAATATCCATCTTCCTGACCTGGGGAAAAGAAAACATAAAAGGGTGAGCTCAAATGCTCAGCAAGGGCAAATAAAGGAAATAAAAATCATATCATATCTTTATGAAAATCAAAACCTGCAAAAGAGATCATAATATCTTAACATGGAATAAATCATAGAAGTGAAAATGAGATCCCCATAATCATAACATAAAACTTGAAACTTTGTGGCATGCACACATAATCATGGAAAATCATTTCTTGTTAGTCATGACTCATTGCCAAGACTATCTTAGTGGACAAAGTCCCTTTCTGAACCGAGTTCACTCCTCGTTTCAGTCCTGTATCACTGAACCGAAATAACCTTCCGTTCCAGCCATGTCTATCTCATGAGATATAAAATCATTACCCAATGCATTGGAGGGAGATATAGGTCCCACCCATCTTATAATGAATCCTTTCTTATGTGTGCCACATAATCATAAAACATACATCATCGCATAACACATATAACAAAAATGGGATTCTTGAAACATCATGACATCATAAATCAATTAATATATGATAAAGGAATTCATAAACATAATTCCATCACAACATAGTCAAACCAATGTAAAAATATGGATAGAAACAGAACCCTTTATTATATTAGATGGAAAATAATTTTGATAAAACACTTGAATTTAATTCTTGAGGAAAATATCCTTTCTTCTTCAAAAACATTTTTCCTTTCATAACATGTCATACAACTTTAAAATAAAAGAAGTTGATTAAAAATAAACTTGAAAACTTGTAAAGTAAGCTTCTTTGAAGTAATGTTTTAAAAATCCATTCATGCCGTATAAGTTAAAAAAAACATTCTTCGTACTTTTGTCGGAAAAGTCAAAAAGTACCTCGTACGAAAAACGACAAAAGATTCCTTTCATACGTATTACTAAAAACTCACTAAAGGGTAAAAATGGATTTAAACAATTTTAGGTGGATGGAAATAATATTACATATTGAGTAACCATGGATGTGGATGATAAAATACACCCCAGTAAATACTTACGAATAAACAATCTCGGATAAAAATGAGATTGTGATATTTCCCTTACCTTAGGTCCAATTTTCTTTGTACGTGTCCGAAGCTCCTGTATAATGGTTTAAATAATGTTATTGACTTATTCCAGAATCGTACATATTGATATGAGATCATATATGGTCATATTATTAGCTTCTTGTTAGTAATATTTCATTGTTACTTGTTACTCGGGTCTTTATAACTTTTTGTTCTTATGCGTGTTTTGTCGAATAAATTCTTATTATTATCTTTAGGTTATAGATAATTCATTTCCAGAATGGTATTAGTGTAGTATATACCATATTAATTCATTCAATTCATTTATATAATCATTATGAAATGAAGATCATGTAGAACGAGTCGCATCACATCGTGGAGACGGTATTCCGTACGTACGCACGAGTGATGATATCATTCCTATGATCGTGGAATTGTATTGGAGTATATATATATATTATTTCAGTATCAATATTTCTTAATAATAATCATATATAGTTACTCATTACACCATTATACCCATCCTTGTAAGGTGATGGTGGAAAATAGATTACACCACGACGTGGAGACGGTATTCCGTACGTACGCACGCGCGATGATTTCATTTTTCCGTAGGATGGATAGAAGGTGAATTAGGGTTGTTTCATATTTATAATAACATATCAGTATGTAAGTAATACTGATGTTATTACTTTATCATGAAACAACTAAAGAAGAAGAAGTTGAAGAAGAAAAAAATTGAAAAGATCGGTAATGGATATTACCTCTTCTTTGGAACGCCTCTTTGAATCCTCCACTTAAGGAACTAAGAGTGGTCTTTGGAGAAGACCAGGACCTCAAGGATTATTCTAGCGAAGTGGAGAGGAGAAAATGGCAGGGGTTGGCCGAGCTTGAGTGCTCAAATTGGTGTGAGGAGGAGGGGGAGGAGGTGCCCTTTTATAAGGGAGGAGAGGGGAACCTTAGGAATATCTCAAAATATTATTTTATATTAAAGTCAAAATCGGTTTATAATGGTTCCAAAGGGTCTTATTTAGAAGCTAAAGTGGGGATGGGTCGAAATCCTATCAACCAATAAGATTTAGACAAGTTTAGGGTATTATTTTAACCTTATCAATTAGATTTAACTCTAAGTTAATTAATTTAACTTTTACCGTGTCTTTTTGTTTTCTTTCACTATATGGTTAATACACTTACTATAACATGCCAAACGAACCCCAAATTGTTTATTATTAATATATATATCCTTATCTAAGTCATTTGGCCGAACCTTAGATTTTTAGGAATAAAATAACAATTAATAATATAATATTTGATTTAAAAACAATTTTGTGTCAATTTTGACACTATTTGATATATGATTTTTGTGAAAGTCATAACAGAATTATATGTTCGAACCAAGTTGATTAAATCATTACTAATATATTATAGTAACCTAGAAAATTAGTGGAATTCATAAAAAGTCTCAAATTACATTTATTTTGGTATTTATATTATCAATTTTGTCAATATTTCATTAATAAGATAATTACTACATCATCTTTGTGTCATAAATAAATTAACTTATTTGATGTCTAAAAATTACAAATAAAATACCATCATGTAGGAAATCTTTTTAGCTTTCTAATTAATATTTACAATCGAATTTATCTTATGTATAACCCTATATTAAAAATGATTTACTTATTAACCTTTGATTTTAACTATTTTAACCCTTCTTAACATAAATTAATAATAAATGTCCTAATCTAATCCATGTGGGCCTAAATGGTCATATTTTATTCCTAAGTTTGTTTTTGGTCGAATTACACTTGTCCAATAGAATTAGGACATGTGTTAGGGTAATATTAATATCATATTTACCCTTAGTTACCCTATTTACTATTAACCGCGGTAAAAATAGTAAAAAGTTACTATTCACCAAAAAATTATTTTCATCTCATTGAACCACATTTTAGTCCTTGATATTAACCGTGTCTCTCGGATTTTTGAAATTCCATTCACAGAAGCGGTAAAATTAAGTTTTATGCAAAATTCAGTTTTTAACCTACCACTTAGTGGTTTCACTATTCATCAAAAATTGAAAGTTTTCAGAAAAATACCAAAATTTCACCCTAGGCTAATTTCGATATTCTGAGTCCAAAAATGAAGTCCATTTTGAAAAATAAAATTTATAAAATTTCAAAAAGTGGTTATTACTATTCATAACGGCTAGTTTTAATAGCATATTGTTGTTTAGTGAAACTCGGTATTGCGTACGACGCAAGCTATCGAGGAAGGTCGCGATTGCGTGTAAAGCAAGCCAAGAAAGTGTTGTGTAGAAAAAGATTCCTTTGATGATAACATAAAAGTCTCGGGTGTTACATTCTACCCCCCTTAAAAAGAATTTCGCCCTTGAAATTCTTCACTTTGCAACAAACAAATGAGGATACTTCTCCCTCATCATATCCTCAAGCTCCCATGTAGCTTCTTCAAGTTGGTGGTTTCTCCATAAAACTTTCACCAAGCGAGTGGTCTTGTTTCGTAGGACTCTTTCGCTACGATCCAGAATCTCTATCGGCTGTTCTTCATAAGAAAGATCTTGCTCCAGCGGTACAACTTCTGAGCTGAGTACATGTGAAGGATCTGGTATGTACTTTCTCAGGAGAGATACATGGAACACATCGTGAACTTGAGAGAGATTTGGTGGAAGCGCCAATCGGTAAGCTACCTTCCCAAAACGATCCAGTATTTCAAAAGGACCGATATATCTAGGGCTCAACTTCCCCTTCTTTCCAAATCTCATAACCCTCTTCCAGGGAGATATTCGTAAGAACACTTTATCACCCACTTCAAACTCTAGGTCTTTTCTTCGGTTGTCGGCATAACTTTTCTGTCGACTCTGAGCTGCTCTTATGTGTTGTTGAATAGATCTGACCTTTTCTGCCATTTCATCAACGAGATCAGGTCCTAATAGCTTTCTTTCCCCAACTTCATCCCAGCAAGTTGGAGTCCTGCATTTCTTTACATAGAGAGCTTCATAAGGAGCCATCTGAATACTGGAGTGAAAGCTATTATTATAAGAAAATTCCACCAAAGGTAGGTGTTGATCCCAACCTCCTTTTAAATCCATAGAGCAAGCTCTCAACATATCTTCTAGGGTTTGAATTGTTCTCTCAGACTGACCGTCTGTCTGGGGATGATAAGCAGTGCTGAAACTCAACTCTGTATCCAGAGAATGCTGAAGACTTCGCCAGAACTTCGAGGTAAATCTCAGATCTCGATCAGATATAATAGAAAGTGGTACTCCATGCAATCTTACCACTTCCTTTACATATATCCTTGCAAGCTGATCTAGAGAGAAATCCTCTCTAATAGCAATGAAGTGTGCAGACTTTGTAAGACGATCAACTATGACCCAGATAGCATTATTGCCTTTGGATGTTTTAGGAAGTCCTGTGACAAAGTCCATAGTGATGTTTTCCCATTTCCATTCGGGTATGGGTAATGGTTGTAAAATCCCCTTAGACTTCTGTCTCTCAGCTTTAACTTGTTGACAAACCAAGCATCGAGAGACATATTCAGCAACATCTCTTTTCATGCCATCCCACCAGAAGTACTCTTTCAGGTCCCTATACATCTTCGTGCTTCCAGGATGAATAGAGAATGATGAACTATGAGCCTCATCCAGCAGCTCATTCTTTAATTCGGGGATGGGAGGAACGCAAACCCGATTCCTGAACTTTATTATCCCATCACAATCAAGGTTGAATTCAGGAACATTTCTCACCTTCTTTTGTAACTCGACATCTTCTTTCTGTGCCTCTTTAATCTTCACATGTATAGATGGTTGAACATTCATTGGAGAAAGATAAGATTTTTCCCTTTCCATTATAATTCCGAGATCCATCCTTTGTAAATCCATAAATATTGGATCTTTTGTGATCCTCATCATGGATAAACTAGCATGGTCTTGTCGACTTAATGCATCTGCCACCTTGTTTGCTTTCCCAGGGTGGTAATGGATTGAGCAGTCATAATCCTTAATCAACTTCAACCATCTTCTTTGACGCATATTCAACTCCTTTTGTGTGAAAATATACTTTAAACTTTTATGATCAGTATAAATATCACACCTTTCACCATAAAGGTAATGCCTCCAAATCTTTAATGCAAAGAGTACCGCAGCCAACTCCAAATCATGTGTTGGGTAATTTTGCTCATGGATTTTCAACTGTTGTGAGGCATAAGCTATCACCATATCATTTTGCATAAGAACACACCCCAATCCCTTCTTGGATGCATCACTGTAGATCACAAACCTTTCTCCACTACAAGGCAGTGTGAGCACAGGTGCACTGGATAACCTTCTTTTCAACTCCTTGAAATTCTCTTCACATTCCTCTGTCCAGACAAACTTAACTCCTTTTCGAGTCAACTTGGTGAGTGGATTAGATAATCGTGAAAAATCTTTTACAAAACGTCGATAATATCCAGCCAAACCAAGAAAACTTCGGATCTCAGTTACTGTTGTTGGTCTTGACCATCTTTCGATAACCTCTGTTTTTGCTGGATCCACAGATATCCCCTCTTTTGAGATTATATGACCCAAAAATGCAACTTTTTGAAGCCAAAATTCACACTTGGTAAATTTGGCATAAAGCTTCTCCTTTCTCAGGGTCTTCAATATAATTCTCAAGTGATCTTCATGCTCTTCCTTGCTCTTTGAATAGACAAGAATATCGTCTATAAAGACTACCACAAATTGATCAAGATAGTCTCTAAAGACTCTATTCATTAGATCCATGAAGATAGCAGGGGCATTAGTAAGACCAAATGGCATCACTATAAATTCATAGTGTCCATACCTTGTACGGAAAGCCGTATTTTGTATATCCTCCCTTTTGACCCTTAATTGATGATACCCTGAATGAAGATCAATCTTGGAAAAGTATTGAGCTCCGCGTAGTTGGTCAAATAAGTCATCAATGCGTGGGAGAGGATATTTGTTCTTGATAGTGATCTTGTTAAGTTCTCGATAATCAATGCAGAGTCTCATTGATCCATCTTTCTTCTTAACAAATAGAACAGGTGCTCCCCAAGGTGACGCACTAGGGCGTATGAATCCCTTATCAAGATTCTCTTGGAGTTGCTTCTTCAATTCCTGCAACTCAATTGGGGCCATTCTATAAGGTGTCTTTGAAATAGGCAAAGCACCCGGTACGAGTTCTATTGAAAACTCAACTTCACGATTTGGTGGAAGACCCGGTAATTCCTCCGGAAAGACATCATCAAACTCCCGTACAATGGGCATATTCTTAATCGTGAGTTTCTCACCAACCATTTGAGATAAATAACCTTCATTTAGTGGAATCAATACCCATAAGATGGAAGAAATTTCCACTAGAAGGTTATATTCATCCTTGCATCGATAGACGATCGTAGATTGATCTGGAATATGAAATGTGACTTCCCTTCTTTGGCAATCGATATGAGCTCCATGTAGAGAAATCCAATCCATGCCAAGAATCACATCAAATTCCACTAAAGGAAGGATCACAAGATTTGCAGGAAGCACTTTCCCACAAACTTCGATCGGAGAAGAATTATAAACTTTTGATGCGATTGATGTGCCATTAGGTGTTGTCACAGCTAACTCAACATCTAATTGTTGAGGTAATACGGTGATACCCTTAGAAAAGTCTTCAGAAATAAAAGAGTGGGTGGATCCAGAATCAAATAAAACATTTGCTACTTTAGAGTGGATGGTAAGTGTACCTTTCACCACATCGTTATCGTACTCCACATCGCTGATAGAATTTGCATGTGACTTTCCTTTGTCTTTAGCCTTAAGAGTTTGTTGACGTCGACCATCATCATCAACCCATGGATTTGGGCATTGATTGGCATAATGCCCCATCTCCTTACACTTGAAACATTGAAGTGTAGTAGGTTCATTCTGTGTATCCCTTCCTTTGCTTGCATCATTAGAAATCTTCTTCCCATTATCACGGCATTCAAATGCCCGATGACCTTCCTTTCCACATTTAAAACATTTACTTGTCCCTTTAAGACAACTCCCTCCATGTTTCTTTCCACACTTTGAGCATAAGGGAAAGTTCATCTTCTTTTCCATGTGCTCTTTAGATTTTTCTTTGAATTCCATCTTCCTCTTCTTATCAAACCCATTTGACTGATGGGTTACTCCAATCTCCATCTCGACTTTGAGAGCACATCGAACGATTTCCTCATAGCTATTGAAGTCCCTTATGGCTAACGCCCTTCGAAGACTTGGTTTTAAGCCACTAAAGAATCGATCGATCTTACTCTCAGGTTGGATAATAATACCAGAAGCGTACCTTGCAAGTCTTGTAAAATTTGCTTCATAGGTACTAACAGATTCATCATCCCTTTGCTTCAGTTCAAGGAACTCTTTCTCCATCTTTGTTCGGAGAATACGAGGGAAGTACTTATTGAAAAATAAGTTCTTGAACTCGTCCCATTCCATAGACTCAATTTCATCCCTTTTCCTTGTATTCTTAACAAGATTCCACCATTGATCAGCATCTCCTTCCAAACGATACACTGCTAGGATGACTTTATCATGCTCAGAACATTGAAGAACTGAAAATATCTTTTCAGTAGTACTAATCCATTGTTCAGCAACTAATGGATCAGTAGACCCGCTGAAAGATGGTGGACGCTGCCTCATGAAGGATTCAACAGAATGTTGCTCCCTCCTTTGTTCGTTTGGAAATCCTGCATGATTCATAGCTTGAGAATGTTGTGTGAGCATGGCTACAAGATTTTGCATTCCAGCTCCCATATCGTTTGTTTGCTCAGGGGGACAATCATTGCATTGCCCATCGCATTCCGCATTAACACGGTTCCTTCGGGTTCCAGCCATTGACTAAAACCAAGAAGAATAGTGTGAGCAACACTAATTATAATAGGAAACCACATAATTCAAGAATAAAATTTTCATGCTTAAGGTCTTATCCTAGGTTATTCAAGGCCATTTCTAAAACACTAAGATTGTGTTCTATGCTTAGACTTATCCTTAGGGTTCTTACTAAGGCTTTCACATCCTAGTTTCCAAAGGTTGACTATACCTTTCCTCTGATACTAACTATAACGACCCATACTTTACATACATTGTTAATACCTC
Organism: Viscum album; assembly: GCA_963277665.1. Lineage (NCBI taxonomy): Eukaryota > Viridiplantae > Streptophyta > Magnoliopsida > Santalales > Viscaceae > Viscum > Viscum album. Next base: position 578,527,722 of record OY728138.1, on the reverse strand, counting down.
GAAATTGAAGCACACTTATTACAACATATGACAAAACCACAAAGGATTGTATAGGTATAGTGTCTTTAGAAACTGGGAAACATAAACAACTGGTTCATAAATCTTCTACAGTGTCTCCCGTTTATTTCATCATATATAGGGTCCCTTTTAGCATATTCTATTTAATATCCATATTCCTGACCTGGGGAAAAGAAAACATAAAAGGGTGAGCTCAAATGCTCAGCAAGGGCAAATAAAGGAAATAAAAATCATATCATATCTTTATGAAAATCAAAACCTGCAAAAGAGATCATAATATCTTAACATGGAATAAATCATAGAAGTGAAAATGAGATCCCCATAATCATAACATAAAACATAAAACTTTGTGGCATGCACACATAATCATGGAAAATCATTTCTTGTTAGTCATGACTCATTGCCAAGACTATCTTAGTGGACAAAGTCCCTTTCTGAACCGAGTTCACTCCTCGTTTCAGTCCTGTATCACTGAACCGAAATAACCTTCCGTTCCAGCCATGTCTATCTCATGAGATATAAAATCATTACCCAATGCATTGGAGGGAGATATAGGTCCCACCCATCTTATAATGAATCCTTTCTTATGTGTGCCACATAATCATAAAACATACATCATCGCATAACACATATAACAAAAATGGGATTCTTGAAACATCATGACATCATAAATCAATTCATATATGATAAAGGAATTCATAATCATAATTCCATCACAACATAGTCAAACCAATGTAAAAATATGTATAGAAACAGAACCCTTTATTATCTTAGATGGAAAATAATTTTGATAAAACACTTGAATTGAATTCTTGAGGAAAATATCCTTTCTTCTTCAAAAACATTTTTCCTTTCATAACATGTCATACAACTTTAAAATTAAAGAAGTTGATTAAAAATAAACTTGAAAACTTTTAAATGAAGCTTCTTTGAATTAATGTTTTAAAAATCCAATCATGCCGTATAAGTTAAAAAAAACATTCTTCGTACTTTTGTCGGAAAAGTCAAAAAGTACCTCGTACGAAAAACGACAAAAGATTCCTTTCATACGTATTACTAAAAACTCACTAAAGGGTAAAAATGGATTTAAAAAATTTTAGGTGGATGTAAATAATATTACATATTGATTAAACATGGATGTGGATGATAAAATACACCCCAGTAAATACTTACGAATAAACAATCTCGGATAAAAATGAGATTGTGATATTTCCCTTACCTTAGGTCCAATTTGCTTTGTACGTGTCCGAAGCTCCTGTATAATGGTTTAAATAATGTTATTTACTTATTCCAGAATCATACATATTGATATGAGATCATATATGGTCATTTTATTAGCTTCTTGTTAGTAATATTTCATTGTTACTTGTTACTCGGGTCTTTATAACTTTTTGTTCTTATGCGTGTTTTGTCGAATAAATTCTTATTATTATCTTTAGGTTATAGATAATTCATTTCCAGAATGGTATTAGTGTAGTATATACCATATTCATTCATTCAATTCATTTATATAATCATTATGAAATGAAGATCATGTAGAACGAGTCGCATCACATCGTGGAGACGGTATTCCGTACGTACGCACGAGTGATGATATCGTTCCTATGATCGTGGAATTGTATTGGAGTATATATATATATTATTTCAGTATCAATATTACTTAATAATAATCATATATAGTTACTCATTACACCATTATACCCATCCTTGTAAGGTGATGGTGGAAAATAGATTACACCACGGCGTGGAGACGGTATTCCGTACGTACGCACGCGCGGTGATTTCATTTTTCCGTAGGATGGATAGAAGGTGAATTAGGGTTGTTTCATATTTATAATAACATATCAGTATGTAAGTAATACTTATGTTATTACTTTATCATGAAACAACTAAAGAAGAAGAAGTTGAAGAAGAAAGAAATTGAAAAGATCGGTAATGGATATTACCTCTTCTTTGGAACGCCTCTTTGAATCCTCCACTTAAGGAACTAAGAGTGGTCTTTGGAGAAGACCAGGACCTCTAGTATTATTATAGGGAAGTGGAGAGGAGAAAATGGCAGGGTTTGGCCGAGCTTGAGTGCTCAAATTGGTGTGAGGAGGAGGGGGAGGAGGTGCCCTTTTATAAGGGAGGAGAGGGGCACCTTAGGAATATCTCAAAATATTATTTTATATGAAAGTCAAAATCGGTTTATAATGGTTCCAAAGGGTCTTATTTCGAAGCTAAAGTGGGGATGGGTCGAAATCCTATCAACCAATAGGATTTAGACAAGTTTAGGGTATTATTTTAACCTTATCAATTAGATTTAACTCTAAGTTAATTAATTTAATTTTTACCGTGTCTTTTTGTTTTCTTTCACTATATGGTTAATACACTTACTATAACATGCCAAAAGAACCCCAAATTGTTTATTATTAATATATATATCCTTATCTAAGTAATTTTGCAGAACCTTAGATTTTTAGGAATAAAATAACAATTAATAATATAATATTTGATTTAAAAACAATTTTGTGTCAATTTTGACACTATTTGATATATGATTTTTGTGAAAGTCATAACAGAATTATATGTTCGAACCAAGTTGATTAAATCATTACTAATATATTATAGTAACCTAGAAAATTAGTGGAATTCATAAAAAGTCTCAAATTACATTTATTTTGGTATTTATATTATCAATTTTGTCAATATTTCATTAATAAGATAATTACTGCATCATCTTTGTGTCATAAATAAATTAAATTATTTGATGTCTAAAAATTACAAATAAAATACCATCATGTAGGAAATCTTTTTAGCTTTCTAATGAATATTTACAATCGAATTCATCTTATGTATAACCCTATATTAAAAATTATTTACTTATTAAACTTTGATTTTAACTATTTTAACCCTTCTTTAAATAAATTAATAATAAATGTCCTAATCTAATCCAAGTGGGCCTAAATGGTCATATTTTATTCCTAAGTTTGTTTTTGGTCGAATTACACTTGTCCAATAGAATTAGGACATGTGTTAGGGTAATATTAATATCATATTTACCCTTAGTTACCCTATTTACTATTAACCGCGGTAAAAATAGTAAAAAGTTACTATTCACCAAAAAATTATTTTCATCTCATTGAACCACATTTTAGTCCTTGATATTAACCGTGTCTCTCGGATTTTTGAAATTCCATTCACAGAAGCGGTAAAATTAAGTTTTATGCAAAATTCAGTTTTTAACCTACCACTTAGTGGTTTCACTATTCATCAAAAATTGAAAGTTTTCAGAAAAATACCAAAATTTCACCCTAGGCTAATTTCGATATTCTGAGTCCAAAAATGAAGTCCATTTTGAAAAATAAAATTTATAAAATTTCAAAAAGTGGTTATTACTATTCATAATGGCTAGTTTTAATAGCATATTGTTGTTTAGTGAAACTCGGTATTGCGTACGACGCAAGCTATCGAGGAAGGTCGCGATTGCGTGTAAAGCAAGCCAAGCAAGTGTTGTGTAGAAAAAGATTCCTTTGATGATAACATAAAAGTCTCGGGTGTTACATCCACGATGTACTAGGGCTTGAGAGGGTAGTTCTGGTGGCCCAGGGTGAAACGGGTAGTAGTAGAGTTCGTAGAAAAGTGCCTCATGTGTTAGTAGGTGAATATAGAAAAACGTGTCCCATAAGGTCTGTTACAACATTTAGATGTCCCTGAGTGGAAGTGGGATGTCATCTCGATGGATTTCGTCATAGGGCTACCCAAAGTTCAAGGGGGTTGCGACGCCATCTGGGTAGTGATGGACCGGCTGATGAAATCAGCCCACTTCCTAGCAATCAAGGATTCATGTACGGTTGAGGTCCTAGCTCAGAGGTACGTGAATTAGGTGGTGCAGTTTCATGGAGTTCTGAGATCTATAATATTTGACCGGGATAACTGGTTAACCTCACGGGTCTGGATAGGATTGCAATATGCTTTTGGAACCTGGCTATGCCTCAGCACTGCTTTTCACCCCAGAAATATGGGAAGAAGATCACACCATCCAGACTTTGGAAGATATGCTACGAGCATGTGTTTTGGGCCTCAGAGGATCATGGGTACAAAACATTCCTCTAATAGAGTTCTCTCACAACAACAACTATCACTCTACAATTTGGCATGGATCTTTTCAATGCTTTATATGGGTGGTCGTGCTGCTCACCTATATGATGGACAGAGGTCAGAGAAGTAGGTGTTCTTGGCCTAGAGGTGGTGAAGAGCACGACGGAGAATGTTCAGCTTATACGAGAGAGGATGACGGTAGCTCATGACCGACAGAGGTCATACACCGATAATAGGAGGATACCCATAGAGTTCGAGGTTGGGGAGCACGTGTTCATAAAGGTCTCTCCTTGGCGTGGGATGCGATGATTTGGAAAGGGATGCAAGATTTCTCCCAGGATATTCAGGCCCTTCTAGGTTTTTCAGATGTTTGGCGAGGTGTCTTATCATCTGGTGTTACCGCCACCGCTGCAAAGGGTGCACGACATCTTACATGTGTCTCAGCTCCATCGGTACCTGCACGACGATTCACGCATCCTCGAAAAGGGAGATCTTGATATCGGGGATGATGAAATGTTCATGGAGAGACCTGTGATGATCGAAGTTCGTGACGAAAAGGTGCTTCTTGGAAGAACCATTCCATTGTTTTGTGTGCTATGGAGGTGTTGTGGGCACGAGGAGAGTACCTGGGAACGAGAAGCACAGATGCATTCCCAATACCCATAGTTGTTTTGAGTTTTATCCAATTTTTTTCATACTTGTTTACGATGTAATGCATGACCTAGTTAACTATGAAATGTGTTTCAAGTGCATAAAACATTTCCTAAATTGTGGATAGGGGAGGAACTGATCCCTAGTTAAGACACATTAAAGTGGATGCGCCTAAACCTGTGCGGGCAAGTTAGTGCCGCCAAAAGCCGATAGTATCTTAACATGGAGGAAGGAAAACCCCTCACCCACATGACCGGATAGTTTAATCTTTTTCTTAACGTGGCTGAACGGGGGAGAGAAGCAATATGATTTTGATTATTTAGGAGATATGATAGGAAGGGGGCGCTCCTTCGTAACATGTAGGTTTGCTCTTGAGAGGTAACTTCAAGGGGGAGTTTTTCATACCCCTATTTTTTATTCAGGTTTGTTTTTAATTATCTAGGGAGATAATAGTTTTAGAGGTATCTGAGGTAATGTCACAGACCTCTCTGTTCCATTACTTTGTGAAAATGTGGTCTTAGAGGCGTTTCGAAGTCAAGTTAACTTATCCCCAATGCTTTTCCAAAATCATCCTTCTTGATGAACCATTTCAATGGTATAATGTTGAGAAAAATGACATCAAGTTACGTATTTAGGTACTTTTGATGTTTTTAACTACCTCTGTTTTGGATTAGTGGCTTCGGGGTGCACTTGGGTGAACTTTTAAGGAGAACTAATGGGTAGTAGCTTTCGAACTGGTGGTGCACGATTTGTCTAAACTCTGCAGCCAAACTGTGCCTAGTTTGCTTGTAGGCAGTAGCTCCCACACGGACGGTGCACGATTTGTCTAAAAAATTTGGCCAAACCGTGCGAGAAGGGGGGACAAGGCATTAGCTAATGCACGGTTAGTACACAGTTTGTTAAACCGTGTGACCACTTAAACTAGATCCCAAAATTATGGATATTGAACGTTTTGATTCTAACATTATTTTTTAATCTCCTAAGAGACCATAACTCAGGATTACCCTCCCTTGAATATAAGAGAACCTCTCCCAAGCATTTTGGAGGTGATCTGAAGGATTCCTTTTGTGAATCGAAGACAGTTTTTGAGTTATGTGATCATTCTTGTTTGGTTGTTAGACTTATATAGATCTACTACTCCTCTTCTCTCAGTTTCATAGATTTTCGCACATTATGGGTAGATCTAAGTGTGTGGATGCCAAATATGATGAGATTTGGTCTTGGTAGTGTTAGGAGAAGAGATCTAAGGAAGATTCTTGGAGGATTATCCCAATTTTCTTGTGCGTTCAACATTTCTTGAGGTTTTCATAATAAACCATTGGGGTAGGGATCCTACATTCATCTATCTCTCTCTCTTTTTTGCATCATGCTGGGTGTGTATCCACTTTGTTTTATGAGGTATAGTTGAACTAGTAAATAAAGGTAATAACTGGTTAAATAATGGGTTTGGGGAAATTTTGTTGATATTGTTTTTTATTTCCATCAATTATTAACTATTGATTATGTTGTGAAATGAATAGGCTCATGCCTAATAAAAATCACGGTCGTTGGGGGCCTCTTCATGCACAATTAAATGTTTCCCAATTTTTCTGGATTGTTTTGTGGATGAAATTTCATAGAATGTAGAAATTGGTTAATCATGTAAAGTTGGCTGATCAAATGAATACATGTAACCCTTTTATGATCATCTCGGTTAAAATAAATAAAAGAATTAATTTTTTGTGGGTGCTTGTTGGGGTTTAATTATTTGAAGGGGGTGTTTCGTGGGTTGTTGTGGTACATTGGAGCAACGGGGCTGTGGTTGTCTTGGTTGTAGGTTGGTGTGTATGATATGGTTGTGATGGAACCAGATCTACGGGAAATGGTTTCGAAGGGATGATGATGCAGTACATGTATTGTTTCTGAGGTGTTTGTCGTTATGGTGGTTGGTAGCAGGGCTGCAGGGATAGGTTGTGAATATGAATAAAAGTGGAAGAGTTAACTAATGAATTGCAGGTCATGGTAGTTGATTAAATACCAATAATTGATGGAATTGATTGGATGATAAAAGAAAATGGTATTGTGTTTCTTGTGTTTTCCCTAACTATATTTGTGGTTGGAAGGGATATGTTTTACAAATGATTGATCTAGTTTGGTTGTTTTTATTTTATCGATATTTAAGGAACTGATAAACTAAAACTGTTGAAACATGAAAAGCTTAATGAGGTTTGGGGATGTTCATTGTGTGCATATTTTCGTGGTAGTAGTGTCGAGGTATGTGCTCAAATCATTTTGGGTTGAAGCCATATGATGGGATGAGTGGTTGATATAATTATATAAATTTCTACATTTTATGTTTCATTACACACCCCATCCATGTTGATCACTACGTGCCAAACACCAATGGAACGGTGGGTGATATTCTCAAACATCAAAAGGATGGCTGGTTACTGTTCTTCCCCGTGCTCCCTCTTCCAGGTTTTATATCCCAAGATCCTTTGGGTAGGTTAGGACAAATTTATCCCAAGAGTCTTCAGGATGAGGATGTGATGTCTTTCCAAGAGTCTTCGATATGAGGATGTGATGTGGTTCCCATGTGTCTTCTGGATGAGATGTGGTTATAGCCGAGGATTGAGTGCTGGTGGGATATGAGATGAGATGTGGTTATGGCCGAGGATTGAGTGTCGGCGGGATACTATGAGCTTCGTATGGCCAGGTTGCGGTACTAGCTCGAGCTACATATGTCCAGGTTGCGGCACTAGATCAGGAAGAGGGGGAAACATCAGAAAGATAGGCATGAGGTCTTGATCGGTATTCAGTGGGAAGGTGGGGCGGGGTACCCATTTTTTGATAATATTACTATACTAATCTATTGACTTGCAATATTTTGTGAGTGTGGCTTGTAAGGTAGGGTGGATATATTCTTTTCTAGGATTTGGATCCTTCTGTTTTCTCATGGGGAAATAGGATGTATCCCCACCTGTGCATGAGAGCTTTAGGTTTTCCTACTGAGTATAATTGAATGCTCACCCTATATTTACTTTCATATCTTCAGGAGGACTTCAGAGACCGTGCGGGAAATTGCTAGTTGGGCATTGTAGTTTTGCTGGTTGCGGTTTTTTCTTTCTTTTTGGTATCGTACTTTGGAGCTTTTCTTTTATTGGTACTTTTGTTCCAGTTTTGTATAAAACATGCATATTGGTTGGTTTTGGGTTTATTTTCATTTACATATTCCTTTTTCTTTTGTTGTTTGACTCATCCTATTTCCCGATCTTAATTAATAAAAATGGTAATGCCTCCCATATTTTTTAGAACTCATACCCTTTATGTTAGTCGTCACTCCGGGGCCTAATGGAGGTGGGACTCTGGGTTCATTATCTCCCTTTCACCATTGTCAGCTAAGGAGGGGAATATTTGGTGGGAGGGGGTTGTGACATGTATGGTATGAGCCAAGTACATCATACAATCCTTAGTCAAAATGTAATGTGGATCACTTTAATCATTATTTTAAGAAAAATATGTTAAACAAATTTAGACCGTAATAAAATTCTTGGTCATGGAAACTCAATAATATATTTTTTAATTATTGATTGTCCTATAAAAAACCATCTTTTGTGTCTCCATTATATATTTTGTATTCGAAACCGTGACACCATTCATGGAAGTGTTCATATAAATCATTTTAGGTTTCCAAAAATAATTTGGAGAAAATATATTGATGAGAAAAATGAAATGTTCTATAATGATAAGTCTAATGAAATCATAATACGATTTAATTAACATTTTACTATCAATAATGATTCAATGGTGAACTTTTTTTAAAGGAATGAAAAAATAAATGTTCTACATAAATAAATTAAGGAATATATTTTAAACTTAGATTTGAGATTTTTTCAATGGTAGCTCAAAATGTGAGAGTCAAGACCCATTGTCGTGGTGAGAAAATTTGCCTTTGTGAAATGGAAATATACGTTAATGATTAACCATATTTCAATATAAATAGACAATACATCATGAATGAATTCAAATACAGCATATAATAGAATACAATATCATTTTGTTTTGATAAATTTAAATTATGTTCCTTAAAAAAATTTCTATTAATTTAGTTATATCTAGGAAATAACCAATTTTGTTTTATTTTTTAATATTCAAACAATTTATTGATTTTTTTGGATTATTATGACAATTTTTACAATACAACAACTTTAACAGAGATTCAACAAAATCAATAAAAATTCTTATAAAATCCCACCTATAATGAAAATAATGGATGTTTATATGGATAGAATGAATTAGATACTGTTTATTAATAAATTATCCATGTTTATGAAATATTGAACAAATTGTGTGTTATAATACATTTTTTATAATGAGTTCATTTATTATATATTATATTTCCCTAAAATTATTTCTTGGGGGAAAGCAAGATATTTTTTCAAAAAAATGAAAATTAATGGAGTCTTGAATAATTTTAAACATAGTAAATTTTTAATATGGAGTGGTTCTAAAACCAGTGTCCCATGAATATTTTAATGGTGTCCCCATTACTTGAAAACATGTCCTACTTAAATCTTGAAAAATTAGGGGATATGTTTCAGATTTCCGAATATTCTAGTAATTAGATTCTCATTGATCCAAACTGTATTGAATTTATTTTCAAATATCATTAAAAATTAATATTACCAAATAACAAAATATGGTGGATCAAATATCAATGCATTAGGTATTTTAATTTATTTGAGAGATCCCAATCACAAAATTAGATCCCCAAATTATACTATAATTCCATTTCATATGTTAGTTGGGTGATTTATAAAGTTACCATAAAACATATATATTCTTCTACATCTATAATTACTTTGATATTACTCATTTAACTAGACCAACATCAAATTAGTGAGGGAAAAAACTTAATCCATTATCCACTGACATCAATCATTTCTTGATCAAAGGTAATCCCAGAGTATCCAAATATATCTAGCATAATATTTTCTCATAGACGGATAATTTTTATCTATATAAATTTTAAAGACAATATAGTATTATTATAGAATGAAAACTTTACATATTAGTTGGGTGAGGAGTAAGAATGTACCGAATGAGAGTACTCGAACAAGGGGGTCTTTTGACATACGACATCCATCATGAACTAATTTGATAACCAGATCCTGACATAATTGTATCATATAAACAAGAAAATCAATCTCAATCTGTGTAATATATGAAATTAAAAAGGATCACTTGGTGTATATATACATACTACATGCCAAAAGATTCACCCAAATCATGGTTCTCATTAACCCAAACTTCATTTCACATTGAACCCCAGTACTATCACTATAAAAATCTTAGGGAAACTATATATCATATTCCACAATAGTAAAATTCGAAAATACCAATCATTTATATAAAACCCACCCAACATCTATCACTGATCATATCAAACCGCCACCAGACACAGTGAAAAATACTATAACTATGATCTTCCTTTTGGTCACATCTACAAATTAAGATAGGCCAACGCCCATTCAAAAATCAAATTGTCTGAGTGATTATTATTCCATGAGGAATGAAATGAGTAATATGATAGGTACCCACAATGAGATACCATGTATTAATCATGTAACAAAAAAATAACACTCTCGATAAATAAAGAATAATATCCCAACAATTGTGAAATTGGGAAATGAATCCATATATGATCACACTATAGGAATACATATTTATAAAATGCCTAGTAAATAATCCATTAAAATAGACAATTCCATCCCATGTATGACATTAACCATTGGGGTAGTAGGTATAAATTATTCTATGTCCAATCATTTCCAGTCAATATCTTATGGGCAAGATGATTATCATGGTGATATCAATATTGCGATATCTCAAAATTCCAATTTAAATGTATATGATAATAAGCACATAAACCGAGTTTATTTTACCGCCCAACTATGAAATATAATCGATCATAAATATCACTACAATAGGGAGAGATAAATGAGGTTTATTGAAAAATGTGATAAGTCATTAATTGAGTATATACATTCCATTATAACAACACATGGGGTGGAGGGTAAGATTCTCAAGGGGAGGATGAGATTGATAACATAGTATCCCAATTTATCCTCATCCTTATTTTTTTATACGTGGTGTATATTTTTTTGTTTCTTGTACTTTTCTTTTAGATTATTAATATATTTATTATAATATTTTAAATTAACATCATGTTTATTTTTATTCCCGTATTCAAATACATTTAACCTGAAATATTTTTAATCATTAAAACATTATTAAAAGATTTAAAAACCTATTTATATTTCCATATTATTATATATGGTGAAAAAATTATTAATTTAATTTTTAAAAATAATTCCATCAACAATATAAGTAAAACATAATCAAAATCATTAAATCAGTTGTATTATAAAATGAATCATTGTAAAATAAAAATGAATCTATTTTTCATTAAATATTTTACATTGAGTCCTTAATTTTAAATTCATGTTTATTAATTGGAATCACTAATATATTAATTAAAAATTAGGTATAATGACTAGTTTATGTATAACTTATCGATCTATGTATGCATATGATATTTTATACATTGTTTATCTAGAAGACATTATAATAAATGATATATATTTTATATCATTAGATAATTTAAATTTATCATGTAATGAAATTATAAATATATAAGGGGATGTTGATGTGTTATTTATACTCATTCAAACGTAGAAAAGATTTATATCATATTGTCGATATAAGTGGATACACTATATTAAACTTATTGTATGTTTTCATTACATTTACAATTTATTATTAATCATGAAATTATTATTTTTTGGAATATATATTTTATTCATATTCTACAATGGTATTCTAAACCCACTTTTATGAATTCGTTATTGAATATTATTTCCTTGGAGATTATTATGATATATATTATAGCAAGAAAATTAATTTATGAAATTTTCTAAAACTTTATGATTTCAAACAATAATTAAATGGTTTAGGATATTTATGGTAAATTAATTATTCGTTATGATTTTGAAATGTGGAAAATAATTGATCATTTATATATCCCATGGTTTTAAATATTTCAATTAAATTAAATCTATAATAAAAAATAATTTATTCTTACTACCATAATTATTTAGTTTTATTTCAATATTATAATTAAAAACAATTATAGAGACCTATGTTGATTCATGGTGAATCTGGAATTTTTTACAATAATAGAGAAAATATATATGTTGTATCTTTTAATAGTTATTTAAATATTTATTCAAAATAATACATTTTCCATATGAGGAGGCTAAATTACTTTTAAGAAATTTTTATTAGAATACCATTGATTCCACTATGACAAAAAACAAATCAATATGATCTTTTTTATGCTATTTAAATTAGTTTTCTAGAAATATAAATAAAAATTGTTTTTTCTGTGGATGGTTTCATAATTTTGTTGTTATTTTTTAGTAACAAAAATAAACAAAGATAATACTAATATTTTCATTGATATCCATGATAATGTTATGGTCCCTCGATAAAAATTGGGGAAATAAAATGATAATTAATGCTACATAAATATAGTTAATAATAAAAGTATTTAAATTATATTCAAAAAAATTATTATACATTTGGAATTATGTTACCATTATAATTAAAATTTTAAATTTAAAATGTGAACCACTGACCCAGATATTCAATTATATCCATTAAAATTTTATCTTGGTTAGTTTCAATAAATTTAAAACAAAAATACATATATTACATTCAATCATATGTATATAGAGTAAACATATGAGATTCAATATAAGTCCAATTAAATGTGGTTGATTAATTAAATGATTTTCAGTTAAAGAAGAAAATAATTTTTTTGGATACTATAGAAATTTTAATTAATTTTAGTTACAATGGGGTAGTGCTTTTAATTGGATTTGTGTTATAAGATTTATTATATTACTCTGAACTGAATTGGTTATTTGATTTTTCAAATTCCCAATAATGAAATTATGAATTTTATTTAAATTATCTAAATACCTACTTGATTATTTAAGGGATCATTTTTTATTTTATGTTGTCATTCATCTTACAGAAATTTAATCACTCATGTGTGTGGCAGTTTAATAATTTGACTCCATATATTTTATATAAAATATTTTATTAATTTAAAATATTTTTATTCCATATTCATTTGTAGATAATGAATATATTTAAATAAATTATCAATTATTTAAAAAATATTGAAACTGGTAGAAGAGTGTCCATTTACAATTTAGATCCCTTATTATATTATTAATTTATTGGGAATATTAAAAAAATTTAAGTACAATGGTACACCGATTAAAAACCATAACATAACGTTGATGTATCATATAAATTTTAGATAAACTATAAATGATAAAATATATGATAATTTGGTATATTCCGTCATGATTTTTCTAAGGCATGAAATGATAGAGTAAAATTCAATAGATAAATCTTATAGAGAGATGAAATAAAATATTTTATAATTGGTGATAATTTGGTAGCTTCATATTAATACACCATAACATTAATCTCATTATGGAGATCAAATTAAAAGAATTTTAGAGGTTTTGATTTTTGTAATGGATTATGGGGGTATTTTGCACTATTTATTATATATTCTATTTTGATGGATAAGACAATAAAATGTAATGGTGAAAACCTATTACCTTATATCACAACATAAAAAGCCAATATAATGAAAAAGAGATATAAGGTGGATTACTATTGGAAATATATAGTAGTACAATAATGTTATCATTAGAGAATAACTTGTACTCTTTTTTAATTACCTATGAGATTATATTGAATTTATTGTATTTGAATTATAAAATTGGTAAATCCGCTTTTTTATGATTCATACCACTATAGAGAGTGTAAGTATATAGAGTAATCAGATATGGGTACACAAATTTAGTATTTTTATACTAGTTAAATTACATGGATATATTCTCATGTTATTCCAGATTCAATGAAGAAAATTAATTTCATAAAATTATATAACCTAATACATATATATGTAATTTTTTTTAATACAATGTTCCAAATTTCACTCTTTTTTTGTATTTCATTACCACATAGACACCCACACATTTCAAAATACACACCCACGATTACAAACCTTTAAATTTGGTTGCAGAAAAATGTAAATTTTTTCCTTACTTCTTCTCCCCATGACTTATTTTGGGAAGGTAAGCTACCTAATTGGGTCATAATGACTCTACTCATGTTATCCGACTACATAAAGGTGAATTATAGCCTTCTAAAATCATGAAACCCATAAAAACCTCACTTGTATTTATACCCCATGTTTGACCTTCACAAATGACACATAAACAAGACCCCATCATGTATAATATATAGTAGAGTTATGAGGAATTATATTTATTTAATTACATTTCAATTTTATGTATTTTTCATGATATTGTATTACATATTGATGATTTAATATTTTCATATAAATTAACTCATTATTAAAAATAATTGGCGAGGTAGGAAAACTAATGTGATATAAGGTGATTGTAGTTAAGAGATTAATATTGATACATCAAATTAAAAAATTATTTTTACATAATTAGAAATATATCAAATATGATACTCATGATACTTATAATGGAATGTGTTTTGATAATATTATTTCAAAGTGACCAAACATAATGTTAGTATATTGAAATCCCATATAATAATGAGTCAATTTTTTATAACACAATTAAATAATAATATTCAATATTCCATCCATTCATATTAATTTATCATATTTTTTTCTCTTTAAAAAAATTCTACTTATTGATTGTTACTCTATCATGGAAGTATAAATTGTGTTTTTCATTATGATATTTATGTGTAAAAATCATGAAATTACTATATTGTATGATTTTTTATGGGTTTTTTGTTAATTATTTTGTAAGAATGGACATAAAATATTATAATAAATTTTTTTTTGTAATTTTTTTGTATATTATATTAAAATCATTTACCATTTTACTTTAAATGCACTGACACCATTGGAAGGGTCATAGATATACGTTTTATTATTTTTTAGGTGTTTTAATTTTATTATCAATATAAAATATATGGCTGGAATAATGGATAAATAGAATATAATAAATTATAATTATTTTCTATTTTAGGATGAAATGATTTAATGATTTAATATTTTAAGACTTTAATTTTCTAGGATGGATAACTTTTTATGTTTTTTGATATTTGGAATTAGAAACTGATTTAATGGATTTTTGTCACATAGTTTATATAAATGAATAATTATATGTGGTTTACATGATATTGTTAAATTTATTGGTGTTAAATATTAATTTTATGTATATAATAGAAAAATAGTAATTTACACATTAATATAGTTCCTATAATAAACAAGTAGAAGTTATATTGGGTATATAATTCTTTTTTTTTGCTTTTGGTTTTCATTTTATTTAATTTCCCATTTTATTAATTATTTGGGATTTAGAAGTTGAATTTTAAAAGTGTAATAATAATTCTTAATATATTATATTCACCTAAAAAATCATTATAGATGTCTATTTTAGAAAATTAGAGCTAAAACTGGTTTTTAGAGAATTGTCTATCAAGGGAGGCTACCATGAAAGGTACATGAGACATAACTAAATATGATATCGTTATAAAAAAATAATTTTTTTAATTAAAAATATATACACATATGTTAAATTAATATTATTCATTGGTGATTATGTGATTAAATATTCATTTGTTTTGTGATTCATACATTGCATAGTATATTGATATAATAATATTGTTGATATGATCAAGATGCCCTAAATGTATGATGATAGGAATTATCATTTGGATATTGTTTTAGATTGAAGATAGTTTTATATAAAAATATTCCAATAAATTAAATATCCTATGTACGGTAATTGTATGAACTCATATAAATCAAGATTTATCATTTTGATCTGAACCATACAAAGTAATAATTTTGATAAAATAAATAATGTATTTCCACATATTGTAAATATAATATTGGATAATTAAAATTATAGTATTTATTTTCAAATAAAAAATAATATATATACATTTAACACTTATATATTTACATTTTAGTTTTTATAAAAAGTTAATTCCATTATAATTTTTCTAATCCAATGAATGGATTTTAAGTAATCATTAGTGATTTTTTATTTAATATTTTATTAAAATTGAGATACAATAATAATTTAGATGTATGATTTTACAGACCATATATCACATTATATTACTTTGATATATAACTTAATATTATATTGAATCTTATTTATATGAATTATGAATTATATGAAAAGTATAAATATAAATTAGGAAAAAATCCATTTTCATTCAATTTTTACATTCTAGTAAATTGTTTTTGGTAAAATAATAACATATTTGGGACCCATGAGCTGATTATTTTCATGTAATGAAAATTTAGGGCCTTTAGTATTGGACAATTTACAACCATTAAGAAACATGGTTGCTCGATGTGATGTAGTGTCACTGGAGTTATAAGTAACAAATGGAGTGGTAAGATTTGTTTGATAAAGGGTCAGTCCACCACAAAGTATCCCTATTTAAATAATGGGTGTCCTGGTGTTCATTTCCTTGGGAACAATTGAAATATATATATATTATTACCCTTAAATTGAATGAGAAGTGAGAAAAGATAACTATCAAAAAATTGTGTTATGATTTTTTTAGAAAAATGTGTTATATCATAGGATCAAAGAGTAATGACAGTATTATGAATAATTTTAAAATGTACCAATACCATTTCACTAAGGTAATATGATATATTGGTTGGATATCCTCTATATAATGAAGGGACGTAGTTGATTGAATATATTTGGTGTAAAATGACATTTTAATTTATACATTTCTTGATAACCGAGATCAAATAGAATATATTTTGGGAACATATAAAAATTTATATAAGATTATTTTAACTAATAAATTGTTAAAATGTTTTAAATATTTAAATAAATGAGTTTTATTACTAACATTAAAGGGATAACTCCTTTAATTATATGAATATTTTTGGTTTTGACTTTAATGGATGTCAATGATAATATTAGTAGAGAAATTTTTTAATCTTTCATAACATATTTATAATTTAATTATCATTATGAAATTATAGGGGTAAAACCATAGTTTTTCTCTATGGAATGGAATGTGACTAGTGGATGATAAAAAAGGAAATCGTACCTCAGGATAATTTCTTATTCAAAGGATGATTATTACTGTGAATTATATAATTTTTTTTATAAAAATTCACATTATCAGAGACATTAGGGATTGGGTGTTTATGATAACATAATATATTTCTTTGGGATATTGATGTTTTAATGAATTCATTATTAGACTAACTTATGTATTTACTCCCATATTGTTTGATTTAATATTGGGATTAATAAATATTGATGATGTTCGACATATTTGAAAAAACATAGTTGTGACATACAAAGTTGAGTTATAGATTTATGGTGGAATCATATCATATACCCACCACCACCCACTACTCAATGTTAACGACAAGGATAAATCATACATGAAAACAATTTACTAAACTACAACTATTTCATGGATTATTGTCGTATTTTAAATAATATAAATAAAATACTATTATATAATAGAGATATGATATAGGTAAACAATGATTCATATTTTTACGATATTGAAAACAATATATTTGTTATTTTGGGGAAAACTATATATTAAATTAATCTTTAACACCTATAGAATTAGGATATAGAAGACTATATTCATCCAAATGGATCTAGTCTGATATGTGTATGATGAGGTTCTTCCAATATTATAGGTGATAATATGAATGGGGAATCAATGTTTTGGAATGATTATAAAGAATTGTGATATAATATTATTTTATGATATGAAGTATCATTATATAACCCCCATCAAGATATATGGTGAAAAACATACAAATCTGACATAAAAGGAGTATGAATATTCTTAGGATTTTAATAAGATTATGATAGTTACTCCTATATAGATAATGTTGTTGTAATAAATTGAGGATGAGCACTGGGATCTCAATAATTTACTAACAGATCCTAAGTTCATGATCATTTTATCTGGGGGATCAAATCCAAGTTATTTTGTGACCGCTAAGAGGCTGTCACTTATTAGGGACCATATCAATGTAATTTTATTAAAAAAATGAATGTTATATTTTTAAATGTATATAAAAAATGTTACATTAATAACATGGTGAGTGTGATATCTATAATACCTAAGAATAAATTATCAGGAATATAACGATGAATATATCTAATATATTGTGATTTTGTTTTTTCTATAGCTTGTTTTTTTAATTATTCATTTCAACCATTCATTTCATAAAGGTTAAATCATAACTTGACATAACATAATATAATATTATTTCTTCCTATTTTCTTACAAAAATTTATATTATAATACTGTATTTTCATAGTGGGAATAATTGTATTTTGTATATGGTAGTGACATACAAAATGTATTAATTATGTTAGAAATTCTCATTTCATTACTAGAAAAGAATTAATTTCTTTAGTTTATTTCATTTGTACTTGGTAATATATTTTATTATCATATAATTTATTATAGGTGTATTATTTTAAAATTATCTATTTTATTACATTTATGTTTATTAAATTATATCATGGATTATTTTTTTTCATGATAAATTGTGATATTTTTCTTTAATAAGTAATGATTCCAATATTCTGATTGGATACAATGACACTGGTCATTATCCTCAATAATATTATGGGTTGTTATTGAATGTTAACATACAAGTATATAATAATTTTACATGATAAATATTTGTAATTATGTGATAGTACACATAAAAAGATAAATAATTCTATCTATTAACATAAATACTATATCTATACAATTATTTTTAATATTTGTTTGAAGATACTGGGATAGAATATTCATGGTTATAGAGGCTGTAACGAGAATTATTTTCATCTAGTTGAAAATTCCAATTATAAATACTATCAAGATTATATTTAATTTTATCCACATGGATACTTATATAGGAGATAACATGAGATGAATATATATTGGATGATTGTGGAATTATTTTATTTTCTTTGGTTGATTCATGATCACGATTCAACTAAATATGGTTACATAAATAACAAGTGGTTAACTATAACATAGTATAAGAAATGATATTATAGAGATTAAATAGATTATATACTATAATTTTAGTTGCGAGGAACGATTTTTTCTAGTGTTATATTGATTATGAAATCATATATTGTGAATGTTAAAGATAGTACCACCTCATATTTTATAAAACCTCGAAATTATTGAATATATTATAGTGGTAGATAATTAGTTGTAATTAAAATTTTTTATTCGATTATATGGAATATTTCTAATTTATTTGATGTTTAGTATTGAAAATTATATTTCTATATTTATAGGTAATGATGGTGCTGTTTTTAAACCTCATACTTAATTTATATAAACATGAATCATTTATAGGGGCTCTGTTTATGGATTTCAACAAAATAATCAAATTTTCTATTTTTTTCACTTTATCTTTTTCCTAATCCATCAATATAAATTGATTTCCATATTTTGAGCACACTATTCTCCTAGTTACCCATTATGTGTTGTAACCCCGAGGATCCATTGTGTTACTTTTATTTTAATTTTTATGTTTATAAAAATTTGGACATAGGGGAATATAATATTACGTTATATTTCATTGACCCATGGTTGATGATATTTATGGTCACATAGTTTTGACTAGTAGCGACTTTTATTTAATGGCATACAATTTTAACCAAATAAAAGGAGATAACTCTTGTGATAGGGGAGATATTCAACCAATGTGATGGAGGAATCATATGACATAAATAAAACATCTATAAAGGGGAATACATATCCTAATATGAATGATATAACCCATGTGAGTATAGCTGACCTAAAAGAGGTGATAATAACACATCTTGTTGAGTTCATAATTAAAACATTTTTCATTTTATTAATGTGAATACATACATAGATATATATAAATTCTATAAGAGATAAATGAAATTTATATATTGGACACATGGTGTTAAAATACCAAATAAAATTGGACATGAATGGGTGAAGGTATCATCCTCAAGGAAGAATAATGTGTGGTAATTTACATCATGATTTGGGATAAATGATCTCTAAACCACAATATACCATGAGATAGAATTAATAAATCAAAAATTAGTTCTCAAATAATATATACCATTCAATGTAGGGCTATAATAAACATTCATTACTTGAATTTAAAAAAGCACGTTATGGATCAGGTGTTGAAATTTATGAAAATTTGATTCGAGCCTAGATAAATAGATCCAAACTTCACTACATATCATCAGATAATAGGAATCAGTCCCAAAACTATTTATGGAAATTTTATCACATAACAAATCATTCTCACATATAGGATGTTGGTAGTGGTATTCCATCAGCAGGTTATGATATTGAATGGAAATATATAGACATAGGTTATAATTATCTATACATTAGTATAGTTTTCCTTAGAATAGATATTTTTTATCCTAGAATATGTTTTTTATAAAGGAACAATAAAACATGTACCGGTAGAAGGATCTGGAACTCAATCAAGGGGATTAATGTAAGAAGCCATATCTTCATTATAGGTATGTTTTTCCTTTTCTAGTCGTTTTTTAGGAAAAGTTTAAATTCGGAATATTTTTGAAGTACACATCGTGTACTTTATGAGTTCACACCGTGTACTCGGTTACAGTAGCTAGCCGGGTGCTGGCCGTGTAGCGGCCCTACCCACGACCGTGTGGGGGTGATTTTGAGGCCGCTTAAAGCGGAGTACAGAAACGGTGAGTACACACCATGTACTTCAAAAGTACATGCTGGGTAATTTTTTTATTAAATGAATCTGGGTAGCGTCGAAATTCAGGAATCGTCTTCTTCTAGGGTTTCTTCATCCGAGAGAACCCATATAGCCATAGTCTTTCTTCGAGCCCCCGAGCCTCCAACTGATCTCTGATTCGACCGCCGTAAATTGCATTGGGAACGCCTCTGTAAGATCTCTCTTCTTCTTGAGATTTGTTTCATGATTCATCTTACTCCTCAATTTATCCTTCATTGAACATTTTATATGTTTCTATTGATATATTGCATTGTTCATTGATCTACAGTGTGACGAACCAACCCAGGTCGACCCTAAACCGGTCACCTGAGCTGATCCACGACATGGCTTGAGAGGCGTTCCCAATCCCCCCGGGCTGGCGACAAGCGCCAGGGCATCAACAGAGGCTATGGGAACGATTTCGCCCAATATAAATAAATAAGACAGTGAAAATAATACAGAGCAACGCAGAAAAGATAAACCAAAAAAAAAATGACTAAACGGGAACAAACAGGAAACAAACTAACCAAACACGACATCCGAACAACTCCGTGCGACCTCACGGGTTGCTCTCCGACTCAATGATCAAGTGTCGCCCTAGGCGAGCGCATTCAAGCTATAGACTGCACAAACACTAAAAACAGAAAACAACTATAGTCGTGAGTATTAAAACTCAGTAGGGTAGCCCGATATCTATTCCCAATGCACTACCTTTAAAATAAAAGGAACATCATTTCAAGTTTGAACTACAATTTATAAAAGTATGTTTTTCTAATAATTTTACTTAAAAACAAAGTACGAACCATTGCCCTTAGCCACTTCAAAATTCGGGTTCATTTCATTAGTGTCAATAACATTTCAGGAAAGGGGAAATTGATGTTTAAATTTTCAAAGTTGTACAAAGGGGATTAAACACTTTCATTTGAAAACAATTTTTTTTGAAACCTAATCAAAAGCAATTTACCATTTTCCAAGGAAATCAATACACCAAAATGCACAATGTAAAACACACAGCAAGGGAAATGTAGGTATACATGTAAGCATCATAATAATTACTGAAAGCTACAAAAGCTGAATAGACATGGGTGAACCTAGGAGATCGATAATAAACCAGAAGACACCAATACATGAGAAATCATCCTTATCGACATGTCACGATTAAATCAAAATGCACAATACACTCGACCATCCACTCACGGGCAGGTCGATGGCAAATCCCATAGCAATAAACCCAATATATCCACCTACTATGGGCCACTGGTCAGTACCATAACCTACCAGTGCAGCAATCGTTCTTAGAATATTCTCTCAATATGCCAGATTCCCATGTCTCAAGTGTTTGAAAAAGGGGTGAGCCAACTAATGCCAACCAAGCATCCAATCATATACATATATATATAAAGCACAACAGTCATCACCTGAGCCACTCCGTGGAACAACCTCATGCCTTTTACTACTCAAGTACCTAGGAGCCTCTAAGCGCGGCCTCCCAAACAATCAATTGCAACCAAGGCATGAGAGTCGCCCTAAGAGGGTTTTTATCAAAACATTTTTATCACTTTCCATAAAGTGCCAAACGGGCATTTAATACATTTCACAAACACTACTCAAAGACAGGTACAAATTCTTTATGAGACAAAACCCAGTTTAAAACCGTTTAAAGAACCCCAAAACACTACGTCACAGGATAACAATATTTTTATATACCAAACCAAACCATTTTCTTTTTCCAAATAATCTTTAAGAGCCAACCGGGAAATTTCTCAAATGAACCAAAGTATTTGTTCATGCTTCAAAAGAAATCATTTCTCATTAAACCAGAACTCTTTTTTACATTCCGTGTATTATGTTTAAAAGCCAAACAGGCATTCTTTCATTATTGGGTGTCCGCTCGTCAAAAGGATGTTTCATGTGTCGTGTATAAAATAAACGGCTCCTTTTGACATTAAATAACCATTTAAAAATTAACCATCTTATATTAAAAATTAATTATCGTATATTATCTCATATTTATTAAAATTAATAAAATGTTGATTCTGATCAATTAGGGTGTGCAAACAGCATGAAATAATATAACTTTAATTTTAAAAGCAGTGCAAAGGGAACCTACCTCAATGTCAAGCGCGTCGACAAAACAACATCGGATCCAAGGCGCGATGACACGACGTGTGTCCGAAACCCCTTGACAATGTCTAACTCTCTGCATAATCAATACCAAGGACTCAGACACATACAAAAAATCACTAGAGCACGCGAAACCAAGTGTCGGGAACAAACGCTCACCTTGAAACCAAAGCGCGGCGACGACGGAACCTCGAAAACAAAGCACAGCGATGGCGCTTACTCGGAAACGCCCTGCGCAGGTCCTAAAAATTCTAAAACCTACCAAAAATAAACATAATTTGATAAAAACCCCTTAACAAAGCAAATACGAAAGCAAGAATAGTAATAATGATAATAATAGTAATAATTATAACAATAATAATAATAGTAATAGTAATAATAATAATAATAAGATTAAAAATAATAATAATAATAATAATAACAAAAATAATAATAAGAATAGTAAAAAAATAAAAACAATAATAATAATAATAATAATTATTATTATTATTATTATTAAATAATAGTAATAATAATAATAATAATAATAATAACAAAAACACTAAAAATAAAAATAAAAATAATAAAAATAATATTAATAATAACAGTAAAAATAATAAAAATAATAATTGAACTAGTAAAAATAATAATACTAATAATAATAATAAGAACAAAAAAATAATTAAAAGTATAAAATTAAATAAACCATCCAAAAAGGGGGAAACCAGCGCTTGTGGTAGGTCGGGGCGGGCTGCTGCAGATAGTGGAAGGTAGCCGGGGGTCGGTGTGCTGCTGGATAGGGCGTCGGGGTGTGACGCTAAGTAGGATATGGGGCTTCTTGTACCGAATAGACTGTGGCGTCCAGGAGGTAGATGAGAGGGGCACGGTATGGGTGAGGCCGACAGTTCTTTGGGCGCTGGAGACCAGGTGAGGGCCCGAGGCGTCGGGCTGCTGTTGAGCATGAGGGGAAAGAGGCCGAGCGGCTGGCCGAGGTGCACGGGCTGAATGAGGAGAGGCGCCGGGAGGGCCTGCTATGGGGAGAACGATGGGAAGTGCACTCACCGGGAGGGAGGAATAGCTGGCCACACAAAAATAAAAGGTGTCCTGCTCGTGCGCTGAAAAGAATGTTGAGGCGAGGCCGGTGCTGGGCAAGGGAGGGTGAGCCGGCTGCACACTGAACAGTGGGAGACAGTGGGGGGGTGTCTTGCGCAAAACACAACAGAGCCAAGGCGGGGAGTGGTGCACCGCTGAGAGGCTTCGCCGCTGGAAGCAGGATGCAGAGAGCGGCAGGGGGTTGCTGCGTAGGGCGATGGGTTGAGCGGGGTGGAGGCGCTGTTTGTTGTGGAGGCCGAGTGGGGCTGCTACATGCCGGAGAAGGAGAGGAGGGTCGGCTGCCCGGTTGTTTTGCGGCAAGGAGGAGAGGAGGGTGCAACAGCGTGCTGCAGGAAGGGGGCGCGGGCTGTGGACGGCGCACCAGGGAGAAGTCGGGTAGGGGGGCCGAGGCGGACAGTGGGGGAGAAGAAGAGGGAGGTGGCAGCTCCAGCGAGGGAGAGGAAACATATAAGGGTGGGCCGCTAGGGTTAGAGAGGAAAAGGTATAAAGAAATTAAAAAAAATAATAATGAATAAATAAATCATTAATCGATAAATATACTTCCATAAAAACCTCAATAATTCTAATTGAAATAATAAAAATTTACTAATATTATTAATAACAATAATCATTATTATAATCCTCATTAACCACCATAATACCAATAAAACTTATGAAATAAAAAAATTTGTGTCAAAAATTAATAATAATAATAAAAAAAGTAACCACTAATATTAAAATTAAAAAAATAAATAAATTCATATCATCATTAATAATATTAAAAATTATGAAGGGCCAAGTAATTGCATGTGTGAAGCCGCGCGGCGTCGCGCTCCACCCGCGCGTCCAGCGTTGTCGAACCCAAAAGTGCATTTTTTTATCGAAGAACCAAAAATCTGATCTAAGACTGATCGCAAACCAGAGAAAAATAATTTAATACCAAAGAAATCATAAAATAAAATAAATGCACGGTTTGGGGTGTGACAATTCTCCCCACCATAACGCTTTCCGCCCCCGGAAAGCCACCACACCAACCAGTCGATCGATCAACACCTAAGGATTCCACACAACATGATCTGACCTCTTAACCCAAGGACCTCACAACGACTACCAGTGGGACTGAACCTCATTTCCCAAAATAAATCACCAACAGAGGGGAGACCTAAACGGGCTCCCCGCAATTGAACTCGACTAGCATTTGTTAACAATTTTAGAGGAGACCCAATGAGACTCATGGTGGGTCTCCCCACCATAAAAGGACTGACCTCTTAGCGACCAACCAGAAATCCAACTTAGGCCAGAACCGGGCCTTACTCAAGCTATAAAAGCACAGCAAAAACATTCAAACCACTTACTCCCGTCCAAGAGGGATAGAAGCTTAAATGGATACATTGCGCAAACTAAAATCCTTAACCCCTCGGGCGGGGAGGGTGGGCCCAAGGAATGGATCACAGAAACATGGACGGAAAACTACTCACGTACCACTACTTAGGGATGGACACATACCAAAGCCATAACCGATTCACATCGGTGGTCCACACGAGGTCAATGATCAGCAACATACATCCAAAAGGCACAATTACTGATATTGTGCGATGGATAAATCCGTAATGCTCTTTGCGACAAGAGGAAATTTATATCGACATAAAAACCACAACAGAAATGCTAAAAATGCCTCACCACGACGATAGAGGCACAACCTCCACCAGACTCCTTAAAAATTCCCCGGGGGTTCCTGACTACGCGCCGGCTTCACTCCGAGGCCTTTTGGCTGGAGCTCTAATGGATGAAACATCTCCTGCCTCGCAGTCAGGTTCTGATAATCCCATCAAAAAGCATACATCTTTTGATCTGACAGTTTTAAGGACAAGATTTTTATAATAAAAAACACACCAGCATTGAAAGCCGAGGTTCGTCAAAAGACCCATGAAGTTCCCATACATTTCAAACCCGAAAAAACACCCATACATAGGCCACGATAATAGATTACTTACACTGAAAGGAAAATAACACTGGAAACTTTGAACAAAGACCCTAAAACACATTACTTCTGAGAACTTCCTCTGCGACGCTTCCTTGCAACGCCCTGACAAAATCGTCGCAAGTGACCCAGGCGTCCACATGCCTGGCAGGGCTTCGGAGTGCTTAGGCACGATGACTTCTTGTGACCCCGCTTGCCACACTAATAACGCACAATAATCTCTCGTTCCGAAGAGGTTGATGAATGATCCTGAGGCCTCTTGATTCCACGACCTGCTCTATTCACATTCATTTTCTTACTCATCTCCTTTCCAGAATCTTCACCACTGTTCTTAGGGATCGAAGGAGGGAGGACTACTTCGAGCACTCCTGTCATCGCAGCTTCGACATAAAATGCTTGTATTGCCACATCGACAAAAGAAGTTAGGTTGGACTCTGACACCTTCGACTGCAGATCAGGGCGGAGACCCGCCTCGAAGCGTCGAGCCTTCACGGGGTCATTTGTGGCATACTCTGAATCATAAGTTACTAGCTCCACAAAGCGCTGAAAATATTCTAACACGGATCTGTCACCCGGCTGCAGACAACACATATCCATCCCCTTTCTCACCCTATCTTCCTCAGAGAAATATTGAAGAATGAATAAGGCTTTGAAAAACTCCCATGTAACCTCTTGACGGGGCTTGTTCCGAGACACTGACTTCCACCACATCCACGGTGAACCTTCAAGCATGAAGGTCGCAAACTTGACCTTCAACGACTCGGGCAACTCAATGAGGTTAAAGTCCCTTTCAATATTCCGCATCCACTCCTCTGCCACAGAAGTTTCTACTTTACCATAGAAGAGAGGTGGATCCAACTTCCGAAACTCAAGCATAAAATCCTTAGGTTGATCAACCGCACTACGATCACCCATCGAAGCTTCAAAGGATAACCACTGGACAAGGAAAAGTCGAAAACCCAATTCAAGACCAACTCAACGAATGAATAACAACATCAAAATCAAACACTGCATTGGTGACAAGCTCAAAATCCGAGAAAACAAGTTATCATAACATAAAAATATTTCTCTTTGAAAACTTCGTTAATTTAGAACAAGCTTAGTGGGTTAAACCTTCGTCATTGGTATTCTTTAGAGCCTCACTCACATGCATGTATCTGTGCCACCCAGGGCATCCATCCACCATACCAGATATCCATCCACATTTCCAACATACCAAAATGCATGTGAGTACTCATCGGAACACCAAGGCCAAAACAAAGCAACTTCATTTTCCAAAAACAATTTATTCATACCACTTCTTTTAAAACAATCTTCAAATCAAACATGTTATTTCAAACAACCATTTTTAGTTTTTTTTCAAAACCAACTTTTATGATTTAAACCACTTTCAAAAATCAAGGGAAACACAAAACAACTCAAACAGGGGACTAGTGTCAGTGGGTGACTTGACCATATGGTTGGCGGACACATGCCAAACACGTCACTGACACAGAGAGCCTTCTTGGACCATTCCCCCAGCTCCACATGGCTTGCCAGGCCATGCGGCTTAGGACTATTAGCCCAACTCCATTTGTCGTACCCCAATCGCAAAACATTTTTTCATAAAAAAAACCCAAACAAACCAATTAAACTGGACCTCCCATGGAAACCTGAGGATCGGTACGGGAAAGAGTTCGCGACGCTCTTCTCATACCTACCCCTCAAGTCCCGACAATCCTACTCCATCTACCTTGACATCCCAAATAACAAAAGGGAACTCTGAAAAGTGAGGTCGCTTAGAGCTAACATGCCTCTGATACCATTTTGTCACGAACCAACCCAGGTCGACCCTAAACCGGTCACCCGAGCTGATCCGCGACATGGCCCGAGAGGCGTTCCCGATCCTCCCGGGCTGGCGACAAGCACCAGGGAATCAACAGAGGCTATGGGAACAATTTCTCCCAATATAAATAAATAAGACAGTGAAAATAATACAGAGCAGCGCAGAAAAGATAAAAAAAATGACTAAACGGGAACAAACAGGAAACAAACTAACCAAACACGACGTCCGAACAACTCCGTGCGACCTCGCGGGTCGCTCTTCGACTCAACGATCAAGCATCGCCCTATGCGAGCGCATTCAAGCTATAGCCTGCACAAACACTAAAAACAGAAAAAAACTATAGGCGTGAGTATTAAAACTCAGTAGGGTAGCCTGATATCTATTCCCAATGCACTACCTTTAAAATAAAACGAACATCATTTCAAGTTTGAACTACAATTTATAAAAGTATATTTTTCTAAGCATTTTACTTAAAAACAAAGTACGAACCATTGCCCTTAGCCACTTCAATATTCGTGTTCATTTCATTAGTGTCAATAACATTTCAGGAAAGGGGAAAGTGATGTTTAAATTTTCAAAGTTGTACAAAGGGGATTAAACACTTTCATTTGAAAACAATTTTTTTTTGAAACCTAATCAAAAGCAATTTACCATTTTCCAAGGAAATAAATACACCAGAATGCACAAAGTAAAACACACAGCAAGGGAAATGTAGGTATACATGTGAGAATCATAATCATTACTGCAAGCTACAAAAGATGAATAGACATGGGTGAACCTAGGAGATCGAGAATAAACCAGAAGACACCAATAAATGAGAAATCATCCTTATCGACATGTCACGATGAAATCAAAACGCACAATACGCTCGACCATCCACTCACGGGCAGGTCGAGGGAAAATCCCATAGCAATAAACCCAATATATCCACCTACTATGGGCCACTGGTCAGTACCATAACCTACCAGTGCAGCAATCGTTCTTATAATATTCTCTCAATATGCCAGATTCCCATGTCTCAAGTGTTTGAAAAAGGGGTGAGCCATCTAATTCCAACCGAGCATCCAATCATATACATATATATATAAAGCACAACAGGCATCACCCGAGCCACTCCGTGGAACAACCTCATGCCTTTACTACTCAAGTACCCGGGATCCTCTAAGTGCGGCCTCCCAAACAATCAATTACAACCAAGTCATGAGAGTCGCCCTAAGAGGGTTTTTATCAAAACATTTTTATCGCTTTCCATAAAGTGACAAACGGGACTTTAATACATTTCACAAACACTACTCAAAGACAGGTACAACTTCTTTATGAGACAAAACCCAGTTTAAAACCGTTTAAAGAACCCCAAAACACTACGTCACAGGCTAACAATATTTTTATATACCAAACCAAACCATTTTCTTTTTCCAAATAATCTTTAAGAGCCAACCGGGCAATTTCTCAAACGAACCAAAGTATCTGTTCATGCTTCAAAAGAAATCATTTCTCATTAAACCATAACTCTTTCTTACATTCCGTGAATTATGTTTAAAAGACAAACGAGCATTCTATCATTATTGGGTGTCCTCTCGTCAAAAGGATGTTTCATGTGTCGTGTATAAAATAAACGGTTCCTTTTGACATTAAATAACCATTTAAAAATTAACCATCTTATATTAAAAATTAATTATCATATATTATCTCATATTTATTACAATTAATAAAATGCTGATTTTGAACAATTAGGGTGCGCAAACAGCATGAAATAATATAACATAAATTTTAAAAGCATTGCAACGGTAACCTACCTCAAAGTCAAGCGCGTCGACAAAACAACCTCGGATCCAAGACGCGATGACACGACGTGTGTCCGAAACCACGTGACAAAGTCTAACACTCTGCATAATCAATACCAAGGACTCAGACACATACAAAAACTCACTAGAGCACGCAAAACCAAGCGTCGGGAACAAAAGCTCACCTTGAAACCAAAGCGCGACGACGACGTAACCTCGAAAACAAAGCACAGCGATGCCACTTACTCGGAAACGCCCTGCGCAGGTCCTAAAAATTCTAAACCTACCAAAAATAAACATAATTTGATAAAAACCCCTTAACAAAGCAATGGCGAAAGCAAGAATAGTAATAATGATAATAATAGTAATGATTATAACAATAATAATAATAGTGATAGTAATAATAATAATAAGATTAAAAATAATAATAATAATAATAATAATAATAACAAAAATAATAATAAGAATAGTAAAAAAATAAAAACAATAAAAATAATAATAATAATAATAATAATAATAAAATAATAATAATAATAATAATAATAATAATAATAATAACAACAACACTACAAATAATAAAAAAAATAAAAATAATAATATTAATAATAACATTAAAAATAATAAAAATAATAATAGTACTAGTAAAAATAATAATAATAATAATAATAATAATAATAAGAAAAACAAAAGAATTAAAAGTTGAAAATGAAATAAACCATCCAAAAAGGGGGAAACCAGCGCTTGTGGTACGTCGGGGTGGGCTGTTGTAGATAGTGGAAGGAAGCCGGGGGTCGGCATGCTACTGGATAGGGCGTCGGGGTGTGCCGCTAAGTAGGATAGGGGGCTGCTTGTACAGAATAGAGTGTGGCGTCCAGGAGGTAGATGAAAGGGGCACAGGTTGGGTGAGGTAGATAGTTATTTGCGTGGTGGAGACCAGGTGAGGGCCCGAGGCGTCGGGCTGCTGTTGAGCATGAGGGGAAAGAGGCCGAGCGGCTGGCCGAGTTGCACAGGCTGAATGAGGAGAGGCGCCGGGAGGGCCTGCTATGGGGAGAACGATGGGAAGTGCACGCACCGGGAGGGAGGAATAGCTGGCCACACAAAAATAAAAGGTGTCCTGCTCGTGCACTGAAAAGAATGTTGAGGCGAGGCCGGTGCTGGCTAAGGGAGGGTGCGCCGACTGCACACTGAACAGTGGGAGACAGTGGGGGGTGTCTTGCGCAAAACACAACAGAGCCAAGGCGGGGAGTGGTGCACCGCTGAGAGGCTTCTCCGCTGGAAGCAGGAGGCCGAGAGCGGCAGGGGGTTGCTGCGTAGGGCGATGGGTTGAGCGTGGTGGAGGCACTGTTTGTTGTGGAGGCCGAGTGGGGCTGCTACATGCGGGAGAAGGAGAGGAGGGTCAGCTGCTCGGCTGTTTTGTGGCAAGGAGGAGAGGAGGGTGCAGCAGCGTGCTGCAGGAAGGGGGCGCGGGCTATGGACGGCGCACAAGGGAGAAGCCGGGTAGGGGGGCCGAGGCGGACAATGGGGGAGAAGAAGAGGGAGGTGGCGGCTCCCGCGAGGGAGAGGAAAAATATAAGGGTGGGCCGCTAGGGTTAGAGAGGAAAAGGTATAAAGAAATAAAATAATAAAAAAATAATAATGAATAAATAAATCGTTAATCGATAAATATACTTCCATAAAAACCTCAATAATTCTAATTGAAATAATAAAAATTTACTAATATTATTAATAAGAATAATCATTATTATAAACCTCATTAACCACCATAATACCAATAAAACTTATGAAATAAAAAATTTGTGTCAAACATTAATAATAATAATAATAAAAAGTAACCACTAATATTAAAATAAAAAAAATAAATAAATTCATATCATCTTTAATAATATTAAAAATTATGAAGGGCCAAGTAATTGCATGTGTGAAGCCGCGTGGCGTCATGCTCCACCCGTGCGTCCAGTGTTGTCGAACCCAAAAGTGCGTTTTTTTTATCGAAGAACCAGAAATCTGATCTCAGACTAATCGCAAACCAGAGCAAAATAATTTAATACCAAAGAAATCATAAAATAAAATAAATGCACGGTTTGGGGTGTGACATACGGGCCGACACTGGAGTATATTGATCTCACAATACCAACGTAGGTGGTTTCTACCTTTCTGTTGAAATTCATTGAGTATTATGCGCAATTATTCCCAATACCCTTGATCATGGTATTGTGCATTTACCTTTTTACCCCTATTAATTTTTTTCTATGCTTGTATGTGTCAATATAGGCTAATTGTATATGAATAGGGTTGTTTGATATGCCTTGAATGTGTTTTCCCATGCATGTTCTGTTTATGACCTTTTGGTCCTTTTTAGCCGTAAGGCATCCTTGTTGTTTCCATGCCTAGTACTGTAGTATGGAGTGATTATTTTATCTGACATGCTTGATGTGTTGTAGACTGGTTAGGCAAGTAGTTATGTAGGTTTAATTTTGATATATTTCATTACTATGCTCGTTGACCTACACAAGTCTGTAAGAACCTAGTGTAGTACACTATAAGGAGAATTGACCGAGTGAGCCTTCTCAAAGAGTCTTTGAGCACATTAGGGTAGAAGGGAGATTGATGGAGTGATCTTTCCCAAAGAGACTAAGACCAGATAATTCTATAAAGGGAATTTACTGAGTGATCTTCCTCAGAGAGTCCATGACTGCTTTAGACTATAAGGGGATTTGATAGTGTGAGCTTCCTCAGAGATTTTTTGAATTACATAGACTACTTTGGGCTAAAAGGGGAATTGACTGAGTGAGCTTCTTCAGAGAGTCCTTGACTGTGGGTATATAAGGGTAATTCACCGTGTGAGCTACCTCGTATGGTCCTTGACTACTTTATACTATAAGAGGAATGGACTGTGTGACTATCCTCAGAGAGTCATGATTTACCTTTGACTATAATGGGAATTGACTATGAGTTCTTCATCAGAGAGTCATTATATATTATTATAACTAAACTAGAGGGTATAAGCAGTGTACACTTACAAGAGGGTTGTTGTGCTTGATTAGTTAGTTTTGATATCGAGAATTGTTTCTGCTGAGTACTTTTTTCTTTATTGCTTCTGTAATTTTACCTACTATATAATCACTGACTGTTAGGCATAGATCTTTGGGTGGTTTCCTAATGGGGTTTAGTCTCACACTTCATTTGGGATATTCTTTTGGGTCCAAAAAGATTATATTTCTACAATTATAGACAAGGGAAAGAACTCTTCTATTTTATGTACATGACTTGCTGTGGAGCTCGAGAGCATGAGACCAAGTTTAGGCTTGTGATGCTAAAGATTTGTTTATCTGTTTCCTTGTATTTTGGTTTAGTACTATTTTTATTCATCATTATGACTTATTTGGATGTTTTCCTAAACATATTTATCATCCATCGTTTTATATATATGTTCTCCAGTTGTTATTATTTCAGTTCTCCGATGTTTACTATTGTTGGATATTTACTATTGTATATTTGTTTCCCTTCTACTATGTTACTCTGCCAATGAGGGTATACTTTCCCCGCTATCACACCCAAGGCCCTCGCTATTAGTCGGCTGCCTCTGGCATTCTAGGAAATGCGCTTGAGGCTATATGACCAACCGGGTATTGGGCGCCTCTGGGTGGATATTGAAACCGGTATATTACAAAGTTGTATTAGAGGATTATT
The DNA here is from genome assembly GCA_963277665.1 of Viscum album. Taxonomy (NCBI): domain Eukaryota; kingdom Viridiplantae; phylum Streptophyta; class Magnoliopsida; order Santalales; family Viscaceae; genus Viscum; species Viscum album. The sequence continues at coordinate 578,494,612 of OY728138.1, read as the reverse complement.
TTCTCTTAACATAATTCTTGGATCCTTTAGCCAGGGATAGGATTGAATAGGTACTTGGTAATAAGCTGTTCCTGGTAGTAGTTAACCTGTGTATAAGGAAAATCCAATCTACCTCACTTAATTCAATTTTTCTGGTTTGGAAACTATATGTCTGAATTGATTTTCACCATTGTGTGTTTTACATGTTTTGTGGTGTTACTAATAATGTTATTGAGGTTCTATTTCTGTCGCAACCTGATTAGGTGAGGTTGTGTCATCTCATGCATCATATAGGAACTTCCTAGAAATCCCATGTCATGAATTCTATCCATTCCATCTAGGATTAATTAGCGATTTCATGTTATTCTGATAGATGTTGTGTTGAATATGAATTATGTTGTGATAAAATCCTTAATAAAAATACCAATTGTTTGATATGTTATTTATTCATAAGGTTTTGTTTGAATGAACTCTAAACATTGGTTATTGAGGAGTTATGGGCACTCATGGACTGGAATATGGTTCAACATTGCCTTGTTTTCCATGTTATAACATGTATAAGGTGGCAAACATTGATTTGTATGGAGTATGGGACCTCATAGATCAGAATCTCACACTTCAAGGTTTGTTTCAGTGTTTTTCAGGGTTCTTGAGAAGTTTCTAAGGCTTACTTACTGGAAAAACCCCGAATACTGGATGTGTAATGTTAAGTACACACATTGTGTTTTTTATTCGGGAAGAAACTATTTTTCTTAAGTACACACCATGGGTGCTTCTGTTTTAGAAGAAACATTTTTTCTTAAGTACAAACCATATACATTATATACACACCTTGTAGTCTCTCACCATGTCATTGGACATGTTGTAAGAGACACGATATAGAGAATTTTTTGGAGAAAGACGCCGTATACCAGTTTAGCATGCAGTGTAGTGTTTACCCTGTGTCCGGCCATGTTACTAACAACACGGAAAGATAACCCTTAATCTATACACGCAGTGTAAAGATTGAACATGCCCTGTATTTTGACATAGGTACCCGACCGTGTCACTAAAAACACGGGTTGGTTTTATCCATTCATGTATACACTGTGTTTTCCATGAACACGCAATGTAGTGTGAGCTATTTGTCAGGTTATGTAATTAAAAACACATTCTAGGTGAAGATTTCCTAGTACACGCCGTTTCTACCATGAACACGCTGTATAGTCTTGTCTGATGATAGTCGTGTGGCTTAACAATATAGAAATACTTGGGCATGGAAAGAGGATTCAAGTACATATCATGTGTTAAGGCAACACGCCATGTTTTTGAGGTGTTACATGACGAGTTTAGGCAAGAGTACATGCCCATGTAAATGAATTAAGGTAACTTGCTGTGTAGGAATTGTACACGCCATGTAGTCATGTTTTGTAAAACAGGAGTTCTTTCATTCTAATGTTCCCTTAAAAAACTTCTAGTATTTAGTCCTTGATAATCTTCCTCTAATGTTTGCACTTGAACTTGTACAATCATGCCACCGAGACGTCCTCTGGTTTTACAGAAGTTTCCAGGTGGTGATGAGACACCAGACATGGATGAACAAGGACTACCTGCAGATCCACTTGTTGTATCAGTATTGGCACTAGCCATTATAACTGACAAAGGTACTGATACATTGTTCATATAGGTATTTTTGAGGATGATGCAAACCTTTTAGGGAGTTCCACCTCCTACCCCATCGATGGAAGAATTGATTCAGTTCATTTAGTAGCAGTATCTCTCACTTTATTAGAAAATAGAGGACCTCAGGCTGTAGAGTCATGGCTAGAATCCGCGATGACAATTTTCAAGCATCTGGAGGTACGTCCAGATAAGAGGGTGAATCTTTCTACCTACATGCTCAGAGACTCAACCAAGAGGTGGTGGGATGTGATCTCACAGGCAGGAAGCATGAAGAATATGGAATGGGATGAGATTCAGCACACCTTCTCTGATTTATTCTATCTGGATACCTTGAGGGCTAAATGAGCCCAAGAGTTCATGAGTCTGGAGCTGGGTACTCTTACTATAATGGAGTATACTTCTTGCTTCATAGAGCTGTAGAGTTTCATTCTTATTCCAATAGGTGATTATTTGTTCCATGAACGGAAGTCTGAGGATGGTCTGAGTGATGACATCTGATCTCATATGAACATCTTTAGGTTGACTTTGATATACTCTAACTTCAACTAGGCACTGATCAAAAACCGTAATTTGAGGGATTCCAGAGCTGTGTGCCAGGGTGGTTGGCATCCAGAGTTAGAATTACTTTTACTTATAGTAGGATGTTCCACAGGGAGAATGCAATAGGATATCCGAGTAGGTGGGATGCATCTTCTGGTAGCCAGGTGGTGTGCTACCAGTATGGGAATAGTAGGAATACGAGGCCACATTGCTAAGAGACACAGTGGAGTGTCGATCTTGCTGGAAGATGGGTCTCCTTCAACGCTTCTATCAGTTCTTCTCATTAGCAGTAGGTGACATGGTTTCTTCTATGACACCATGTTTAGGAGAAGTGCCACCAGTTTCTCACCAGTCAGCAAAATTGTGTTTTTTCGGTCGTTTAGGCCAAGGTGGAGATCGTGTCCGTGGTAGACAGTCACACAGTTTTTTGAGATATCAGGATGGATTAGCTCAGAGTGGTCAAGTAGTGTCACATGCCCGCGGTACAGGTTAGACTTTTACGTATAAGGAGACCTAGGAGGAGGAGGATCACGAACGATCTACCATTCAATGTTACGATCTTAATATCCTCAGTTTTAACTTCTTCTATTTTGGATATAGGGGCTTCCCATAGAATTATATCTCTTGCAGTTGTGTGGAGCCTTGGTCTCTGGATATTTTCCTCTATTGATATCTCGATTCTAGACACATCCTTGGGGACTAAAAGGACTAGTGTACAGAAGTTAAAGGAGTGCCCCCTGTTGGTTTTTGGGTGTCACTTATTATGGGACCTCTATGTTCTAGAGATGAAATTCTATGATGTCATTCTTGAGATAAACTATTTAGTGCCATTCCCCAAATTCATTGACTGTTATCACCATAGGATGCGTTTCACATCACTAGAAGGTGAATATTTTCTTCATAAGTGTAAATGGGATGTCCAGGTGGGCAGAGCGGGACCCGAGCATAATGGGTTGGGAAGAGTTACAGGCCATATTGCTAGTCTATATCTGGATTACTATGGGACTTAACATTTAGAATTTCTTTCAGTGGTGGATCATTTCAGAGATTCCATTCCAGATGATTTTTTAGGTTTCCTCCAGAGTGTGAGGTAGACTTTTCTATTGAACTTTTTTCAGCAGTGGCACTGGTGTCCATTCCTCCTTTTCGGATGGCTACACCTGAGTTACAGGAGCTCATGAAGCAGTTAGAGGATTTGAAGGCAATGGGTTTCATCTGACCCAGTACTTCTCCATGGGGTTCACCTATCTTATTTGCGAAGAAGGAAGACAATACCCTCAGGTTTTGTGTACATTATCGGATGTTGAACCAGTTGACGGTCAAGAACCGATATCCCTTGCCTAGGATTGATGATCTCTATGAGAATCTTCAAGGAGACCAGGTGTTCTTGAATATTGACTTGATATTTGGTTAACATCACTTACATTATAGATCATCAAATATACCTCTCAAAGCCTTCTGGAATAGGTATAGTCTATATGAGTATATGGTTATGCCTTTCGGTATCACGAAAATGCTTACAGTTTTCATGGAACTGATGAACTGAGTGTTCCATCCATTCTTTGATTCCTTCATGGTGGTTTTTGTTGACGATATCTTGGTGTACTCTCACACTCGACATGAAAATGTACCCATATTGATATCATTTTGAGTACACTAAGAGAGAATAAGTTATGTGTTAAGCTCTCAAAATGACACTTTTGGATGGATCAGATTTAGTTCTTGGGTCATGTTATCTTAGAGACAAAAGTATCAGTAGACCTAGAGAATGTGAGAGCAGTAGTTTCCAGGGAGAAACTGAAGATCATCTTTGAGGTGAAAAGTTTTTGATGGATGGCCGGATACTACAAACCTTTCATATAATACTTTTCTTGCATAGAAGCACTGTTTACGGGTCTGACTAAAATGGGTGTGAAGTTCATGTGGTCAGATTCTTGTGATTCAGCCTTTAAGAGCTGAATGGAAGGTTGATTTCAGCACCGATACTAGTTTTTCCAGAGTCGGGAAAGAGATATACTTTTTTACTTTGATGCATCTGTTATCGAAATTGGAGTTGTGATTAGCCACAGAGATGGGAGTTATTGCATATGGGTATCGGTATGTGCATCCACATGAGAGGAATTACCAGACGCATGATCATGAGTTGGAAATAATTTTTCATGCCTTATGATGTTGGAGACATTATCTTTTGGGAGAGAACATTGCGGTTTTAACCGTCCACAAGAGTCTCATGTACATTTTCACTCATCATGATTGGAATTTGTGAGAGCGAATGTGGGTTGAGTACCTACTGTCCTTTGACTTTGAGCTTCCCTATATGCATGGGAAAGGCAACGCAGTGGCTAATGCATAGAGAAGAAGGACACAGATATATGCAGTTCACGTGGCCAGTAGTGAGTGGCACCTTATGGACTTGTTCTATGAGATGAATTTGAATGTGTATGGAAGTTAAGGGTAGATGTTTCATTCTTCTATAGATGTTACATTTTCTATTCTTGATCCATTGCAAATGAGTAATCTATCATATTCTGAAGGCATAGTTATATGAGAGAGCATGTTAGGTGGAGACCCTATTCTTGGATGGATAGTAGGCGGGGATGAGATCATGTGTTTCCATTGGTGCATATGGGTGCTAGCTGATATACGTGAGGAGATGATGCGGGATTTTTATTACTAATTATAAGAAGTTCATCTTGGTTTCACCATGATGTATTGTGATCTACACTATCAGTACTGGTGGCCAGGTATGAAGAGGTATGTTGCTAGTTTTGTCATGAGGTGTTTCACCTGTCAGTAGGTGAAGGCAGAGCATTAGTAGCCAACAATGATTTTATAGTAGTTACCCATTCCCGAGTGGAAGTGGAAAGCAGTCATGAAGGATTTCGTGAAAGGTTTACTGAGGTCACCTTGAGGTAATGATGTAGTTTGGGATGTCATTGACAGACTCACAATGGTTTCTCACTTCTTTCTGATCAAGGATACCTTCAGATTTGATGAGTTGGGATGGTTGTACATCCATGAGATTGTATGTCTGCATAGAGTTCTACATTCCATTATTTCAGACAGGGATGCCCATTTACTTCTTATGTCTAGAAGGGGCTTCAGAAGGGTTTGAGTACACAGGTACTTTTGATTACAACTTAACACCCCCAGATAGATGACCAGACAGAGCATACGATTCATGTCTATGAGAACATGCTCCAGACATGCATCATGGACTTTGGTGCTTCTTGGGATAATCACATACCTCTTGTGGAGTTTTCTTAAAATAATAGTTTTCAAGAAACTATTTAAATGGAACCATACGAGGCTGTGTATGGTAGGTCATGCCAATCACCCTTAATTTGGCTGGAGGTAGGAGAGGAAGCTTTACCGGGACCTCATCTTTTTCATTAGACCACAGAGAAGATGTAGTTGATTCAGAAGATGATCGATACTGTCTAGTCTTTACAAAAGTCTTATGCTGAGCAGAAAAGATGACCTCTAGAGTTTGAGGCTGAGGATCAGGTTTTCTTGCGTGTCACACCGAGGTTGGGGGACAAGGGGATTAGAATAGAGGGCAAGATTTCATCAAGGTACGTCGGACTGTTTGAGGTTGTGGAGAGATTTGGGCTGGTTTCCTATCAGTTGTAGTTACCCCAGAGGCACCGGGTGATTCATGATGTTTTTCACGTTTCTCAGCTCCGACATTACTTTTCAGACCTGTCTCTTGTCTTTCAACCCGCGGAGGGTGATCTCGAAGTGGATGTGTCATTTGGGGAGCTTCCTTTCTAGATTTTTGATCAGTGTACAAGTTGTCTTTGTGGCTGGTCTGCTCCTCTCGTATGAGTGTTATGGCAGCATGGATAGGTGCATGACGAGGCTTGGGAGAGGGTGGCTGATGTACGAGCACATTGCCCAGAATTGTTCGAGGTTTCTTCTTCTATAGGAAGCTAGGGAAATTTGGGAATGAATTTAATTATAGGGGGAATTTTATAAGAACACGGATCTTACTTTTAGGTATGTTTATCTTTTTAGGGTCATTTTTTAGGAAAAGATGAAATTCATGAAATTTTCGAAGTACACACCATGTAGTCGGTTACGACAGGTAGCCGTGTGCTGGCTGTGTAGGGGCCATGCACACAGCCGTGTTGGGGTGACTTTGAGGCTGCCTAAAGCGGAGTACAGAAATAGTGAGTACACATCGGGTACATCAAAAGTAGATGTTGTGTACATTATTTTACTAAATAAATGCTCCAGGGTCATGTCTTAATTCCAGAACCATATTCTTCTATGTTTTATTTTTCTGTGATAACCCATACGGCCATGATCCTTCTCTGAGCCCATGATCCCACATCCAATCTCTGATTCAACCACCATCAATTGCGTTGGGATCGACTCATTATGCTCTCTCTTCCTCTTGTGCTTTATTTAAGGATTCTTATTCATCATCAATCTATCCTTTGTTGAATTTTTTAGACATTTTTATAGATATACCATGTTCTAGGTTGATCTAAGGGCCAACGCCAGATTATATTGATCTCACAATGCCGAGTTAGGAGGTTTTTTCCTTTCTATTGATATTATTTGTGTATTATGTGCAATTATGCCCAATACCCATGGACGAGGTATTGTGCATTATAACTTTTACCCCTGTTAATTGACTACTATGCTAGTATGTGTAAATAGAGGATAATTTGATTTAAATAGGTTTGTTTTCTATTCCTCTGATGTGTTTTCCCATGCATGTTCTGTAGATGGCCATTTAGTCTGGTTTAGCCATTATTCTTCCTCAATGATTCCATGCCTAGTACTATAGGATGGAGTGATTATTTTATATGACATGCTTGATGTGTTGTATATTGGTTAGACAAGTAGTTATTTAGGGTTACTTTGGCCATATAACATTACTATGCTCACTGACCTACACAAGGCCGTGTGAACCTGGTGTAGTAGACTATAAGGGGAATTGACTGAGTGGGCTTCCTCAGAGAGTCTTCGAGAACATTAGGCTATAAGGGGATTGACCAAGTGAACTTCCTCAGATAGACTAGGACAACATAGGGATATAAGGGGAATTGACCGAGTGAGCTTCCTCAGTGAGTCCTTGACTACATTAGACTACAAAGGGAATCGACCATGTGAGCTTCCTCTAAGAGTCATTGAATTACTTGAACGACTTAGGGTTATGATGGGATTTGACTGAGTTAGCTTGGTCTGAGATTCCTCGACCATGGGTCTATATGGGGAATTGACCGTGTGAGCCTCCTTAGAGAGTCCATGACTAACATAGACTATAAGGGGAATGGACTATGTGAGCTTCCTGAGAGAGTCTTCATTTGCCTATGACTATAAGAGTAATTGACTCAGAGAACTTCCCCAGATTGTCATTATATATTCATATAACTAAACCATAGGTGATAGGATATGTGAACTTCCTAGAGGGTTAGGGGGCTTGATTAGTGGTTGTTGATATGTGGAATTGTTTCTGTTGAGTACTTTCTTGTTCACTACTTATGTACTTTTACCAGACATATATTCACTGACTGTTAGGCTCAGATCATTGGGTGGTTGTCTACTAGGATTTAGTCTCACACACTGTTTGGGCCATAATTTTGTGCACAAACAGATTATATTTCTACAGGTATAGACATGGGAAAGCACTATTCTACTTCAGGTACTTGACTTGTTGTGCAACTAGAGGGCATGAGACCTAGCATAGGCTTGTGATGCTGAGGATATGTTTTTCTGTTTCCTTGAATTTTAATTTAGTACTGTTTGTATTAAGAATTGTGAATAGTTGGGCTATTTTCCTATACATATGAATCATGCATTATTTTATATATATGTGCTCCAATTTTTTATTATTTTAGTTCTCTGTTGTATATGGTTTTAGGATATTTACTTCTTCGGCTATTGTATATTTGTTTCTCTTCTTCTGTGTTACTCTACCAATGAGGGAATTCTTTCCCCACTATCACACCGAAGTCCCTCGCTGCTAGTTGGTAGCCTCTGGAATTCGAGGAAATGTGCTTGAGGCCATGTAACCAACCAGGTTTGGGGTGCCTCTTGGTGGCTACCAGAGTAGGGACGTTATAATTAGTTTAGGAAAATATGCCATTATGAGTTGTTTAATGTCTTGTTTGGTGGATTTCATGTTTTATAGTTTAGGTTCAAGTTAGTAGGTCACATATGTGGTTTATTTTTCTATGTGATAATGACATTATGAATAATGTTATATGTTGATATTCCTCATGAACATGATTAAATAGATTAATCTTAAAATTGATTTGTTAAGAAAAAAGGAAATGTAATGTTTTATAACATTATTAACAAAAATAAAGTAAAAGATTATTTGATGTAAAATATGGTTCTTATTATGGAATTGACAATGTCAATTTCACTATATATCACATGACCATAGGAATCAAGACACAAAAAGTTCTCAATTAATATGAATCCTTCTTTTTGTGGAGACATTAAAGGGTTTGGTTTAAATGTTAATGCCCACACACTAGGATTAAGGGGGCATTATGAGTGATGAGAATTATTTCTTAAAATAGATCAAGACCTCTTATTTTTAGTATATAAAATTGGATAATACAAATATAGCCTCCCATTGTTCTACGAAGTGTGATATTTATTCTAGTAGAAGATTAGAACCTTTTTATGATCAATAATTTTAACAAGTGTAAGATATCATTTTTTTGTTGAATATAGTGTAATTTTGTACGGTTGATTTATATAATTGAAGTTTATAGTTAGGCCATACCATTAGGGAATATTTTTTTTAATAATATATACATGTGATTCTATTGTAAGTGATGCAAAGATCAATATATATACTACATGACTACAAATCATACCATACGTAGTTATAGAAAGGTCCATTTTTATCATTTGTTTGTTGATCGATGAAATCAATTTTTTTATATTATATAATTAATTTCATATTACCAATGTATAGAAAATGACTATCAAGATTATTAATTTAATTTATTGGAAGTCTCATTATTGGGGGTGGCATCAAAAATCCAAATTCATGTAGTTATTTTTTTTCCTAAGGATCCACTCATGAAAGGTTAATGTCATGTGAAATATATATATGTCATATTGTTTAATATAAAATGAAATTGTAAAATTTGGTATATATTATATTTTCATCAATCATGGGAATTGTTTACCCATTAAGAATATTTGCATAATATTTCATATGAAACACTATATTTATGGTTTGACGGATACACTCTTAATTAATTATCATATTGGAATCAACCATATTGTAGTATATCATATATATAGTGTAAAATATCTCCCATTTTAATATGGAAAACATTTTATTTTGTTAAGGTATTATCAGTGTTCTCATGTGTAAAAATAGTTCCCCTTGGATGAATTAATGAAGGTGAACCCTCTTATTATACAACATAAAAATATATATTTATTCGATATTGAGGTTATGTAGGGTGTAGAACATTTTTCCATTGATTTATTCAAACACAAACAACAATATATATGAATATTCAGCATTATATATTTGATTAATAATGGTAATATGAATTATGGAAAATTAGACAAAAATATTATGATATACATCTTTCCAATATACATGTTATTATGGTGTCTCTTATGTGGTTTTATGGGACTTGGTTTCATAATCCTACCAATAATACAAGATCATTTCCATCCAAAAATATATTATCATTTTAGATTATATTCTAGATGATGTTAGATACTGTATTTTATGACTTGTGTTATTATGAGACAATAAGTTTTCTTCAAATTTGTGTTTTAAATCTCAAAGATGTATTTTTTCAATAAATTAAGTGTCATACTAAGGTGATTCGTATTTAAAAAATCATAGGGTGTGTTTTTATAAATAGATAAGATATTTGAGTGTGACTGAATGATTTTTTAAAACATAGATGGTTTAATGAAGATGAGGGTAATTCAATATCTAACATATATCACATAACCACCACCATATTGATAGTGGGTGAGAAATATTCATGCTTCCTTATATGGATCACTAGACATAAAATGGGTCACAAACTATCATGTAAATCCTAAATGACTCTCTGTTTGGGTGTGGTGTAGAGGAGTTTAATGATGGTTGGTATGGTCATTTGGCCACTAATTACCACTAAGTAATCATCACCCTCTCACAAATGTTTTATTTTAAATCAGTTGTAAAATTCTCCTATCATCAATTTAAGAGTGTCCTATGACATGGGGTGGATCTAATAGTAATGTTTTGGATAATCGAGATGAAATAATCCATTATTTTTCATCAAATGACTTTGGACCATCAATATTTTGGTTTTGGATGTCCTTCTTGGAAATTATAACCTTTTTATTTATTTTTTGTCCTTTTAAATTCAAATACAATATCATTTTTTATGATATTGTATATTAATTTTCTGTAACATGAATCTTTTTAGAGAATCTGATGAAAATTATCTCATAATATGGATGAATTATCTGAGAATGACGGTGCTAAGGATTATCATATATTGAGATTTTTCCATGTGGATGAAAAATAATGTTTATCAGAGTTTCTATGGTTTAATATCCCTTGTAAAAATATTCTTTTATTTTTTTATAAATTGTGTTGATGTGGTTCCTATATCCAAGAATTGATTTGTGGATTCTTCAAATATTACAATTAAAATAGATTCATTTGTTACTCATAATGTGTTTGAATAATTATTTATCTAATAAAAAATAGTTTTTAGTATTTCTAAAAAGTTCTAATTTAATAATATAACGATTTTAATTTTCTTTTTAGAACACAATGTTGATAGTTCAAGGTTAAATTTGGAATATTTTTACTAACAATCCATTGGTGATTAGTGATAGTTTGATCTTAGTGGTAACATTTTTAATTTCTATTCCCTAACTATGATTTTGGAATTTTTAATGTATAAATTTTACTTATTTAAATAACTATTATTATGTAATTTAACAATTTTGAATAAGATGGAATGAGTTATAAAGTCATGGGGATCATCGGAGGCTAATTGGGCAAAGAAAAAATAGGCAATGCTCCTGGGATTTCCATGGCGGGTGTTTCCTTAATTATTTAATGTGGTTCAATATATAGTACCATAATGTCTATGAATATTTTATTTGACTCTAATATATAGTCATTCCACTATAGGTGGTCATCCTTTATACTCATGTAACACTTTGAAATAAATTAAAACACCCAAAACAATTTTTTCATTCTTGGATAAGTAAATATAAATAATAGAAAACATTATAATAATTATAAGTTATAAAATTCAATAAATATAATAACTAGAAGAGTATTATTATTGAAACCACATGGTACCTATAGACAGGGAAGGAATTGTGTGTTGGAATGATTCCTTGTTTCTTTTATCTAAGGACTGACTCATTATGTATTTACTACCTACTTTTACTGTTATGTATTTGTTGATGTTTGATTACATAGTGTGATTGTGTTATATTATAATACCTATTTATTATTTCTTATATGTTATATCAAAGAATATTATATATCATGTATGATTCCTTTATCATATGTGGTGTGAATGTGTAGCCCGGATGCATATTATTCCATGGAATGTTTTAGGGTTATAATTATTATGATACATGATTGATTTAATTTTTTTTGGATTTCTATTTATATTCTTTCTTTCAGGTATTTATCTAATAATAATTTCAATTGAGAAAATAAATTGATCCACATAGACTATTTTCCATAAAAATAATGTGTCATACATTGTATCAATATACATTGGTTGTACTAACTATTGGAATGAGTCACATGTGTTTTTTGGTCTATTCCATTGAGATCAGATGTGTATGGCTTCGAGTTGCATGTTATTACATACAAAATATCCATATTGAGAGTGATGTATTAGATGACTATTCTACATGTGCATCGACTATCCCATTGATTTGGATGTGAAAAATAGGTTTTGGACTATCATTTCAAGGGAGGGATTTTTTAGATGTGGCTGGTTGGGATTCTTCCATCTAGGAGAAGAATAAATTATGACCAAAGTTCATGGAGGATTTTATGTGAAAACCCATATGATATATGATTTTTTTTATTTTATGTTACTTATTTATTATATTATATCATTTAATAGTTATGTATTCACTGGTTACTCCCTGATTATATATTCTAATCAAATAAATCTACATTGTAATTACTGGTCAGATATAGAACCAAGTGGGTGGCGTCCTACTATGTTGTAATCACACCATATTTTGGTATCCTTGGGGATTTAGAATCTAAAAATAACACATTTCGTGTATGTAGATATAGGTTTAAATATCAAGTTGACTATCGATAGGTATAACTCGGTATAATTTTGGAGAGTTAGATTAGATGTGTCTTTGAGTGGTAGTAAATACACATGTATATTTTATATTTTCAATTATGTATTTGACTGAACTATTGGAAGATTATGTACTTCTTTATATATTTTACAATTATAACTATTGTTTGTGCATTCAAACTTTTTTTATGGTATGTTATTTCTTTTCCACAAATATTTATTATTTATTATTTACATAATTTTTTATTTATGTTTTATTTTATTCTCTAATTTAGGGTGTAGACTCCCAAAAGTTTCATTTTACATGTTCAATTCTAGTTGATAACCTTAAATGTCAGTTGTGGCACATGTGAGGTCGTGTTGCATTTTGACTCAGAGATAGTAATTAATGTTTAGTTCAAGACAAATGGCATGATATCTTAGTCTTTTTTTATTATGGGATTTTATGGGAACTTCATCATTTCACCATTTAATATTAAAATTTATTGAAATTTACCAATTAACTAGGATGTAATATTCAATGGATATTATCTTTGGAAATATTGTTAGATGATAGTTCATCCATATATAGATAATTATTAGTGGACCAATCAGTATTGTGATATTTATTTCATGAAAAATACTAAGGATGTATCTGTATTATTCATTAATGGATTAATAGCTCTAGATATCCATTTTAGTCTTGCTTGTACCCACCTTCGCTTTATTGTGGAAGTTCATAATATGGATAAGAAGTTATTATTTAATATAATTCTTTTTTATAAGTATCTTGAATAGTGTTTCATTACTTATTCCGCCTATATGATGCTTATCTTATTTAATTTTCATAACATGATTCATTATTCCTGTAATATTGATAGAATGTGAATGATAATATGGTTTAATGATATGTATTGTAAATATAATTTTCATCAATAGATAATTCAAAACTGATATATTATCACTAATAATAATATTAAATAGATTTTCATTTTTCATGTATCAATGTGAAATCATTATTATATTTGAATGATAGAAACTATTAACAACCCTTCCTTTAATAGTAAATGGGTTTTACACCTATAGAATCTGGATATAGGAGATACAATTTATCTTGGTTGGGTGAGAAAATTTGAGAAATTATTTTATGTTATCAAGGAAAAACATGTTAGAAAATATACATAGACAAAGGTGTAAAACATTTTATGTGATGTTTTATGTTTGGTCATGTGGGAAATATAGAGTTCTATTTTTAATCCGACCAATCCATCTATAAAACATGTTCAAATATCTATATATCCTCTGGTAATATGTTTGGGATTTATTATATATATATATATTACCAACCCTCATGTCATCATTATATCATAATTATTTCATTTTCCATGGCTAGATGTAAATTTTTTTTTGGTTCAAAGGAAGACCCTTGTCATGGATATACTTTTATTATTGAAAGTTATTGTTCTAGTGGGATCAAGTGTAGTGGTATTATTTCTTATAATTCATAGGGATCAATCATCTTTGATTTTTGATCATTGATTAGAGAGGGTACTTTGGTGGTGTTTAAGACTTTGTAAGTCATCTGTGGTATTAATCATTTTATCTCTAATAATATTCCCTTATCTAATGTGGAATCATTATTTACTATTATCGTTAATTCCTTGAAAGGTCATTTGGATAGTATATATAATATTATTTATCATATGGGAACATGTATCTCTATTTTACTTCCGAATTTTATGGTTTCTAACAAACACCATGAGGTTAACTATCTAGACGATATTATATCATCTAATTTTAACCATGAATAAAGGATTTTGGTGTTTAAATTTTTTTTCTATTCCTATTACTGTGAGAATAATGTTTTTTGGGATTCTAGCTGCTGTCACATTTTTTCCCACCATGATATCCTATTATATTATTGTATTTTTCATCATTTTTTCAAATCTTTTAATAAATTGATTTCTATTTTCAGTCTGTAGACATGAAACATAAGGATATTTTAGAGGTTTTGTATAATATTTATCATATGAATCACATACACTATTCTATATAGAAGTCCATTAAACCCAGACATGAGATTTGTTTACCTATTTTGTGCGGTTATGATTAGATTCTTTCACCTCATGTTATAGTCATATATTTTGAGTTTGTGATTTTATATTATTATGAATCCTGGTCAAATTAGAATGAGTTGTCACATATATCATATTTACTACATAGTTTTATCTTGAAATACATATTTCTTTTATGTCATTATAATTATAATAGGGCATTCAGTAAATTTTGTGTTATCAAATTGTATTGTGTTTAAAAAATTATTTCTATGTAAAATTATATTTTTTGGAACTATTTTGTGCCCCAACTTATTGTAGAAGGATATGCGAGACAATGGTTTCATACACTGGACCAATGATGTCAACGGTGAGAGGGAGACCATAAAAAATGATTATAGTCGGAATGATGTGGTCCATACCTATAGAGATGGTGTTTTGATCATTATTTAGTAATTTTTGAGAATTAATATATCCAATATATAACATAACTTCGGCATCAAATAGAAATTTCCAATTAATTATGGCCTTGACTATAGTATATGTGGAGTTTCCAATATAAAACCTTGTGGAATTTCGATTAATAATATCAAACATAGTTTTTATTGACATGGTTAGTATAAGGGTGGTTCCTTTTGGAAGTGAATGAAAATGTTCATGCTTTATGTTCATGTACAAATGAATATGATAAATGGGAAATATTTATGTATAATTTATAAGATATTATATATAGCGTGCAATTATTACGTGTATACAACAAATGTATTATTTTATTCACATGATTCATGATATATAAATATAAATATATTTGATATCTAAATATTACGAATTAAATAAATTTGAATAATATAATAAAATATATATGATAAATATATTTATTATTTTTTCTCCTAAATGGTTTCATCTGTTAGAATTTAATTATTATTGTATAAATTTTTTTTCAATAATTTATTGAAACTTTTCAGTGAATTTTCTATATTGGTAGAAACACAAATGATACATTGAACAAGAATTTGAAAGAAGATATATCATAGTATAATATCTTCATATTGGAGATGTTTGTATGTGATACTTTGAAAAGTTCAACAAAAATTCTCGTCCTCCTCGAGCTAACTTTTTCTCAATGAGAAGGAAACATAACCCTTTTAGATTTATATTGTTCTTACATTGTATTACTGGATCAGCTGGTTGGTTTCCACCATCAGAGGTAGGGTGTTTTGGTTAACTTCTTTTCATGACCTACCTCAATATTTATCCTCCACCTTTGATGAATAAGACTACTACATCTCATGTTTCCAAGTACAATGTTTTTTTAAATACATATTTTTATTATTTATGATATATATCATTTGGTTGTGGGTTTTTTTATTTTTTAGGATGATATCATGTTCAAATGAAACCCTATCAGTGGTATTATATCATACTTTATGTTTTTAATGTGATTAAATAACTAGATTTGAATAAAAAATGTAGTATAATATTTTATAAAATACTTAATGCATAAATGAACCTTACATGACTAATGTAAAGGTACATATGATTCACTGTTATATTGGTTCGATATGTAATTGTTGTTTAGTGTTTTACCCTTATGTAAATCATTGCATAAAGGTAGTTCAGTAATGTAGACTTATATAGGTAGGTCCCATAATGGGTATAACAGTACACATGTTACTTCTATATGGTTATACCCTTATCAAATATTATTATTTGAAGGTAGATATAATATTAATACAACATGGTAAGAAAAATTGTAATTACCAAATGATTTTTTTTGTAAAGGTAATAACATTATGTGTCTGGGTTAATGTAAGGGTCATTCTATTTTTAACCTTATGCATAAATTTTTATAGATTTAGTACTCCACATATGAAATTATTAGATTACCCATTTTTAGTGTATGAATAAATGTAATACTGTTATGAAAATGAGATATGTAAAGGAAATCAACATTTATCGTTTCATAAGAGTGTTCAGCTATGCAGCGTAAAGGTAAGATTCATTTCACACATACATATGAATTTCAAAACCATGGTTATCGTTAACCAATGAATATTTGTAATATGTTAGAAGCGTATTCTCATATGTATGGTCGGGTTGCTGTGTAAGGCAAAATAATGTATTTTTTTACAAAAACTAATTGTTTTCAATAATTTATAAATTGTCTATAAATAATGTTAGAATTTATTTTTGAAATTTTAAATTTTAAGGTAATTTATAAAAAGATTGTATTATTATTTTTATATTTATAATAAAATATAAATTTATGAAACATTTTCATAAAATATTAATGGTTTATATTCTAAAACACCCTTTAATAAAATAAATTTCATGTCTTATGATCTTAAAATAACTTATTTACTTTGAACTCAGGAGATGTGATTTATGAAGTGTTATGAAATATGTATATATATGTATGTATGTATATTATATTATATTATATTTTGATTAAAAAAATTCTTTACATAATAGATATTGAATTATAAAATGTTTATAATTGATGAATTATAATATAAACTACATTTTAAATATAATTTAAAGGGGATCATTTTTTAATGAAATTAAAATTTCTTTTCTATTTTTTTCTATAATGAAATATTAATAACTAGTATTAATTTACTAATAGTTCATAAATGTATTATGATTTAGAAACTAAAATAGTTTTTTATTTATTTATTATATTTTTATAATATTAATGTTTAATATATATTTATCAAATATAAAAAAAATTTAATCCCTTCAATATGATTAACTACTTCTATAATTGAGCCTTTCATGTGATACTAGGTTAGATTTACTAAAATATAGTTTTAAATGAAATTTATAGTTGTTGGTATTTTTAGTTATGTGATTGAGAATAGTTGTTAGGAACAGTTTTGGTATTTTATGTGTTAGAGTTTTCATGAATTGAATTCCCTCTTGTGTAATGTCACCCTTGGTAATGGGATATAGGGTTGGACTAGATACATTTTAAGCGGACTTACCTATCATGGAATTTGAATAGGGTTTACTATCATTCCCCCTTTTCTTTCTAATGTGGTGCCTTTCAAGATCATATAGATTTATTCCTTTATATGAATAATTCATATAAAATACAAATATGATACTTTTGGATTTTTATGAATATAATTGATTTTTTGGGTTTATTTAGAAATAAATTACGTGTTTTTAAATAGGTACACATTAATGTGGTGGGAACACATTGATTTGTTGGCTAAAATATGGATTAAAAAATAGTAATATAAATTAATATCATAAAATAAATAAAACATGAAATTTTACTGATTACATATGACATAATATTTATGAATTTAATATTAATATTACAAATATTAAATTTTTTTGAATAAAAATAAATCAATTACCACATGTATGATTACATCCATATAATCACTTTCCATGGCCTCATTTATCCAATCTGGAAGTGGCATTCCATCTTTGGGTTAGCCTTGATTGTCTTGTGTAAGTAAATCAAGTAATGTGAGTTTTTGGATTGTCTTGGTGGGTTTTTTAATTTTAAAACTGGGTGACCCTAAATTATCCATGATTGACTTATTTTTTTTGTTTTATTTACATTACAATTACTTGGAAGAACAAATGGTTATGAAACCAAAAGAATATAGTTGAAAATATAAATATGATGTATACTTATAATTGGGTATCCACAAAACTATTCAGGAGTCACCAAAATATTTAAGTGGGATAAATCCAAAGATAAATACATATGTTTTGAGATAACTTCCCATGAAGACTCGTTAATTAGTGAAATATATATATTCACTATAACACGGTTATATTTGGTATTTTAAAAAATAATCAGAAAATTTCGATATTTAGTTTGGAATGAAACAGTAAATATTAAATGTATAAAAAGTAACACTATGATTATATTATTTTACACCAAACACTCTGATTTTACTATGTTATATATAACATCATGTTTATCTTCTGTTACATGCAACACCATGTTTAAATGAAAAGTGTCATATAATTAAAATTTAATTTTTTATAGGATATTTATCACATATCTATTGGATGGAGGTTATGAATATGATGAAAAAGATCATGATAATATGGTTTACATATGTATGTATAATTAATTATTAGGGAAATTTTAATTATAAATGAAAAACCTATTTGAAAATAATGGAAATAATTTTCTCATGAACTATTTCGTAAGAAAAACAATAATGTTATACTATAATAAAATACTAAAATATTTTATTTAATTATATTAATTTTAATTATAAAGTATATATTAATCAAAAAATTTGAAAATAATTTTTTCTGTTTCTAGATAATAGATAAGAATAAACCTGTTTTACACAATTAGAAACTATATTATTTTAAATAGACTTTTTGTCACCTTTTTATGAGTACCTTATTTTAAAACATATATTTATCATATTTATAATATTTATATTAGAAAATAAAAATAATGATTGAATTAATAATATAAAATTTGTCTTATGGTGAATATTTTGGACTTTTTGTAATGTTTTAGTTTTTTATGAATACTGTAAAATACCAAATTTTAATTTAAAAATATATTTTTGTTTAATTTATATATAATGTTATATTATATTATAATTTGTTTAGAGAATAATTTGTCTAATTACATATATATTAATACAATTTATGTCAATCAAATAATTTTCAATTTGATTTTATATATAAAATATTTGTAAACATTTAAATATATTCACATTAAAATATGGTTTTGTCATCATTTTTGTTAGATTAATTTCAAACACATCATTTCCAATTATGTCAGTTTAATTTATAAAATTAAATTAAATATTTGGAATCACAATAATTTATAATATCTAATAAGGTCAACTGATGTTTTCTTCAAAATCAATAAATAATCCATTAAGAAATAAGTACGACAGTTAAAGTCAATATGGGTTTATCGGGGGGTTGAATAAAAATGATAGGAGTAAAAATGACCAATAATATTTTATTAATTACACAAGGATTTTATTTAGACCTTTTACATAAAATATTCTAAACTATAGAAATTAATTTCTTCTTTACTTTTAATATGACCCATAAAATAAGTTGAGTAATGAAGAAGAAAAAAATATTTGTTTCTTACTTTTAATTTCAATAATTATTTTGGATGGGGAAAAAATGTTTTTTTTTTTAATTTTAAAATATGAATGATTTTATTTCATAATTATTGTTTATTTTAATTTTATTTGGATGAAATTGAATCATTAAATGATTAGGTAACACGGACATAATAATTATTTTGATTACAATTTTATAAAACAAATCAATATAAAAATATTAAAAGTGATTTAAATTTATTTAATAATTATTTCCAATTACCTTATAAGATTAATATATGATGAATAATTGTTTTGAGAATAGTTTATTTTAATTCCATGATTATGTTAATATTTTTAAATTTAAATTAAATGAATAATGTTAGAATTTACATTAATCCAATTTTATAATAAATGATATTTTAGAAAATGAGTTAACATCTCCCAAGAATTCATCATTTTCCAAGTGACTTTAAAATAATAATAAATAGTATCTATTTCCATTACAAGAAAAAAAATTAAATTATAATGACTATATATACTATCAAAGAGTAAAAAACTAGGTTACCATGGTTAATGTTAGAGTCATGCATTTGCACGTTACAATAGTGTATGTTAAAACTAATTTCCAAAACACATAGGATTGATAATTTGTAAGATAGACATAAAACATAGAATTAGTGGTTCAAAATTATCTAATATTTTCACCGTAAATTAATCGTAATGAAATATTTACCAAAAATACGAAACTAGTTACCATATTAAGAACCCAAAATTGTAAAATATGGATAATTAGATAATAAAGAATGAAATGTATAAAACAGTGTATAATTTTGTGGTGGAAGTGTGGTTCGACCATATAAACCATAAAAAGGTATAATTATCATATTATAATCTTCTTAAGGAAATATTGACCTCAAAATAGTGAATATTATTTAATATTTACAAGTGTGTCACTCCTCCTCAAAAAAAATGGGAAATAAATATCTAGAATTATTCACACCTATCAAGAAATTTGGTATGACCATGATATACATAAATTACATCACAAATTATATCTACTAATATTATAAGCCTTGATTTTTTACATAAATCTAACCATGAAATTCATTAGTAAAAACCTAAAAAGGACACCTGAAGAAGCGGTAATGTTCATCAATGTTCATTTTAATTTTATTTCTTCTCCCACCCCCATAAATTCTTAATATACCAGGATGAGATAATAACATCAACATATTAGATGAATTTAAAATTATTTATTAATATTTTACTACCTAAAACAACCCATACATTCATTAAATGAATACAAAAATCATCATTCATGTGTACGACGAACAAATGCCTCTCAAACCTATGTTGTTGTTTACATTAAGACCTTTAATGGATGGAATAATGATCAATTTATAGTTTATATAAGATTCATATACTATATATGAATTTATTATTATTTTGAATTTATAAAATTACACATTCATTCATTGTATCCATATTTTGTGAATATGATAATGTTGTTAGTGTGTACGGTGGACTACCGCCTCACAAAGTGATGTGATTCTTTCACACAATACATGAACTATATTAAGGATAAATTTAATTAAAATATGTGATATAGGTGACATAATTATGATGCTGTAATTTATATTTATATATATTATTTAAATTTATTTATTTTAATAGGATAATTAAATGGAATCGTCTCCATAAATAGTGTATGTCATTTCCTGTCACAAAATATTAGAGAAAACTATAAATAAATATATGATGAATATATAATAGATATATATCATGTAATAATTCATGATATGATGACATTATTATTCCTGTAAGTGGAATATTAATAAAAAATTAAAAGGTATATGAAAAAATGTTGTTATAACACAAAACACAACTTCAACAAGAAATTGTTAATAATAGTCTAATAAAAGGTCATAAGAAAATTATATATGTTATGATATTAATTAATATAAATATTAAATAGATGAAAAATAAAATTTTATATATTATAACTGATATTGAACATGTGTGACAGATGTCTAGACTTAAGGTAAGTGATTTCCATCCCATATTTATTATTATGTGAGACAAAAGAAATGATAACATCATCATTATTTTATGTGGATTAGACTCTACCCATTATTGTATATTATGATTCATATTATAAAAATTATTAACATTTAGTAATAAATTTTAGGTTCTATCTTTCATATTTTTTATTAATTAAATGATACAAAATTTTTAAGGGAACTATATCACTATTTTCATTCTATGAGAAAAACATTATGTTATGAACCTATATTCCATTATGGAGATTATATGAACAACCGTTTACAAAAAATATCATTTATTTATTTTTCCTATTTATCAATTATTTTCTATTTTATGTTTTCCCTTCACAGGGATTATTATTCAATATTACCAATGCGGTATAGTTTTTATATTAGAATCACATTATTTATTGGGATTGTTTGTTATTATGTCTTCTTTGTTTATATATCTTGATCATCCTCTCCATAATTCACATGGTTTACTTATCCTATGATAATTCGTGATATCATCATGTAATGTTACCATTATACATACCTTTGTACATAAAATTATTAATTAAATTATTATGAAAAAATACTATTTATTATCTCTTCAAACAGAAGTCAATATTAATCTACATTGATCTTTTCATAATTATTTTTAATCAATTTTATTACTCTCTCGTGATTTTAAAAGGAAATTTTTTGAGATGGTTTATTTTTAACAAAATATTTTTAAAGTAATATTTATTTTTTTTTTCTAAAAGAATGCATCATTGGGATCTATTGAATATTTGAATGGAATATTAATTTTATTGCTTACAAGATGAATAAAATTATCTAATTCCATGAGAAATCATTTATAATAAGATTTATTTATAATATTTCAAATTTATATTCAAAGAATATGTTTGTGTGTTTATTTAGAATCATTTTAGTGTGGGATGTTTATTTTCCACATGAAATGTTTTAAATAATTGATCTAAACCATTCTCCATATAATATGACACATGTTACATATGAATTATTGGGGATATAATCTATGTAATGACTTATTTTTGATTTTTTGAATTGTTTATGATTATGATGAATTATGTTTTTATGAAACCCATTCCTCTTCCATGGGTTATGTCATGATAAAAGTATTTTAAAACACAGATCATTAAAAGAGTTATTCAATGAGAAAATTAATTTGAAATATAACTCTTTTTAACTGGTTATGAAAGATAAAATGTTTATTATAACAACTTCATTTCGTGGGTTATTATTTGATGAATTTGTATTATCTTGTAGAAAAGATAAGTATGGTTTTTATAATGTTACATTTGGAATATATATATCCCACCAATTTATTGGGTAAAAATTTATATCTCATGATATATATAGGATTTGAATAAGGATTGAACCTAGTTGTGTAAGGGTCTCTGTATGCTAAGATGCTATTGAGAGAGAACCTTGAATTCTAGGATAGTATTTAGAGTTATCGCTTTCCAATATGACATCCTTACCTACAATCCCAGAATAATAATGAAATGATTTTCTATGCTTATGTGTTTTATGGAAATCATTATATTATAATAATGATATTATCTCATGGATCATATTCTATTATTATATGCATAATGAACTTCCATTATTGATTCCATGTCTAATGATTATGATATTTCATAGGAAGGTTATGATTTTAAAATTATATTATCGTGTTCTAAAACAATTATATTCATGTTATGGTTATGTATATCTATTGATTACCCTCACTAGGAATTCAAGGTCACAATTTCTATTTTTTCATTCCCCTAGGTAATGAAGATATGTATAATTTATGATATGTATAATAAGGGATCTAGTTATCAAGAATATAGTGGGAGATGACGTAGCTCACCTATAGACCAATTTTTATGTTTCCATTTTTTCAAATGCACTATAATATTACTATCCCCATGAAGGTGTTTTTGTATTGTAATGGATATTTATATAATAAATAATGTAATGTCCATGTATGATAAGCTTGTGTCTCTTTTAGTGAGATTTTAGTTGATATTTCTTAGGATATGTATTGTGGTGCCTCTAAGAATAAGTATGATGATTATTTAAGGTATAATTAAATGTTATTAATGATTGGTAAAGGATAGGGTGGGTGGTTTAGAATAAATCACATCCCTTTATGAATACTACATGTGGATATTGATTTATGAAAAATATAACTATTTTTAATATCCCTTAAAACACTTTTTTGAGATAGAATCAATCAAGAATTTGTTTATGACAATATTCCTTGTGACACACCTAGATTGAAACTCCAACGGTATATACATTTTAAAATCATAATCTCATTATGATTCTATATGAAGGATTTAAATATATGATGACTATGAATGTCCTATGATAAACATAAGCGGTCATAAATTGAAGAATAATTTTTCACTATGATTTCTGGTCTTAGGAAATAATGCGAACTAGATGGAATGGGATAAACATTGAATGTGATGAAATATTTATAAAGGAGAATCCAAATGGGATGATATCTCGGGTGAATGACATTGTTATTATTCTTAATCAGTTTTACAACACATGATTAACAATGTGCACATTAACCAAATACTTGAATTAAAAAATAGGGAAGGAAAGAGTATAATGAGGATTCAAGGGATGGTTACCATAGAGTAAAGGAAATATAGTTACTTATATTTCAATATTGTGGAAAAAGAAACCTATGTGAATGTATTAGAGGATTGAGAAGATGTTTTGACTATGGAAAATAAGGAAACAAATCATGTAAACACGAAATAAATAAAGGAGTTTATGTAATTCACTGGATGAGAATATTTTTATCCAAAATTAATTATCAATTGGTAAATTTTTTAAATATGTAATGTCTGTGAATTATGAAAATAGATGTATTTAGGGAAAACCATATGAATAGAATCATCATGTTAATATGAGTGTTGGTAATATTTTTTATGATGATGATAGTACAAGTGTCATGTGAATCGAAATACCTATTAATGAATAAGAAAATAAAGTGTAGTCAGTTAGTTGAGAAGGAAGTGGGATGGCTGAAGTATTTATGTATTGGAATTCAAGGATTATGTTATAAAAATCATAATATGTAGAATTATTTTTCAGTATTAGAATTTTTTTAAGGATTTGAAAGTATATTTTCAATAATGATGATGACATATAAATTTTATTTAATTGAACTGTGATATTTATGGAAAAAACTTGATTATTGGAAAGACAAACCATAATATATTTCTGGTGATTAGATAATTATGGTCAGATAAAGTTATGATTGATTTTGATAAATTATAATTGATATTATTGTTGACCTATATATTGAAAAAGGATCAATTAATAACACAGTTACTGTTATCATTGATTGAGTTTACATATTTTTCGTATTTGAAGAAAATATATAACAATATATATTTTATATAAGGAATGAGTAAGAATGTGGGTTTTAGATAAGCATTTATTATAATTACAATGTTTCAAGATAATACATGATAATGTTATTCACAGTTTTGGTATGTCAAAATTTAGAGTTATTTATAGATTTCCATGTGATTATTGATGAGTTCATTTTTTAAATTTAATGACCTTATTTATAATGTTTTAGATTTTTAATCATTCTAATGGTTCGTAAGATTAACCATTTATGAAATGGTTTATGTTTAAATTATAATGATATTTTATTGATTAACGTATTATTTAATTGATATTGGACAACCTGTGTTAACCATTTTCTGTTATTGAAAACTATAGATATAAACAATTCCATATCATTCTATCTATAGATTTTATGATCGATTAGTGCATCAGGAAAAAAGTTACCCTTATTTAATATAGTAATAGAATATGTTGATGTCAACAAAGGCACAAATGATTGATGATATTTTTCTTATGTAATGGATTGTTGTACAGAATGTACACATTCTCAAGAAAATTCAACAACATTAAGAAAGGATATTGAAATATTTTACCCATATTATCATCAGTTATGATGATATAAATGACTTTTATCAAGGCACATTGGGTTATGAATTTGTGGTCATAAACTATTTACTATCTATTTTCTCAGTCACACTACATTTGTAATTGGATGTTAGTTTTCTCTCCCATGTTAATGTTTTCACATTCAACCAATGATCTCTTATTTTGAAACCCAGTATGTTTTATTCTTGATAACTTTTCCACACCCATTTATATTTTTTAAGATGATTTTTTATTAACCATTTTATTAATGAGTATTATTATCTAAGAATTTATCATGTATTAAAAATATTATAATCGAGAAGAATTTTGATGGAGAAATACAGTTTATGAAGTAAAATGTAACTCCCCGATATATTATGAAATTATTTTTAAAAATAAATTGTATCGTTTCCACATTTTATGTGTCATGAATCTTTTATTTTGTCTTGTGTTACAAGTAAAAATGAGTTTTTCTTGTGTTATATGAAATAATGTGTTTTTCTTGTGTTACACACAATATTATGTTAGGCTTTTTTTACTCGAAACTCAGAGTTTAACTCAATATTATCATATAATTAGAATACGAATATTTAATGTGATATTTATAACATAGAAATTGAAATAGAGAATATGAATAATATTATATAAATAATGAAAATATGTTTTTAACATGTTTATTTAATGAATTCTGTTGTACCAAATCAAATAAAAAATAATATAAAAAATAATTGAATATAAAGGTGGCCTTTTTCTGAAAAACATTTTTTTATATAAAATGTGTTCTACCTCTATGTAATAACCAAACCACATTTGGTTATGATTTTAAAGAAATGTATATAATAAATATTGAGTAAAATATTTTACATTCATATTTTTTTATTATACAAGTGTAAGAATAAATCTAATTGTACATTGTAAAACAATAATAATCTAAAAAAGTAATTTGGTCAACTTTTTTTGGGGAAATATCATTTAAATTATAATTTATAAAACCTTAATAAAATTTATTTGAAAAAATATACAAAATTTTTAATTGTGGAATATCAAAAATGTATTAATTTTAATTTTTTGAAATTTCTGAATAGATTCTTATTTTGATAAATAGTTAAAAATTCCATTTTGTTTAATTTGTTTATAAATTTAAATTATATTTAAATTATTTTATAAATTATAAATAATTCAATTATACATTTTTTTAGTTGAAATTAGGAAACTTCAATAAATATCATTATGGATTTATATTAAAAAATTTCTTGTCTTTTGAATAACTTCTCATTTACCCCCCTCCCCTTTGTCATGTCTACCAGAAAAACTTTAATATAATTTTGTCCACTTATATGAATTATATTTTGATAAAATTATTCTATATTTTGAAGTAAAATAATTTCTTAACTATAATAGTTTCAAATTAATTTTGGAGAAAAATTAATTATGAAGGTATTAATAAATATTTTATGTGGTTAAAGTAATTATGGGTTTATCAGTGGGATAAAAAAGAATTATAAATGATAAAATGACCAAAATTATTTTTAATCTATGAGTTTTTTATACATTTTACATCAAATATTCTTAAATATTGGTATTTTATATGCCATTACCTTTTATACTACCGATATATTAAATTAAGTGAATAAAATGAATAAAAATGATATTTTTAGTAATTATAATTTCTATAAAGCTCTAGAATCGGGACAAAAAATTATGGTTAGTTCTATATATACATTTAAAATCTAAATGTATGTTTTTTTTGAAAATTATAAATTATTATAAATAATTTTTGATTAAATTACTACATTAATTTCTTATGAATCCCCAATAGAGTAATTATTTAGTTAATAGAAAAATAAAATAAATAATTATAAAAATATTAAAATTGAAGTAATTTGAATGAATGAATGGGTTAAATTATTTTTTAGATAATTTTTTCATGATAAATATGTGTTATGAAATGATAATTTAATTCCATCATTGTATTTATATTTTAAAAATTGGAATTAAATGAATATCATCAAAATTTAATTTAATGATATTTTATAATGAATGATATTTTCTTAAATGATTTAATCCAACTAAAAATACTATATTCCATATATTTTCCTATAAATAATAATAATTATAAACTATATACAAATATAGGACCATTTATTCTTTTATAATGAAGCTACTTACTATTAAATAAAAAAACACAGTTACTATGGATAATGTTAAAGTACTATTTTTGCACGTTACATGTGCATATGTTAAAAATATATTCCAAAAAACATTTTATTTTTATTTTATTAATTTTATTTCATATTTTAATCATTGGTACATTTTATCTAATATAAATCACACTAATTTAGTCTTAATAGATAAATTATGATGTTTATAAGACTATTTATCATAGTGAGAAACAAAAATTGAAAAAATATTGATACATAAGAGTTAAGGAATGAAATTTCAAAAACATGTGTTTAATAGTAAATTTAAGTTTTTTACCATATAATCCAAGAAACAAATAATTATTATTTTTATGTTCACATTAGGTAATATTTACATCCAAATAGTGAATGCCTTTGAATATTTACAAGAATGACACCCCCCTTAACAATAAGAGGGGACTCACTCTCCCAACTTCTTCACCAATATCATTCAATTTGGATTGGACAAGATCTAAAAAAATATATCAAAAAAATCCCTCCACTCATCCTAGAAACCATAGTTTTTTATAAAATCTATCCAATCATTAATTTACTATGATCTGAAGGAGGATACCTGGGGAAGAGTTATTTTTTATCAATAATAATTATCATATTATTTCTTCCTCTTACACATTAAATTATTAATATAACATGAATATATAATTTTTATAATATACTACATATATTAAAATTTATTTATGTTTGATTTATTATTTATACCACACACAAAAATTCATCAAATGATTTATGAAATCATTGTTCATGTGTTTTTGAAACTATAAACTCACAGATAGATGTTATTCAGTTTTCCATTACTAACATCAAGGGTTGGATAAGTGAATGATTTATTATTTATATATAATATATATGACATATTTTTTATAATATATAACTATTATATCACATATACAATCATTGTTTCTATTATTTCTGAATAAAATAATGTAAATCTTGTATATAATAGAGTACCTCCTCACGAAGCGACGAGATTCATTCTCACTTTACATCAAATGTAATAATGATGATTTTAATAAACATATGTGATATATATGAAATAAAAATTCCTTTTTAATAATAATATATATATATATTAAATTCATTAAACTTTCAATCATTCAATATGGCACAATAATGGAAATAATATTAATTCGAATGTATGACCTAACATCTCCAAAAACGATGTATATCATTTACCATAACAAACTATTATGCATTAATTTCAATATATATATATATTATATATATATATATTATATTTATATCATAGGTCAAATTATTGTGAGGATTAAATTATGATTGAAAAAAATATTATCAATAAGTACAAGTCGAAACATACATGAAAAGGAAGTTACCAGAAACATGAAATTAACATGCAATTTTTAATAAACTGGTAATAAAATATCATATGAAAATTATATATGGTATTATATATAAGAATATTATTTTTTAATATATGTAATATAAAATTATATTTATTGTATAATAGTTTGAATGATTACTATTTAATTTAACACATAAGTTAATGGATTTCTATCCCACCATTATTTTTATATGAGACACATGAAATGTTCATAAAATGTTTCATTTATGTGATGTATATATATCCAATTAATTTATTTTATAATTATTCTTCCTATAATTATTGGTATTTATATTTCAATTTTATGATCCCTCATTAACGTGGTCTATTGTTAAAAATATACAAAATCAGTAAGAGAATATTGTATCAATAAATATTCTTTGAGATGTATGTCATGTTCTATACCTATATTAAATTACAAAGTGTATATACAACCCCTTTTATATAAATTATCATAAATTTTTTATATTTTTTATATTTAAAATTATAATTTAGGTTATTTATTCATTGGTATTATGAATTAATGTAACAAATGTGGTAAATATTTAAAATTTTATTCTCACAATTTATCGAGATTGTTTATATTTAAGTGTCAAATGTTGATATTTTATGATATTAATCCCTTAAATTCACATGAAATTTATTTTACTCTTGTTATTGAAGATATATTAAAGTAAGGTTACCATTTTTATACTATTTGGTACATAAATTATTAAGAATATTTTTACTAAAATATCACTTTATTTCGCTCTTTGGTGGGAAATCTGTTTTCTTCCAAAAACACTATTTTAAAAAAAATCAGACGTTTTTTATTTCTCTATCATGATTTGGAAAATCCATATTTACCTATTGTTTATTTTTTAAAAAATGTTTCTACTGGAATATGCATATCATTTTCCCAATAATGCCTATTTTTCTTATATTGAAAATGTGAATGAAATCATAGTTTTAACATGTATTACATGAAAAGAATATTAAAGTGTCATATAATGTAATTTCATTTAATATTCCTTTAAAAATTTTAAAAATAAATTTCAAATAAAAGGTTTAAAAATTTATTATGTTTTAAAAATCATTTATTAAAGTGTAATGGATTTTTTCCACATGAAATGTTATAAATGACTTATCAAAGTCATTATACTTCTATGATGATACATTATGATGCTTCATATGGACTACTATGGATATGACCACATGATACCACTCTTTCATAACTTTTTAAAATTTTCTATGTTTATGAAGAACAATTATTTGTAAAACCTATCTATCTTCCATGGAATATACCATGGTAAAATTCTTATAAAACTTGATTGTTTTCAAGGAAAATTAAATAAGGAAATGAATATGAAACCTTTCCCTTATACACAAGTTATGATATGATTAAATTTTTATTAAAACCATTTCATTTCATGTGTTATGATAGGATGAATATTTATGATCTACAGAACAAAAAGAATATTTATAATTATGGGACTCATGGGACCTATATCCCTAACCATTGTATTTGGGAAAGATTTATATATTATGAGATAAATAGGACTATAATGAGTAACAAAATTGGTTTAGTAAGATAATTTGTACACTATTGTTGTCTTGGGAGTGAAGAATTAATACTCTGTTGATTTTTTTAGTGAAACCATTCCAATATGATAACATTGGTAGTGGGCATTCAATAAAATTGAAATGATTTTCTACAATTACAGGTATACTGTAAATACTTGTATTATTATGAAATTATTCTATTATGGATTATTTTCATTCAATATCATATAATCCATTCATTAATAACTTCCAATATTTATAAAATAAATAATAATTATGATATTTTATATTTAGGGAATGGATTTAAAATATTATACTCATTTTATCATATCTATATATTCATGTTATGCTTATATATCTCCTTTGTTAACACTTAACAATCATATTATATCACCCTTTATTATGTTTCCTTTCCAAAGATTTTTAAGATATGTATAGTGTATGATATATCAAGTAAAGGATATACTTATGAAAAATATAGATTTAGAAGAAGAAGTTCACCTATGGAAAAATATGTTGTTTCCATATTTCCAAAGGAACTATTATATTATAGTCCTCAAGACAATTTTCAGGTAATATAATTAACATTCATAAAAATTTATGTAATTTCTATATATAATAATCTCGGGTAACAATATTAGCTCATTAATATAATTTAATGCCTAACTTCATCATATTTTTTTGGATAAATTTCATTTAATGACCTTCTTGAAATAAAAAATACATCATACTCATATGATAAAATTTTCTATTATATATAAATTTAATCCTCATAATGAATAAAATAAAGATATTTCCTTGAAAAATTAAACAAACTCGTCAGAAGTTCATCAATTTTTATATATAAATCTGATAATTATTATCAAATAATATTGAAATATTTATCTGTTGGAAAAACATCATCTTGATATATCTACTAGTGAATATATCTAGAATATTTTTTTTGAAAAAAATGATAGACCAAAAAAAGATAAACACGATGTTCGTAAATTTATACTGATGATGATAGAGTGTAAATTAAAAATTAAATAGGATACTCTCAAATCCTTCTAAATGATACATAACCTTTAGTGGATCTATCATAAACAAGAATGGAATGGATGATATAATGGGTCTACAGATATTTTCATTGTAAGATGATTGAAGTAACCTCAATATAAAACCACATGAAAAATATGTCTACATACATCTATGAAATAGAAATGGTGGATTGAATTTGAAATATGTAATTTTATTCATATTTAATTTGATATTCACTTTTGGAATGGTTCAGACAATTTTATTGAGTTTAAATTTGAATAATCCCTAAAAATATTTACTTTATAGATTAATTATTTTGATCATTTTTAAACAATATAAAATATATTTAAGATCAAGTATCAATATAATGGTTTAAAAATAATTACATAAAAGGTTTGGTGTATGAGGGAGTAATATAGGTTGTGGATTGTCCACATGGCTAGTAAACAAAGGCAGGAAAAAAATAATGAACAATGTTTTCATTTTGTAAATTCTATCCATTATAGAATTAATTTTTTGAATTTCCCAAATGGTTTAAATAACATAGATGATGAATGAACGTCAGGTATGAATTATATATAATTTATTATAGTTTTTTAATTTTATACTAATTGAAAACTTATTTATTATTTTAAATATATAAGGTATTAATATAAGAATAAAATGAAAAACTATAGTTGATGATGATATCCATGTGACAGTGTAACAATGCGAATTTGTGTGAGACATGGAAATCTATGGTTCTGATGAGTTTCTAATAATATATGACTTCAATTATTATTATCTTCTAAATAGCTAATATAAAATGGTCATTTTAAATAATAGGGATTTTAATACAAATATATATTTTTTTAATGTTCTACAAAATAAAATATGAATATAAAAAATTACATTTCATTGTTAGGGTATTTATACTATTTTCATTTATTTTAACGTTCTTCAAATGGAAATAATACATAAAAATAAATATAAGTATTCAAAAAGTGTTGAGAATGGAATGACAAGGAATATTATATATTAATCTTGGTACTATGTGAATAATCCTGTTAATTAAAATTTTAAACTAGATGAAAAAATGTTTGTTAATAAGGGTAAAAATGGATTATTTGATAATATATTCATGGTTATTAAAACCCAGGGTGAGCATGATGTATGAATAATATAATTTTGTTATTCAAAATACATTAATTATTTTAGGATACTCCATCGAATATCCTTTGATGGTATGAATCTTTTAAAAGTTAATTTATTTAATTTAAAACCATATGTTATATGAAATGAATATTCTACAATGTGTTGTAAATATATTGAATTTTAACATCAAAAACGTATTTTTTACATTATATTCAATCATAAAAGAGCTGATAAATATGAAACTAAAGTATAATTTCATTATCAGATGGATATATATAAATTATTTTTATCTTCATCCTAAATATATTATATAATAAGAGAAGTTATTTAATAAAATCATTAACATATAAGAGAAGTTGTATATCTATTTTATTAATAGTTAAAAGATTATTTGTAATGGATGTAAACATTTCATGTAATTATAATAATAGTAATCTCAATTTATCATTCATTCTTGTTTTCTTCGACATTATTTTATATAAGAAATAATATGACAACATCCCCTCAATATAAAAATTTTATTTTTTCCTGAAAGATGATCTTTATTGGTTATTATTGGATGTAATGATATGATATGATTATCATTAATATAATATAGTATTTTTTGAAAAGTGTTTTATATGAGTTATGATTAAAATATTCAGTAAGAATAGTTATAGATTTATTCCATTTATTGACCCAAAAAATTATACCTTATTGAATTTTATATAGACATAGTTATAGTTAGGGATTTATTCTAATTATCACTCTCCCTTACATGAATTTATCAAGATACCAAATTTGAGATCCTTCATTAATTGATAAACTACATACAAATGTCTACATATCAACATAGATAATTAGGGTGTGGTAAGGTATGTTTCTAATCATGTCATCTGTTAGTGTGAAACCTGGATAAAATTTTTCCACTTGCATGACAAAAAAAATCATCTTTTCCTTGATTGAATTATAAAGAAGAAATTTATGTTAATGTTTAGTTGTTTTAGATATTATGTGTTCAAATACATGAATATATGACATGTGATGTATTTATCTACTTGGAAATTATTTTTTAGAGAATCAACATTTCATGAGAGAAAAATACTAGATTAACATGTTACAAGCCCATTAGTCACTATAGTTCATAGAAAAAGAGACTATATAAGCTACATATGATGCATATAACATACCTTGTGGTGGTAATGTTCATATCACGATATGAGTGTGTTTAATAGACATCACCTAAGTACCCTGTGTATCTTGTGTATCAATGATGAGTTTCTTGATGCCACTATATTCTTACATTTATGATATTTAATTTTTAATGTTTTTTTCCATTAGGCTCTGTATTGTATATCCCCACAGTAAAGACATTGTATAGGGATTTTATTTTGGAAAAGTTATTTTCAGAAAATGAATGGAGTTTGGTGAAAAACTATATCCATAAGGGTTTTTATGGATTCAAAATTATTTATAAATCTATTTCTAAATTCCATATTGGATTTTATTTCAAGTGGGTGAGTGTTGGATAGTCACTAGATTGTATATTCCTGATGTTTATGAACACATGAAAACAAGGGATGGTATATATTTATATATAATATAAGGGATATTATATATTTGTAATATTTAATATGATTGTACGATTTTAGTATTATTTCATTCATGCGATGTATGAAATATATATATTAATAATTTGGTATATAAGTATTATGAATATAATGAAAATTATATATACAGTTATTTTTGACAAATATATTAATTATGAATTATCCTATGTGGTTTTTTTAATTACAATATATTTATTATTTGATTAAGGGATTTCCATTAATTCTTTGAAACTCTTACCAGAGTTATGCCAAATTAAAATGTACATATATTGTACTGATGGAGCATCAAGATATGATAATATTAGAGGATGAAATCCATCTATTGGATATGTGTGTATATGATACATGTTATGCCATTAAAAACATCCGTTATTACCTTAGATATGGTTATTTATATGAGATGGTGATTGATCCCCATTAGATTATAGCTATTATCACAATGCATTTGGGTATCCAATTGATGTTTTCCCTCCAACTATATCAAAATTACCATGTTTGTATTGACTAAATTTAACAAAAACATTCATGCATTATCGTTCACCAATGAATAATAAGACTACAACAACACACTTTTTCCGGTACTCAATTATTGTTTACATTTTAATTATAATTCTCAGAGATAGTTCTCATATGTTTTAGGATTTATTCCCTTTTTTATGACCATATGATGTTAACAAAAAAACCATATCACATTATTCCTAACATATTTTATTTTATTTATATAGATGATGTTTTATAGTATGTGACCCACAATGAAACCATGAACTGATTTTACGAGAGAAGTTCTCGCCAAAATAGTGTAACTCTGTTTAATAATGAGTCAGTTTCTCATTCAAATTGATGGTAAATTTAGTAACTATATTCCATGTGAAAGCATAGTTATGGTTAAATCCAAAAGTGTATTATTCCATTGATATAAATTTCATATTCATGTGAGGGACCCATAAAAGTAATCAAGGAATTCCATCCATGTTTCTATTAAACAGGGGTTTATTGAGCACCTATATTGATATTACTTAGAAAAAACGGTAGTGATTGGAATAATTATAGGTTATTTTCATTATGTCTCGGAATGTGGATGTTATGTCATATTTTTTTATAATTCAATATTCATGGGATACCATGACACAAAACCCAATTTTGAGGGACCTATGAGTGATAGAGCATTGTTGGATTCTACGTGAATCAAAATAAAACATATGTTTAAGGTGGAGAAAAAATAATTTCAGATGTTTGGAGAGCCAATATTCTAATAATATGTAATGAGAGTTCTTAGGTTTGTTTTAGTTGACAGTTTTTGGTGAAGGCTATGAAAAATACGATTGATTCAGAGACATGTGGTCTAGGAAATATAGAAAACTATTTAGGTATAGGGTGAGATCAGTGTGAATATAAGTTATAATGAAATCATTGATTTTTGAGACTTTATGGATGTTGTTTCCTATACATTTTATTAATTCATTAGATGTTTGGTGGTGAGAAGATCATTATAAATATTCAGGTTCTATTAATAAGCATGAATGTTATATCGGTGGTTAGTCACTAACTATTTTGTTGAACATCACATTTTGATTTCTAAATTCGAGTGGATGTAATGTATCTTTTAGGTATTGGTATCATAGTGGTCTCTTTGAGTGGATATTCTACTATAGTGGAGTATGGAATAAATAATTCATCGGGGTACGATTGTGTTGACAGTTATAAATTTTCTTTAAAGGATATGTTAGGTTTAGTATAGCCAATTTCTTGAGGGGATGGGTATCATCTATTCTAGAAGTCATAAATGATGCATAGTCTACTAAATGATTTCATGAATAATTAGAATGTAGAATATATAGGAAATTTTCTTGTTAAAAATAGTGTATTTAATTCTTGAGGATTGGATTTATAGTCTGAATCAAAAGAATATCATTTATGGTCATCATGTACAATGATAGTCTAGACATGGGTAATAAAGGTCGATATTATCACTGTATGGTGATAATGTAGGTGATACTAATGTGGAGAGAATACAATTTTCTTCCTATTAAATGAACAATCTCTTAAAAATGGTCCAAGTCACATTATGATTAAAAATTGAATGATTCTGATGGCACAACAAGATTGATGTCTAATAAAACATAGAGTGTGGGGATCAATGATGAATTCTTGTTGTTTTATTTAGATTTAGCAATGGATATAGTCTAGATGTGGTATATAGACATGGGGATGGAAATTAGTGTGATCCAATAGTGAGTCATATCATTAGAGAATTAATGAATTTTTATGGGTCTTATGGCTGGTGAAGTGGTTGATGAAATAACAACAATAATTACATCAATGTAAAATCAGGATTCTGTAAGGCTACATAGAAATTTTAATAATGAAATAGTGGCTTAAGAAATTGTGATCAATGGATCATATAGTGTTTGTTTTTTTGGATTTGTAAAGAAAGTTTTATTTTATTGGAAGTGAACAAACTAGTTTTCCATGTGAACCTAAATGTTGTGGGTTGGGACCACATCACACTTATCATGTTCAATATAAATGAGGTGGTTTCAGAATATTCCATGGTTTATTTTTGAAAAGGATGATCTTATGGGATTTCAAGGTTAGTGGTGACTCATTGGTTGATATCAAGACTTAGAACATCGTTTTGTCATATATACTTAACCTTTTACATATATTAATTAATATTTATATAGTCTAACTACATTAGGGGTTCCTTTGGATAGACACAATCTATTTTATGTCATGATTACATTGGTAATGAGAACCTTTATTCGTTGGGAGTAATTTTTTGAGGTCGTAGTGGATTTTAATGTTGGGTAGTTTCAGTTATATAAGACATGGGAGTGTGATTGAAATTCTGAATTGAGTGTATGGATGAGGTGATGGTTTGGTGTTTGAGAATAGAGGGTAAGAAACTACTTTTTTATATGGATCAAAGAGGATATATTTTCTTATTAGTGTGAAACAAAAACTAATTTAGGATTAGATTCAATATGGTGGAGATATTTGTATGATAAATATAGTCATTTTTTTGAATTTTTGTTGGAATTTGAGTTTTATGTATGGTGGGAGGATTAGTTCTAGATATAGTTGGAATTCTTTATTATTTATTATTGAACACCCTCAAGGATTGTTTTGAGACATGAATGAAGTATTATAGTTCAAAAAATTTATTTTTTTGAATAATTATAGTGGATTTTTAGGATTTTATAGTATCCACTGACTAGATGGTAACCCCCACTGACTAACTGATTGGTGTGGATTTGCACAACATCTATGTAGGCCACACTAGACCATCAGCGGGACACAAGAAATCTTGTTGGGTGGACTGTGTGGAGGTCTAATTAGGCTAATTTTATTAATCAGTAAACTAAGTCCCACTCGATATTTAATATGTTGGATAATAGTTTTAAATAAATTTAGGTAAACACCCCTTCTCTCCACCCTCCAATATTCTGATATAATCCAGTTGGATCCAGAAGTAAATCTATTGTGAGATTTTTTGAAATACATCTTTTTCATCAATCATGGAATCATTATTATTCATATAATAGTATATCATTGTTTAGTTAATTATGAATGATTCTCATGGTATGCATAATGCATTTTGATCTATCATGGTTCAATATAAATTCAAATCCAAAACCCAACTTCAGGATCTTGGTTATTGATTTTTCTTTGGCTTGATTCTAGATAAAGAATCATAAGAAAATATAGGGACACAAAACCTAGTATCTAACAGCTGGTGTCTAATTTATAAAATTGGTATTAGACATTAGTAATCATATCCTAAAGGAATGAATAGTTTATTTGACATGGAAAACTGGAAATATTAATGAAATTATTATTATTATTAAAAACAGAAATCATAAAATTAATTTTCATTTTGAATTCCATTAATCATCATAGTGTATCTATTCATATCCATCACAAAACAAATCCTAGTATCATAGAGAAAATAAATCATATGAAATGTTTGATATCAGATGACTAGTAATGGTAGGATTTCAATTTATGTAATGAATATATAACACATAATCAATATGGGTAGTTAAATAGCTACAAAAAATTCTATTTAATCAATAACATGAACAAAATATGGTCAGAATAATTAATGATGAAATAATTCCCTATATATAATCACATAAGATATAAAAAATAACCCTGTATATTCGAAATAAAATAATAATAATAAGGAATATCAATAAAAAATTAAAAATTATGTAATGCATAATGTCGGATATCTAAATCATACCATTAAAGCCTTCTTACAAGAAATATAAAAAATGGGTATGGCCTTTTCCAAAACAAAATCTTGTCTGTCTCATGAGACCAACTAATCCATTGATTTGATATATTTGGATTATCCCATAAATTACTATGTAAAATTCCTTATTTATTTTAATTGGTTGAAACAAAATAAATATAATATTTCGTCTTGAAAAACTATCATACGAAAGGTTAACAATTACTCTCAACCTATAAACATAATCACAAACCTTCTAGAGTAAAAGGAATGGTATCAAACTAGTACATCCATAGTCAAAATAATTATACACCATCCAAATAAATAATAAATATGAAATCAATATAAAAAATATGTTTTGGATCACACGTATAATGAAGGGTTGATGTCATTGATGAATATAAAAACAATAAAACATCTATAATTTTTTTTGAGGAAAAATAAATTCATTTAAAAAAACATTTTCAAATAAATATATCACATAAAATTTTGAAAAAAAATTTATATTAATTTTATTTAAAAACATTCAAATTATTATTAAAAAATTGATTGGTCATGGCAGTATAAATTCTATTTCTATCATATAGATCAAAATAATGATTCCTTTTAAATTTTTGGTATAATCTAAACATGAATTGTTTCGAAAAAACATGAGGATCCCATTAAACTTTTTTAAAGTAAGAATTAGTTAAAATTAATTTTATCATTCATTTCGAAATAGATAAAAAAATAAAACATTTTTAGATTACATATGATTTAATTAAAAAGGATTTATAGCTGAAGAGATAAATAAGATTGTATTTTTTAAAAAAACAATTCAATCATTTAACGTATAAATTTTTTGTTAAATGGTACTATTAAATGAAAATTTTCATTAATAACTATTTTAGAAGAAATAATATTGATTTTAAGGACATAGATATCAAATAATTATCGAAAGAGAGACTAAATATCAAACCAAATTTATGATGAGATAGTCATATAAACCCTTGCATCTTTGGTAACATCTGAATATTAAGATATCTAAAATAAATTTCATAAATTGAAAATTTAAATAACATTAATTTCAATAGATTAAAAATATAAAAGACTATATGGGATTTATATTGGTGATGGAAAAAAGAACTACATCGGTTCATGAGGCGGATTCCACTATACACATGATCGATGCACTAATTTCCCATTTGATGGACATATATGTGGATAAATATTATACCCTCAAAATAATAACATATATTTATATGGTGGATAATTGTGATATTTTATTTTATTATTAAAGACCTAAATTATTTTGGAATGAGAATAAATATAATGAAATTTCTTTATTAAGATGATTATTATCCCTAAGAGAAACCTCATTTGGATCTCTTCTTAAGGACCATCAGAATAGTCTTTTGGGAGGATTGGAAGCTTTATAAAATATATATTGATTTTATGGAGAGATATTTTCCAAGTTTTTTGCGGAAAATAACATGAAGAATGTATATAAGTGAATTGAAGGAGTTCTATTTATATATGGGAATATTAAACCCTCTTGTAAATTACATGAAATTTTTCCAAATTAATCAATAAATATAGATCCATTCAGATTCTAGAAACATGAAAATGAACATATCATATAATATTGGATACAATAATGTCAAAATATGTAAATCTAAAAAGATTTTGAAAAAGATTGTGGGTCATTTTTACCCTGATCTTTTTTGTTTATCACTATGAAAATGATTTTTATCTTAACAAAGGTAATTAATTAGTAATATTGAATCTAATTCTTTTGGACCAAAAAAATGTTGACATTAATATAGAATATAAATTATTTTCATTCATAACAAATAATAAAATTGTCCAAATTAAATTAAATTAATTATAATAATTCAATTTTAAACTGTAATCAGAGATGCGATGAAAAAAGGTTTTTCAAAGAGAAAATTCTTACATGTATATAAGTTATAATATTAAAATTTATAATATAATTTATTAAAATGACTGAAATTATTCCTCATTTAATAAAACATAAGTGATGTTAAAATAAACCCAATTATATATGTAACTAAACTTTATAAATTATTTTTAAAAAATTGAAGTGTGAAGTAAAAAACATAATTTTTCAGTACTTATCAAAAGGTGAAACATTTTAGAATAATACAAAAATTCACTCTAGGATAATTATGAATTTATATTTAAAAAATGAATATTATATTTTAATATATATTTTAATAATTTTTTAAAATTCATTTATAAATTTTACCAACAAGGAGTGACTGGACAACCATTTAGATAAATACAGTTATTCAAAATATAATTCATTTATTTTCGAATATTTTTTGTTATATTTATAATAAATATATAACCAATAAATTTATTTTATACATGTGTAAACCAAACAAATATCATAATTTTTAAGTAATATTATTACCCTACATCTATATGGCTGGGTTATAATGGTCATGTTCAAATAATAATATTTTACTAGAGTATCATGTTCCATTTAAACCCGGTGTTCGGTGAATAAAAAACAATTAATTAAATAAAATTTAATTAAAAAGAAATGTATCATTTGGTGTAGGATATTATATTATTTGTTTAGTTTAGTTTTTTGTCATACATTTATTTGAACATGGTGTTTACGTTTTAAAAATATGAGGGTGTTATATTTTCTCCCATATAATCAAATTTAATCCTACCAATTTAATATTAATATCAATAGTAATGGGTTTAAAAATTGAAAATACCATTAGTTGAAAACCCACATTATTAAAAATGGTAAATAAAATATTCAATTAATAT
The DNA here is from genome assembly GCA_963277665.1 of Viscum album. Lineage (NCBI taxonomy): Eukaryota > Viridiplantae > Streptophyta > Magnoliopsida > Santalales > Viscaceae > Viscum > Viscum album. The sequence continues at coordinate 578,453,207 of OY728138.1, read as the reverse complement.
GTGTGACAAAAAATTTATAAGTTCACATTGAAATACTCATAAATGGTTTTCTAATTAGAAGAACAATGGTGGAATGTGAAGACGCGGACATGGAAGAAAAAAATAATAGTTATATGGAATAATAAATGTCATTGAACAAAAGAATGTTAATTATCAATGGAAATTTAATTAACACAAAGCAATAAATTTGTGATGATTTAATAGATGATAGGTTCAACATAAACATGTTATAATGAAATTTATTTGTTCTCATACCCTTTTCTAAGATTTGAGGAATTACATTTCAATCTAGATTGAAAATATATGAAAATATAATTAATTAATATATTTCAATTTCATTGGGTTAATTTCATATTTTGGTTGTTATTAGATAATTTTACACCTTATTTCTTACTGTACTAAAAGAATACCCATGATGATTATTTTATTAATGGAGCACTAAAATTGATATTTAATCGGTGATAATATCTATAAAAGTGTTACATGTCTATCCATATTTATATAAATATTTTCCAAAATAAATTTGGTTATAGACTATTATAAAAAATAATATATTAATTTATAAACCTAAAATCAAAATCCAATGGTTCATCATTAATATTTTTGCATAAAATAATTTAACTAAAAATATAAACATATTAACAAAGATATCTCATAGGTAAGTGGTAGGTGGTAACGTTTATTTTCCTTGGTTAGGGGTTCAAGCCCCGATGCCTTGCCGAATGAAATGGGTCTTCACCTAGAATGACGGTTTTAATTTCTGCAAAAACGTATTAATATAATTCATATAATGTTAAAAAAATGTAAAAACCCATTGTTACCCTTGAATCCATAAATATATAAACCATAATGGTTATCAATTTCTTCATAAAATTATCATTATCATTTCTATCTCATCAAAAATCACATATTAAATGTTTTCATTACCCAATCATGTGTTTTAGAAGAATTTCAACAATCCAATGAATCACAGTCCTTCAAATCATTCAATACATTTCTTTAAATCATAAAATATTTCTACATTATAAACCTTACACATATCATAATTCTTCAAACAATTATATCGTTGATTAAGAATCTCATATAGTAAAATTAATGATTCCAAATACTATGAAATTAATAATTACACATCAAATACAGTAAAAATATAAACATCATATTGATTTCATAGTTTATTTTGATGTATGTAACCTTTATTCATGGGAAATTTATTTTTGTTATTCCCTATCTCTATACAGTGGAATAATATCACATTGTAATATTTTTTCTTTCCCTTGAAATCTCAAGCATGGGGTTATTTTTCCACAAACATAAATAAAAATATATTTCCATTTAATAATATACCAATATTATTCCTTATTCATTCCATTAATTACATTATTTAATATTTATTTTCCATCCTCCTCTATTATTTCTTCCCATAAACCTCATAGGACTTGTAGAATTATTTCATTATCTTGATTTTAGATGATACACTATCCTGGTGTGGTGAGAAATTTTTGTAGGCATGTTCCCTATAAAGAGTTGAATTAATATATTAAATAAAACATGAAATATTTATCTTTTTATGTCACACCTATTTGTAAAATTCCATGATAACATTTTACAAGTACCTCCATGCTGAGAAAATTTTTCATTTTCTTTTTTTCATTGATTATATAATTTTCTCTCCACATCCTTTCATTTCTAAAATATTTTCTGAATAATATTATCCAAAAATATTTACACTACATTCATTATATTTTTCTCCTCATCTGTATTATTTTTTATTAATAACCACCGTTTATTTTGAAATCGTAAAATATGTGAAAAAACCATGAAAAAATTATCTTTTTCACCATATCCTATAGTAATAAATATTTTCTCTAAGAAATATATCCATTACTCAGCTAAAAATTATTTTTTATTCCCATATAATAATATAGGATACTATTACATGATGTTTTCTAACATCACTAAACCGTTTTTGGATAAATATGATGCCCAATATAATGGTTTTACTCATAAATTGAGTCCACATCCCAATATTGTTGCAATTTGTTCAGTTCATACATTATCTCTAGCTCTAGATTTATTACCTTTCCAATGACGGTAATCCCAACATAGTTTCTGTTCACTGATAAAGAAACCATTCTCTATATTAGATACAAATTGTAAAAAAAAGGTATACACAATCATAGATCATAACATTGAGAAAAAAAGGTTAATAACAAAATTTGTGAAACAATTAACTTAAATTGAAACACATATTTATATATAATATCATAATCTTGAACATGGTTTATTTGGAAATTATTTATTTTTAAATCCTAAATAATATTTTTTCAATAAAATATAATTGTCCTAAGTTTGTTCCTTTTTAGTTTCTTATATTTTTTTTAGTTATTTTTTTTTGAGTTCCAGGCAATGATTAGGTCAAGCCTAATTCTTCTATTTCAGAGTTACTACCCTAGGTATAACTATTTTAGATTGTCATCCACTTATATTATCTTTATAAGGGATGAATTTTGTAGGAAAATACATATAATATCTTTATTACCAAATCCTTGGGTTCTTATTCTATACATATCATTATTTTTTATATGAGGTTTATGTTCATTAATCTATGTTTTCCCAAATCTTGTTTTCATGGTTTCTATTAAAATGCAATTAATACCAACTATAGAAACCTTTGATCCATTAGTACGGAGCTTGTACCTACAATGTTATTTTTTATATGATACATGTAAATATATCAAATGTTACAAAATATTTAATTAGTCATGGTAAACTATATAAATTATTGAATTTTGATTGAACAAATAAAATAAAGAAAGTGTTTTATTTTAGAATTCTAATATTCCTCATAGTGTATACCTTCATATCATTCATAGAATAATTCTTGTTGTCCTAGGGAAAAGGAATTATAAGAAAGGCGTTGATCATAGAATCTCAATGATGGTAATAATATGCCAAAATATATTTATAAATAAATAATAATCTATATGAAACAGTTAACGACTAAAACACATGATATATAGTCATTAAAACTTGCAAAATATGGATAATTAAATGATGAAAAAATATTTCCAAAAAAATAACCACATGATATTGAAAACCAAAACAGGAATATTATAACTAATTAAATAATCAAATGTCATATAAATAAATTAATTCATAATGATGGAATGCATACTGATGAAAATATAAATCATACTATCTAGGAATTGTTCATATACATCATAATAAATGTTTAGAGACTCAGAATAATTCTAATCTAGTTTGTTAAATGAGACCTAACGATGGATAAAGGGTCCATATAGGGACCCACCCATTACTAACTATGTCAAATTAAATAGAAATATAAAATTATTGAAAAATAATCAACATAAAAATTCAAATTGAGGTAATTGCATATGAAATGTTAAGAATTACCCTAATCAATAACCATAATGGTAAACTATACTGAGAAATATGAGTGTATCAAAATGCTATATACCAAGATAAATGACTCAAAATCCATCAAAATAATGAACAAGGATGAAATTTATATAACATTTCCATAGTGGATCATCAGTAAAATAAAGAGTCGATTTAATTTATATATAAAAATTCCATAATAGATCATTAAATTATTTTTTGAAAATATATTTTTCATTTTGAAAATAATCATTGAATACACAGTTCATAAAAAATTTTGAAAATATATTTCTCTAAAATAATTTTTTAATTGAATAAAATATGAAATAAAAAATTTATTTTTCAAGATGATGGAATATTTTATTCATAATATAAAAATTTAAAAAATGTTCCTTCAATACTTTTTGAAAAAGCTAAATGTGTATTTTTTCCCAAATACATTTCGAGTTTACTGAAACCATTTTTTTAAAAGTAAATATTGTTAAAAATTTATTTATAAAATCATTTTTAATAATCATTGAAGATTTTTAAAATTATTTTTATTAAACGTGGGTTTTCATGAAAAAGAATTTCTCACCGAAGAGAGATATAATGTCTGATTTTCTGAAAAACAATTTCTAGATGATTTAAAGTACCAAAGAGTGAAAAATTCTACTATTACATAAAAAAATTTATAATTTTATTATAATAATATATAATTATTTAATGATAAGGATATCAAAATTTTTTTAAATGAGAGTCTTAACCAAAATGAATCTTGGATAGTAATGAGATTATGAAATAAAAATATCCACTTAAGTATCATCTAAATCTTAATCCCCATAAAACAAAATAAATTAAATGAAACATTACATAACATACAAATAAAAATATTAATTATATAAAAAATAAAATGGTTATTATGTACAATAGAAAATTAAAGAAGTGGTGAATATGGTATATGTGTCATGTAAGTAAAAGTGACTTGTGAAGCCCTTTTCATTGGTCTGATTTCATTTATACATGTCAATTAATCACGTGTAGTGGATTTTATAATTTAATTAATTTATATTATAACAATTTTTATTTTTATGAAATCATATATGGTATTTTTATTATATTTTACCTTCCTTTGGTCAGTAATATTCCATTAATTTCAATGTGTTGGGTTTTAATTTTAAACTTCCATCATGATTGTTTTTTCATGAAATATTTCGTTCTTGGACATAGGATATATATATATATATATATTCAAGATTTATGATCATGTTTTAAATATAATATTTACTCATTATATAAATTTTTATGACCCTTTATGTATAGTCGACATGGAAAATGAATCACATCAGTTTGTAGAGATGGTATGTCGTACATATGCACGAGTCATGATGACATTCCCTTGAAGAGTGAAAGAATATATGATTGGGTGATAAATTAAATTTAAAATAGATAATATAATATCATATATATCAAATATATTCAATAAATTTTTTTTCCATTCCATGTAAATATTAATTGAAAAAAAGAACATCATACTGTGAGGTAGTAGTATGTCTTACACTCAAGTGGTGTTATCATATGTGAAACAAAAAATGGATTGTAAAAATGTATATCTGATATTATAATTAATAAAATAAAATAAAATAATAATATTATATAAATTTTTAAAATATAAAATTTTATTCATCATTTAATGATTATGATGTAAAATGAACTACATCTGTTTGAGAGGAGACAGTGCACCACACACATGATCAAAGATTTTATTTCTCTTTTGGGGGAAATGAATATTGCTAAATATTATGAAATAAATTTTAAAAAAATTTATGTATATCAGAGATACTGGTTATTTTATTTTTTATATTTTGTGATATAATATTTTGTGGGAAATGAAGAATTAAAAAATTTGGTTTGTTAAGATAATTACCTTATCTTATAGAAACCACTTTGGGACATTATCTTAAAGACCATAGGGATGGTCTTTCTAAAGGAAAAATAGCTCTATAATTTTCCTAAATATATAGTTATGTATTTTTGATGGATTTTGTTTATCCAATGTTCACGAAGAGTGTTAATTAGTGAATTATGGAGTTCCCTCTTACTATTAGGGGAAGGGAACCATGTTAGAAATTATATGGAAATTTCCCAGAAAAATCCAAAAAGATAATTCTATTCAAAAAAGATTTTAAATAGAATTATCTATTTTGTTGGGATATTACATGGTGGAGAGATGGCTAGAATATAATATTTTTACAATTTTATATTTTATTTTATCCCTTATCATCTTAGCTTAACCACACAGTTAAACATTTTTTACCATATATGTTATAATTAATTTTTATGGTTTTCACTATTCATTTTGTTCAATAATTAAGTTAACTGTATATAATAATATTAATTATTATTAATAATAATAGTTAATCTATTTTTAAGAATTAAATTTATTTATTTTGAATAATTCAATTTAAACGTATACCCTTATATGCAACAAAACTATAGGTTTTCAAAGAGAAGATGCTCATAAGTACAGAAAGATTTATTATCAAAAATCATTATAAAATTAATTCCAATGAAAAAATTTATTTAATTTTTAATATTATTTATATAATGTTACATTAAAAATAATTTAAAATATTATTTAACTTTTTATATAATTTATATAAAACAGATGTTTTTAGTTAATATTAGTATTTTTCACTATTCACTGAATAATGAAACATTTTATTAGAATCACAAAAATTCACAATAAGATAGTTTTTATAATATAATTTCATAAATTATTTATGATTTTAAAATTAATATTATAAAATTTATAACAATTATTTACAAAATTTGTATGGAAAACACAAATAAACTATCTTTTAGAAATGTACAGTTCTTCAGAAAACATTTCTTATACATTTTAAATGATTATTATTTTAGTTATAAACAATATATATCTATTTAATATATTTTATACTTTTTTAATCCATTCATGTTACAAAACATATTTCTTATTATTCATAGCCTATAATATAATGGCTATGTTATAAAGGCCATGTTTAACTAATAATATTTTTATAGAGTATCATGATTCTTTTAAAAAAACTATTTCCTACACCGAAAGATTTCCAAAATATTGATTCTTTTAAAAAGAAATGTATCATAAAGTGACATGATACAATATTATATTCTAATAGTGTTTTTTGTTTCTTACACATCATTGAACATAATATTAAAATTTAAAACTATGTTGGTATTATGGACAATTTCACAAAATCTTGGTATATTTATTTGTTAATAATGGATCTTTTGATATTCTTGGATAAACGATATCCAATGAAAAATAAATTCTATTTATGAATGGGTTTTTTATTTTTTTTGAATCCCTCGATGATATCATATTTTATTTTTGGTCAATTGGTTTTTGTAACAATCATATATTGGAATTGATTTGGGGATTACACATTGCATGGATATATTAGTGTGACTGTTATGGTTTTAACTACGTTTAATGATGTCATCAATAAGGTAAATCATTTGCCAATTTTCTTCTAATTTTTTATTTAATATTATATAACAATTTTTCATACCATTTTGGTTCATGATATGTATTTTTCATGAAATATAGTTAGAATAATGTGATATACATTATAAGGATGGTTGGTCATGGGGTAGGATAGGCGATGACATCTAGCTTGTCCTTTGACTAATTATTGTTTCCTAATTGGAAATGGTTTGATATATCTAAATTAATTAATTATTTTTTTCTTCTAAATAATATTTTTTGTTGATATAAATGGATTTTGATCATCATTCTGGTTTTTTGTAGGTCAAAACTACTTTAAAAACATGAAAAAATTTGTTGAGAACTTCATGGATGGGAGTCATGTCTATTTGAGAATGTTGGTTCAATATACAGAAACATAAGGCTTGTGCATATATTATTATAATTTGATATTTCGTCATACCTCTCACGATAGTTATCCTTCATATTCTTTTAATTCAATGAAAAACATAATGGAACACCCAACATGACATATTATTTTTTTTGATTGGAAAAATAAAATAAAAATACCATGTGACATTTTTAATTACTTAATGAATTATTTATCATTGATTGTCAAATTAATATTAAAAATGACCATCAAATGTAACATAATCCATGTTGGACCTTGTGTTTTGGTTTTCTTCTTAGATACCAATGTATGAGGATTGAATTGTAATATGTTTACAATAGACTCTTTCTATTGATCAAATGTTGGTGTTCGATTAAATGGTGTGTGTATATGGCCCCGTGATACCTTTTTTTGATTTATTGTTTGGGGTGTCAATATGTATCCTACGAGACCATGTTTTATTCCATAAACACGTGTGTGTGAATATGAATCCCTATGATGCCAATGCATGATTTATTCCATGTGGTGTTTGTGTAGAATTTAGTTGTTTTCAAGTGTAGCTTACATGTGGGTTTTGATGATAATGATACATTATTTTTTTTGAAATGTTGTTTGATCTATAATTATACCTAGTATATTATGTGATATTATTCAATCTTCTATAGTTGAGCATGATGTTTATTCAATAATGAATAATTCCCTTTATTGTAATGTGTTAGACTATAGTCGACACAATATTGTTATATCCCATCTAGTATGATTTGATATAATTATCTTTGGACTATTCCATCATGGAGAAATGTGTCAGGTGGAATGTAAAAGGTTAGTCCATATGAAATGTCATTATTTAGATATTTTGTTTCTAACTTTCACTCCTCATTTAAAAAAAATACATCTTTTGGAGAGATATTTGATATGTATTTTTTGACTATATCCTTAATAGAGGGATGTTTATAACATGATTGATTGACATTCTTCTTGAATATATATTATGAATGTATAAATGAGTTATTTATTTCATGTCCACTGTCTATATTGATCTTCTTAACACATGCATGGGATATATATTTATTTTCCATGTAACGTACCATGTTGTAGATTTTATGTTGTGTAACACTCATACCCTTCTTATGTGGCCATGTAACATCCGTAATTGAGAAGCCCTCACTTCTGGATAGTAAATGTCTAGTTGAGTATTGGTTTAATTTTCTATCATGATATATCATTGTGAATCAATATATCAAGATGAGATGTTCCATTTAGTTGAAAAATATCCCATCATATATATGTTATTTTCTATAATGTATTTTTTTAACTTGATCGGCCATCAATTTCTTTATTATAATATTGACTATTGATTCTATTGTTATGGAATTAATACATTTTCTATTGTATTTTAACTACTTTCTTATTTCTCCAATACTATACTATTTTAATTGATAGTTTTTAATTTGTTGTTTTTTCTTAGGATTGATGGTATAGTCTCCCAACAGGTCTACCTTAGTCCCTCAATATTAATTGTAAGCATATGGTGTACGATGTGGTTCACACATGGTCAGGTGTAATTACAACAAGAAACCATTTATTCATGTAGAGGTGTAATATTTCATAAGGCCACATTTGATATGATCCCCATATTATGATTGGTGGATGAGTTCATAGAATAAATATTTTATTCTTGAAATAACCATTTCAATTAAAAAGCACAAAATCTAGAGACATTTTCTATACAAATTATTTTAGAGATTATAAATTATGTAATAATTTATAAAAAAAATTAATGATTGTATCTGCTTTAAAATCCATGAAGGATATGTACATAAACCAAATACAAATGAAATTGCTGGAAACCAGAATAAACATATACTCCCTATATATATTTATAGGATTTAACCATATAATATATATTAACTAAATACAAAATTGGATAGAGTATATAGAGGTGTGATAAAAAATTGGAGATGATGGATTAAATTGACTTGTTTTTACAAAAATTTCACTTCATTAGGAACATAATATTGTATTACATTACTGATAAACATGAGTATCCATGTGTCTTGATGTTATGTGAGAACATTGTTCTAAATTAGTTGGAACCACACGCTCAAACATGTAATTACTATAAAATATAGGTACATTCCCAACAATAAATTAATATATAGAAATCTTAATTGACTCTTTCATAATAGAGAAACATCATTGAACTTCGGTAATAGTAATAATAACAATTTTATTACCATTTATGGATCTACTCTATCTTGTTTCATTTTTGTTTGAAGATCTAATTTTTATTTTATTATATTTTTAGAGATATCATCCAATATTTTTATCAACTACCAAATTTAATACATTTCCATGATCAATGATAATTTTAACATCCACATTGGAATTAATATCTATATTTACAAATAAAAAAAACAACGTATTATTCAATATGAATGGAAACCTAAAGTTAGTAATTATTATCCTATGATGTATCATTATTTTCCAGGGCATTCTCTTATGCAATATATGAATGTTATATTTGAGATATTATTTGATTAGATGGAAATTTAACTATCAAACATCATATTTATTTGAACGAAGAATCAACATAATCAACATGATTTTGTGGACACTATGGATTTTCATGATTACCAAATTTGAATCATCGATGATATTCATTTAAGTAACTATTATCTTTAAGGATGATTATGATTCACCAATGACTGAATTGTACTTTTCCTCACTATTGGTACATATATAATAATTTTGGGAGGTGTATAATAATAAAACAAATTTATAGATACATATACATTTCTTAATACAACTGGTTTTCTACCCTAGTTTCCAATACATTTTTATGTTTCTCATGTAGAAACAACATGAATGTATAATTACCAATTCTAATAATATTCTTAAATTACTATAACCTCATCATCAAGGATTTATATTGATAATAGTTACTTTAATGGAATTGTTTTAATTATGTGGATATTTTCCAATGTAATATTTGTGATAACAAATTTTGATCCCAATTAAGTTAAAAACATAATGCAATAGTTAATAATTATATTATACCCCGAGTTAACATTTTTTGAATAAGGATATATTTTAATTGAACAACAAGTTAAACAATGTGAACCTTATAGTGAAAAAATAGTGTCTTGGTATATGAATTGTAAATATGACTGAATTTTTTATCTTATTAATTCCCAAATAACAATCCTCGGTTAAAAAAATTGTTCCCCTTAGATAAAATTGAATTTTTTTTCTTTCATAAAACATTTTATGAGTTTTCTGGGATTTTAATTATCTCAAAATTGTCACATCATTAGTAATAAAATACATCACTCCTATAAGGGGAATTATCAATTGTGGGTAAATATGGTATTTTACATTATATTTTAATTCATTTTGATATTAATCATACTATTGATAGGAAAACCTATTCATAAAAATATTAATTATATTAGAAACAATTTTAAAAGGTTGGATATGAATATTATGTGATATAGAAATGTATCTGGTTCCCTTCAACACATTGAGGCTTTGTAATGATTGAATATCAGGTATATTCTTCATCATTTCTTGATCGATTTTGAAACTATTATATAGTACCACAATGAGGTTTAAATTAACTGATGCCCCTTCAAAGAGAATTTACATTTATTTAAATTCAATGTACAGTTATGTAGTTTTTAAAATTATTCTAATCCCAAAATATAATAAGTTTTTTAGGTCCATGGACCGAAAAACATATGTATGCCACTCCACAATAATAATAAAAAGGAATGTTTTATATTCTACATGGTATGTTGGAATGTAGTGATTGGGAAATTCATGACATAGATAATTACATGAAAATAACATAACCCTTGTGGAATACTAAATATAGTGTATTTATTATATATTGTTTATATTCATATCCTTTTTTAAGAAAATATACATTATTTTAGAATAGTTCTGGTAAAAAATTAGTTTCATTGATCAGAATATTAGTTGTAGGTATTAGGAAGTAAACATTTTTAATGTCATAATTGCATACATGAATAAATATACAGATTTATTTTGAGCAATATTATTAATTATGGGAATTAATCTAGAATAACATTTGTGGTATTGAACTTTAAAATGATGTTATATAATTAGATTATCGGATTATTCTTCAACATTGATAACATTTTTAAAATGAATTTTCCATTATTTTTATTTATTATCATGATAGTCCTTTTGTGGATCCAAACAATGGGTGACCTCATTGGGATCCAATCTAGGATTCATGGAATAATTCAACATGAAGACATTCAATTATTCTTGTGAATGGAGATGTACTTTCCCCCTTTAATATTTTTATGATATAAATGAAATGTATAGGAAAAAATATATATATTTACTTTCATTAACAAATTTAAAATCATCAATGATGGTATATAAATCCATCTGGAATATCATAATATTAACACCAATATCATACTCTATTGTTTTACCATCATCAAGAGTATATAATGGGCTGGTATTTTGAGATATAAAATATAATGTTGGGGAATTTTCTATCATGTAGGAATAAAAAGATTCATATAAATGGATAAAATCATATGATATAACTAAAAACATAATAATAAGAATAATGTTTTCTAACCATAATATTTTTCTCCTTCTTTGATTCATATATAGTAAATAAATGTGTCAAATAATGTGGTTTAAATAGGAATGAGGCTCATATTGTAGTATAATATATCATAAGTTATATGTATCCAAAATAATTATCATGAATCATATTCCTATATTATAGGTGTTTTTAAATGGAAACATTATCCTGATAGACATATGGGGGGAAATTAATTTTAATGTTCAGTTAATTAACAATGTTATCCCATGTATCCAAATGAATATTCAATACTAGATTTTGAACCTAAACATAGTTTATTGAAAATATGAAAAATTTATTGAAATTTCTCAATGTATTGAGATTGGATACTTCTAAGAAAATTTGATTAGTAATATCAGTGGTTTAATTCAATAATAATTGTATCACAAACATTAAAAAAACAATGTTTCATCAAATTAGATTTATTGAACTCAAATATAGAATATTACTCATATAGTACTCAAGAATACACATAAAAAGAGTATCTCAAGAAGTGATGATATGAAGAGGTCAATACTGTTTACATATAGATAAATGATTTTAACCCTAAGACCTTTCCATTTTTTTCACATATTACCACCATAAAATATTAGATTAAAATGTGTTTACTGAGTTTGTTTATTATTATAATTTTTATTAAATTTAAATGGTAAATCAAGTGAGATACATGGATTGTATTGGGGGAATGATACTTGTTTTATTCAATGTAGCCTATGTGCATCATTGTTCAGATAAACATGATATTAGTCAATGGGAAATTATCAACTATGAATCAATGTTTGTTGATTCCATTAATCACTAATGAAATATATAATGGTCACATGAATCTATGTATTCTAGTATCTCGATTATGTGCTATAAGGGAAATGATTATACAAAATGTTTTATGACTGATCTATGTGAAATATCATTCATCTACAGTAGCCTAATCTTCAATCCTTGATGGATTAAAAGTGTCTAAAATGGTCATCCATATAATCCTTTTAATAGATAAGTGAATAATAAATAGTGTTCTATGAAAATACATTAGTATATTCTAGAATATTGTTTTACAAGGGTCCCTACCTCATATGTTGAGGTGTCTCGACACTGTTGGTAGTAAAATATAAATCTAACGGTCTTTGAGACTATTTCATTGATTGAAATTTATGGACACTATTGTGGTAATTGGGTTAACTAGAACTGTGTTTGATGCATGTTAGTATAAACTTGTGAAATTTGTTTCGACTTTTATATCATCCAATAAAATTGGTTATTAACATGCAATAAATGATTCTAGAGATTATTGACATTTCTATATATGTTTCTAGTGTTGTTTCCTCTAAGTTTCATTTATAATGAAGAGGTCATCCAAAATTTTGAATGAATCTAAAGGCCCACAATCAATTATTTATCATATAACTCTTCAGCCACTATAACACCATTCTAGATTATTTTTATTCAATTAAATATCATAAGAGTCATCATCATCATCTGTCAAGGGGTTGTTTAGGTATATTTCATTTATTGAGTCATTTTAAGACTCCTCGTCTAACTATAATTTAGATAGATGTGGGAAGTTCATATAGTCCAATTGTCTTGGGTAAGATATTCAAAGATTATGGAGAGGATTATGTAACAAAATATGGTTTTTATTCTAGTGAAATATTTCACAAGATATGATTAAATATAATATTATAATATTTTGACATTGATATTTCACATTAGGTACTTTTGGGGGAGCTTACGTCCCAACATTTTGGTAAAATTTCTATATATGTTTTACATGATCTTAGTTTACTGATTTCTTTTTCAAACCATCATGTAATTTAACAATACAATAAATTGATACTCTTAACTACACCTCATCGGATTTTGATGCATTGTTTGAGACACATGCCTTTTATATATATGGTTCAACAAGCATTACCAACTATAAGTCAACCACCTATTAGTTCATATCCTAAAAGACAAAGAAGTCATGATTATTTTGACTTGGTATTCTATATAATGTCCAATAACCATGTTAATTAGTCATCGTGAATTAATAATTGTAACAATATAATTTTTTATTAAATATATGATTCAAATAAATAGAATTTCATTGATACATTATGTTACACACAACACATAGTTTTAACAATCCAAAATATACTATTAATATTATTTTGACTCTTACAAGAATTTAATTGAATTTGGAGGTTTGGGTAAGACCAGTCTTGTTTATACATGTATAATGGTTTTATATAAATTAAATATATTATAAATCAGTTATTAATTTTTATTAATGTATTTATACGCAGCAAAAATTCATTTTTCTCAAAAACTTATTTTTATTTGTTCTTCAGATAAATTGAAAAATTAATTTCTTATAAATTTGTAAAATATATTTAGAAACATTAAATTCCATTTTTCAATCAATATTTCATAATCATTTAATGGTGAATTTTTTTATAATTTTCAGAAAAGAATAAATTTTCAATGAATAGTGAAATATAATGATATGTATTAAAAACTACCATATCAATTAAAGAATATTCATTGTTCAATTAAGCTTAATCTTTTAAAATGTATGAATAGATCAATAATTTTATTATTAAAATAATTAATTTTATTTTTCTAAATTTTATATTGAATATTTATATGATGATGTTTTAAACATATTCGTAATTTCTAGTGAGAACAGGATGTTTTAATCACATCGTTTAATTTAATTTTAAATTAATATTTTAAAATTATATTAAAGTAATTTCATAAAATTTATTATATATTTTTAGTAACAATAAATAAAATTATAATATATGTTAAACATAGTTTTTGTTAGGATTATTAGAAAAAACAGTACAAATTAATTACTTAGGCTAAGGTCAAAACCAGTTTAAGGGGGTCAAACTAAAATGATATGGTTTAAAACCACTAAAACAATTTTAAAATTAATATTCAATAACTATAAATAATATTTGTCACCACTAAGGTTCTATAATGATCTATTTACTATATTTTTTTCATGTTTAAAACATGGATACACCTTTTTCATTTTGAAACATCCAAATGGGTCCTCTTCGACTCTTATTAAAGGAAATCTTCTCTCCCCACCCATTCAAATTTTGAAAACAATTTGGATTATCAAATACCAGCGACAATAAATTAATTACATCACTGCTCAAATCATTGATTCATTAATTATATTTTTAAATCCTACTATTAAGGATGTTTATTAAACTTATAGAGGTTGTCCTAATAAGATGTTAAATTCATGAACATGTGTTTTTTAATTTATTATACAAAAAACATAAAATAATCTAGAAATATTATAATATAATAAAAATAGTATATATCATAAAATTATAAGTTATTTTATTAAAGTAATTACATATTCTACCACATCTTCCATTAAATGGGAAAAGAAATTGTCAACCACGTGTATGGTGGACTACCCCCTCAAGAAATGAGGTAAGTTTTAATTCATAACAACATATAATGAAAATAAATAAAAATGGATCTAGAAATATTATTTTATATTTTTTTAATTATAATTCTATTATTAAAATCTCACATATATCTTTATAAATTTTATTTCATGGGATGTACGATAACATTTCTCATGTGTATGAAGGTATACCTCGTCACCGATTTATGTTATTAGTTTTCATATACACCTAAAATGGAACATAATAAATATATATATAATGAACACATAAGATATATATGAAATAATAATTATTCTTTAATGTTGGATTAATATTTTTCATACCTTTGTTCTATCCATAAGAAATAGAAATAGTGTTCATGTTTATATATGACCTACCGTCTCTATGAACGATGTATTTCATCTTTCAACCACTAATTATTATGAATAATATTATAAATGTATATAATTAAAACATAGGATATTAATATCATATTTAAAATTGTAGATATGATGAAATTATAGTCAAACTACAAGGAAAAAACTGCTAAATTATAATATACTTGAGAATCCAAATTAGTTATTATAAAAAACAATGAGTTTAACAAAGAATAATTAACAAATAGGTTATAAAAATTTATATTTAAATATTACAACGAATGATACATATAATAATGTCTATATAATATATTTATAATAAACCTGTATTTATTATACATGAGGTTTGATCATGTATGAATAGATTGAGGACTTAAAGACTAATATTTTTGTCTAAAATTATCTTCTTTTGGAAAAAAGTTATGTCATGAAATGATCTTCATTTAGGTGGTATATATATTTCATATTTGATCCTTCAGTAGTATCCAACCAATCATTGAAAAATTCGGATATCAGAAAAAATATTAGGATACTCCCAAGATACTATAGCCTGCACCTTCTCTGGATCCACTGACAAGCATGACTCAGATATGATGGGTCCAATGAAATGAATTTTATCAATCCAGAACTGAAATTGTGAGAGCCTGGCATAAATCATATGCCATCTTACTGTACTAAAGACGATTTCAAGATGTTTTCCATGATCATCAAGAGGCCGTGAGTAAAAAATATTCCATCAACAAAAACTAACACGAGCTGATCCATATAAGGGTGAAATATCAGATTCATTAGTTCCATAAACACTGCTAACACATTGTTCAACCTGAATGACATTAAAATAAAGTCATACACCTCCTACCTGGTCTGTAAAACTTTATATGGTATGAAAAAAGGAATCACACTTAACTTATGGTATCTAAATCTCAAAACAATGTCATAGAACTCTAAGGTACCCCTCAATTAGTCATATGGTTCATCAATTCTAGAAGTGGGTATCCGTTCTTAACCATAATTTAATTCAACTTCATATATTCAACACATAACCTCAAAGACTTGTTCACCTTCATAGAAAATATCATGGTTAATCCCCATGGAGACATACTAGGTCTAATACACCCCTTTATCCAACTATTCTAGTAGAACCTTCAGTTCCTTGAGTTCTTCCAATGCCATTCAATACGGTGGAATAGAAACTGTTTCTTCCCACGGAATTAACTCAACTGTGAACTCCATATACCTTTCATGCAAGAGTGATGAAAAATACTCAGGAAAAACATCCTAAAACTAATCCACCCGAAGTGGAAACACATGTATTTCCACCTCTCCATTAAAAATAATAAGGCATTCTACATGGTCTGTGAGTTTCCCCAGCTGCTAAAAAATTAGCCATGTAAGGCATGCTCATACATCCCACTCACCACGCAAGACATAAGTGTATCCCTTATGAGACATGAATGTAACACTATGATGGTAATATTAGATATGGTCCTAATACAACACTAGATATTCCATTGCAACACTAAGGGTTAATGATTACATTTGAAGGCAAAACAGGTTCCACAAGAAATAATAACAACCAACTTCTATGTCACAACCTCTTTAATGTTTGATACCCTCATCTGGCACCACCAATGGAGTATCAGTTGACATAACATGCCCACTTGTTTCCTTATAAAGTCCCAACACAACAACAAACCATGTATCGATAAATGAGTTTGGGGATCAAGTTTCAAATAAAGAACATTTGAGTGTGGAAGCTACATTAATCCTAGCTCAAATAGTAGAATGTTCGACCTTGCCACCTCCAGGTGTTGATTGAACTATGTGATGATATAATATACCTATACCGTAGGATTCAGCTTGAGGACCCTACACTGCAGTACCCTTCTTGTGTAGATTGTCTCATCTAGGAGTTCCACATCCATCACGCCTACCAGTATGGCTGGTGTAACTCCACCTACCATCCTGATATGGGGTGATCGATCCCATCACTGCACTTGGTATCTACCTATGACTCACATCCATAACCAGTAGATAAGGGTTCTTTCATAACCTCTATATATATCCCAACATTCAATAGGGATTCCACTCAACTAGTGGTCAAGGATAATGATCCCATTTGTTCCTCGACCTATCACACTAATAGTAGAACACCTGATCACCATATTGAAAAGAAACACCACTTTTCTAACTAATTTTTTTTTTCACTTTTTCATTCTTGGAAACTTCAAATATGATGATTCCTTCCATTAGAGGATTACCATATTTACTCTTAGATAGATTCAAAATTATTCCTCTTCTAGCTCCCTTCAGGTTCCTTTCTAAGATAATGCCTAGTTCCACTACCTCTACAAACCTCTTCATATGGATGATGATCAATTGTGGCCTAATCTCATGAATAAACCTATCATAGAAGATTTCTTCCATAGTATCCTTATCATCGACCATCATTAGAATGAATCAGAATATGTCAATGAAATGACTAGTATAATCCATCACAGACACAACCCCTAGAATCATACTCTTAAACTCTATAACCATCATCTTCCTCTTGGTTTTTTGGTAGCAATGTTTCAGAAACATTTCTGGGAAATCATTCAAGTCATTTCCATATACTTGTTCCATATAAACCATAATATACCACCATTGCATGGACTATCTTCATAACATGTATGGTGCTAACATCACCCACTTCTCAAGAGGAGTCTCCAGATGATATAAAATAGTTTGTATATATTCTGTCCAAGACACTACTGCTTTTGTCCAACCCCGTCTAGTAATTATTGGAGGGTGCTACAGTAGAAACTCCATAGTCTGTTTAAACATACTTGGCACAACCCATATAGGGTCTCATTCCATCACCTAGATAAAATGATCATGATTCTCACAAAACTTCTCTTCCATGTTATCTTGAACAATCCAATCCTCTTGCTCCACTTCTAGGGGAGAATTCTCAGCAACATATTCCACTCACCCAAATGGACCATCTCTTCATAGAGGCATTTCCCTACAATAAAAAACATGAGTTATAGAACCCCAATCGAAAATTTCAAAAATATATAATGGATGTATCTTCACTAGCAAAAAACAAACCATTTCACATTCACCCCAAAAATAGGTCTAATCCTATCATGTACCCAACCATCAACAATCCCTAGTAAGGTCATGGAAAACATGACGTAACTAAATACACGACTAACCTTATCATGTGTCATTACTTAATCATTGTTTAACAAATAAATCCCATTTATAACCCATTTGTATTGTTTTTTAGACATAATTTCATCACTTTTAATAATTTTAATTGCATTCTAACCACTACGTTCCACACACCATCATGTGTTTGTGAGCGTAATATGATGTAGGTTGCTTATATTCATAGGTTCCTCGAATGATGAAAAATGAACAACCTCATTACATTCTTGAAAAGAGTAAAATATCATAAAATAATAACATCACACCACATATGCATCACCTAATGGTGAAATACTATCAAATGTAATAACACAAAACACAATAACAATTTCCACCCGCAGTGACTTGGGTATTACACGATTCTTGGGTTAACTACTCACAATAACGAGATAACTACTATGTATAGACACTGTCCCAATCTCATGTGTTTCATCTTCATATAGTATGAAATAGAATATAAATCCCCTCCTACCAATTTGTGACATCCTCAACCTGGTTGACACTAAATCGGTGCCCCGAGTCAGGTCGTCACATGAACTCAAGTGCTCATCCACATTTTCCAGAGGCTGTTGACTAGTAGTGAGGGACTAATGGGACACATGTAGAGTATGTAACATATTTACCAGAGTGAGACACAGTAGTTCACAACATCAATATCAAAAACAATTAGAACCAAAAATAATATTCATTGGCCAAAATCTCTAAAATTGTGTGCAAACCACAAGAATTAGTAAATATGACATGTAATGCTACAATGCTTAGCAAACATACCCAAAATATAAAAGACACATAGGAATACCCAGAATAGACATGACATTAAAGAGCATACCTCATCCATTCGTGTACCATGTCTAACTCAACTCCCAATCATAGGGCCCTTTCCCTTGTCCTGACCTATAAGCCTGAAATATGCTCGGGTACCCAATGGCGGCCCAAGCAGGGTGTGAGTAAAACATAAAAGGCCACCACCATTGCTGTCAACAAATATGCAGTCTACCAAATAGTTCATGAACGTGGGATTAAATAAATATAAGAGGAATGACAATTCGGGGGGGCACAAGCTAACATTCTCTACATAGCTATATAATCAATCGTTTCAATTCATTATGTATCTTTTATTACTGCCTCATCATCAATCACACAAGGTTACATGATTACATCATTTTCAAAAGCGAATAAGTAAGTCCATAACTCACTAGGGATAACATATCACAACATCCCAATATCATCACCTTGAATCCTCAGTACGAGTGGAATTCAACCATTAGGGGGCTAGAGCTCCAACGCCTTCCCTAATACATGCATTGTGGATGGAGTTAGAGCATTAATCAAACTATGCCTGTGGGTGGACCCTTAGTCCTTTTTCCTACACCTCAATCCAGGTTCACATGCCTATCCATATAGTCACAACATAAAACCATATCACAAACAAACACTACCAATACATATAGCAATCATAATCAATGACAAGAAACATGGTAAAACACATTGTGCAATAACCTGTTATCACCTTTTTCATTTACATCACGTCGAACATTTATCCCAATTCACATCCTCATTACGAGATCCCTAATCTTATTCAGTAATTATATTATGAAATTTTCTTTAACAAATTCTCCAATTTCACATACTTTTATCGATTTATCATAGTTTCTTCTTCAGATGCACTAACTTATATAAGATCATATAACACATTTCATAATACACTTACCCCAACAACAAATAAAAAATACCTCACTTATAATTCTGTTATGAATATCGACATAAAAAACAAAGACACTACATGATCACACAATAACCAAGAACTTATAGAACTAATTCTAGGTCTGGAAAGTATAGGCGCACCCCTGGGGTGTCCCTCCAAATGTCAAGTGATCCTCTAAAAGTCCCATGGAGACTATAAGGATTTTCATTTATCATTTAGTGATTAATTATACCAAATCAAACCAAAGGTTCAAAAACACCACAAGGGGTTACCAAGAAATA
Organism: Viscum album; assembly: GCA_963277665.1. NCBI lineage: Eukaryota > Viridiplantae > Streptophyta > Magnoliopsida > Santalales > Viscaceae > Viscum > Viscum album. The sequence goes on along the minus strand of OY728138.1, from coordinate 578,432,374 downwards.
AACCCAACCACACAAAAATCTCAAACTAAACTATGGTATATAACTTATAGACCACATACCATGAATCATTTGATGAATCAACTCCCAAATGTGGAATTAGATCAGGATTCAACCACCTATTAAAGAATTATCATAGACCTCATTAAAAAAAGGTTTTAGAGATTCAACATGAGATGGAAGAAAGATAGAAACCCTAATCGATAAGAATAAGTAAATAGGAAATTAGACTTATTTGAATCTCTGATTCACAATAGAAGGCACTCAATGAGAACTATAGATGTGGGAGAATTACCCATTGGAATATCATGGGATATTTGGATAATCACTAGGGTTTAAGGAGGAAGAATATATAAAATCAAGAGTTAGGTTTAAAAATCCCTTAATGGATATTTTAAAATATTCTCAGCTTTATTGGGCTTCATGATTTACCCACACAGTTTTCCAAACTATGTGTAAACTGTACGAGAGGTACTATCCCAAAATCACCATTTTTCATGGTTTCCCAGCAATTCTTCACTCTTAGTTTAACCTTGTGATAACCATGTGCTATCCTCTATCTAAGTCTACAAAATTAATTGGGGTTATCCGCACGGTATTCCCTAAAAGTGTGTAAACTGCGCAGCATGCCAATTTTTTTTCTCTTCTTTCATGCTCCAAACCATTGAAAGACCCTGAAGACATCTCATGAACTATGGGAAACACTTATTTGACCAAAATTAGGCCCTTAAACTAAATAATAATAAAAAATTTACTGTAGAAATATTCATATACCTTAGAACCTTCCTACATTAGGACGACTAATCTTCAATCCTTTCTTCCTAAGCATCATTGAGCTTCTAAAGCAATGATATCAAGCCTCTAAACTTGCATATATGACTCCCAATCTCAATTATCTTCCTATAAATTTCCATGATTCCAAAAAAATAACCAAATTCACAACCTTCCCCCACAAGACCTTCTCACTATGATCCATAATAATCACCAGATACTCCTCAAAAGATGCATCAGCCTCCAGCTCTACATCCTCAATGTTTAACACATGAGATAGAATAGGTTGATACTTAGGGAGTTGTGAGTCAGGGAAAAAAATTTACATTCCATTATACCATTGTTGAAGATCCCATTGGTAAGCCACCTGTCTGATCTTCACTACAATCTCAAACAAGCCCACATACCTAGGTGATGACATTCCCTTCTTATAAAGTCGATGGTGACCCAACCTTGGTGACATCTGATTAAACACACTCTTTCCTACCATGAACATGAGTGGTCAACAATGGTGATCATCATATGATTTTTTCATAATCTCTCTTGTTTTCATCTTCTTTAGAATTAATAAAACATTCTCATTTTTCTCTTATACGATACTTGGTTCTAACATCTCAGACTCCGCAGCTTTTAACCGTGAAAAAAATATCTATTAAGGCTCCCTTAGATTTTCCCAAAATTTTCCTAATGAAAGGTAATCTAAAAACTGTTGTTTTATGAAAACACTACTAGAAGAAATTTCAGTTCTCACAAAGCTCCCAAATCCAGAATACTTTCTCTCATCATGCCCACGACTCCCTGAATTATATGCTATGACTGCCCATATGTATGTGGGTGATATGTCATTCTTAAAAAACACATGGTTTCCAAGAACATTCTATATCCCCTGGCATAAGAGAGATTTGAAAAGCAGATCATGATCTAAAATAATGTTTCTTGAAACACCAATAAATATCACTACCAATCAAACATATAACTCACCCAATTATTTGATTGAATATGTTTTGTGGATCATCATGAAATGATACAATTTAATCAACATATCCACAACGACCCATATTGAATCATTCTTTTAAGATTTCATCAAAAGGCCCACTATAAAATCCTTTATTAAATCATTCCTCTTTCTTTCCATAATGGGTAATGACTGTAATAAGTCACATGTCTGTTGATGCCCAGACTACACATGTTGATAGCTTAGGTAGTGTGTAACAAAACCTACAACCTCTTTGTATATTCTTAGCCATCAATATTGTCGAAAATTTTTATGATAAATATAGTAAAACTATGATGTACTACCACCTTTTATGAGTGGAACTTGTGCATAAATTCTTCATGATCACCCACTGGTACCAAAACATGTCCCTGAACAAATATGACTCCATTATAACCCATATCCCAACTAGAAGGTGACTCATAGACTTTAAAACATCCTATCATGGCCAAACACTCTAGATCTTCCAGCAGACATTCCTTGAACCTGCTCAAAATCATAGAATCAAACTTTTTAGATTAATGGGTCATTTTTTTATTTACCATATTATACCTCTAGGTGCATCTCAACAAAAAAGACAGCATTTTGGATTTAGAGTTGGATTGATAAAACACATGATTTTGAGTCTTCCGTCTCATAGAATCTGCAACACTATTCCCTTATTGTAGTGTGTAAACCAACTGAAAATCAAAGTATTGTAGGTACTCGACCAACCTACACTTTCAAGTAATAAAATCCATCTATTAAAAGATTTACTTATGATTTTTATGATCAGTAAACACCACAAACATATCTCTGAACATAAATTTTCTCCAAAAATTTAAGGCTTAAACTAAATCAGCTAGCACAATAACATGGGTAGGGTAATTTATTTAATTAGCCCTCAACTATTTTGATTTGTAAGTTACAACCTAATCATCCTATATAAACACTGCCCTAATTTTCACACCAGATGCATTACAGAACAAGGTGTAATTCATACTCAATTAAAGTAGGACCAGAATCCATTTAGTAGTCAAAAGATTCTTCAAATCTTAAAAATCCATTTCTCATGCCTTAGACCAATCAAAATTAATTCTTTTATTAGTTATGCTTGATAGTGCCACTACCAAACGAGAGAAATCTATAATGAGTCTTCGGTAGTAGCAATCCAAACCTATAAAAACTATGGATATTAAAAACATTTTTAGGCTTATCCTAAGACACCATAGCCTATATCTTCTCCTGATCAACTCAAACGCCTGAACTGGAAATGATGTTACCCATGAAATTAAATTTATCCATATAGAACTAGAATATTAATATCTTGTAATAAATCATATGCTCTCTTAGTTTACTCATGATGATTCCAGTATGTTTGGTATGATCATAAAGAGTTTGTGAGTAAACCAAGATGTGATCAATAAATAAAACCATGAAATGATCTATATAAGTGTGAAATATCTGATTCATTAACACCATAAACATAGTCAACTCATTGGTAAACAATAACGACATCACTATATATTCATATAGTTTTTACTTACTTCAGAAACCTATGTATTGAATGTTAGAAGGTATCACCCTCAACTGATGGTATCTAGATCTCAAATCAATCTTAGAGAACACAACACACCCCTAGGTTGGTCATACATGTCATCAATTCATGGAAGTGGGTATCAGTTCTTAACCGTCATCTGATTCAACTTCTTGTATTCAACACATAACCTCATTTACCCATCAGACATATTAGCAAAGAGCATGGGTGATCCCCATGTATAAATACTAAGTTTAATGAACCCTTTTATCAAACTCTTACAGGTAAACATTATGTTCCTAGAGTTCTTCCGGCACCATTTTATATGGTTGAATAATAACTAGTTCTTCCTATCGAAGCAATTCAGTTTTTAACTCCATGTTATTTTTCTGGAGGTAGGCCATATAAATCCTCTTGAAAAACATCATGAAACTGATACACCATTGTAGGAATGTCTTGTTTCACCACCTCTACATCATCAATGAATAAGGAATTCCACTTAGGCTATGAGTTTCCCCATCTACTGACATATTGGCTATGCATGCATTTCATGTACATCCCACTCACCATGCAAGACATAAGTGTCTCCATCAAGATATGTGACTGTGACCCCATTATTATAATAGCCGATATGGGACAAATACATCATTAGAATGTCCATACCCAAAATTAGGTCAAACCCAATTATCTCAAGGAAAAACAGGTTCTATAAGAAATGATAACCACAAAACTCTATGGAAAACCTCTACATTGTCTCATATCCTCATCTCCCACCCCCAATAGAGTATCAATAGATATTACCCCGCACACATATTTCACAGTGAGGCCCAATAAAACCCAAAAATATATAGAGATAAAAGAGTGTGTGGAACCTGTGTCAAATAAATAATTAGTGATTTTGGAAGCTAGAAGAATTGTACCTCGAATTGTATAGGGTCCAGCATCACCACCTCTAGGTGTTGACTGAACTGTGTGATGCTTGCCAATATCTCTACCAAGGGATCCATCCTAGATACCCTACACTACAGTATCATATTGGTGGAGATGGTCTTGTCTTAGAGATCCTTTCCCTTCAACCCTAAAGGTATGGCCATTAGAGCTCCAAATACATGCCTGCTACAGGGTGATTGAACCCCTGACTAGACATGGTATCTAAATTTTATTCCAATCCATGCTTGGTTGCGTAGGGTTCTTACAAAGCCTCTCTATATGTCCCAACCTTCCATAGGAATGACACTAAACAAGTGATCAGGGACACTAACCTCATATCATCCTCGACCTTCAACAATGATAACAGAACACCTGATCAACACTTTGAGAATATACCCCTCTTTTATAACTATTCTTCACACGTTCGCCTTTTTGAAACATCCAAAATGAAAATTCACTCCCTCAGAGATGTGCCATATTTCTACCCTGATGTAATGTTAAGTCATCCTCTAGAACCTCCCTTTAGGTTCACTTATGAGATAAGGGCTTGTTCCACTACCTCTACAAACCTCTTCCGATGTAATATGTTCACCGAGTACTATTATCATGCTTAAGCACATTCGAGAAGTATTTTTTCATTGTATCCTCATCTCCAGCCAGCATTCAAATGAATTGGAATATGTCTATGTAAGGAAAAGAATAATACATCACTGACACAACACCAAAGTCAAACTCATAAAATCTACAGCTTTCTCTTGCCTGAAGGATTCATGGTAGTGATCTTCTTGATGAATTTCCTTGAAATCCTTTGAGTCCATTCCATCAACATGCCCCATATGAATGATAATATCCCACTAGCTCTTGGGATTACCTCTTAAATAAGTAGGGTGATAACATGACTAACATTTCAAGCGGAGTCTTTAGATTATCAGGAATATTATATATAAACTATATCCAAAACACTACTGCCTCTAGCCAACCCTCTCTGGTAATGGTTGGAGGGTGCTGCATCTGAAACTCCTTGGTCAGTTCAAACTTACTATGTATAGCCTGACATGGGTCCCATTCCATCATCCACATTAAAATTAGCTATATTCTCACAAAATGTATCTTCCATTTTATCTTGATCCACCAGATCCTTATTCTCCACTATAGGGGTAGCATTCTCACCAATGTATTCCTGTCACCCAACAGTCACATGTCTTCAAGGAGGAATTTCTCTACAATAAAAAAATGTGGTTTAGAACCCCAACCATAAATCATATGAAAATATAAATAAATGCTCTTCAGTATCCAATAACAAACCATTTCACATGAACCATACTAATAGGTCTGATCATACTTGGTACACTGCCCCCAACCATCCCAACTAAGATAATAGAAAACACAATGAAAATATATCACACGAATACCCTTATAATGTTTAATACTTTAATTATTATTAACCATTTCTCTCCCCTTTTAACCCTTTTTTATTATTTTGTTAGGGATAATTTTTACCAAATTTAAGAATGTAAAATTCTGTCTACCCTCTATGTTACTCATGCTTATCCCATGTGTGTTCCTATAATGATGCGATTCACTTATATACATTGGTTACTAGAATGAATCTTGAATGAAAAACCTCATTCCATTCCATCCACAAGTAAAATAAAATAAAACAATAACATCACACCACATAAGAATCACCCAATGGTGAAATATCATCAAATGTATTCACAGACAACACCAATAACAATTCTATCCCTTGGTTACTTGGGTGTCCCCCCATATATGGGTTAGCTATTCCATGGAATGTGAATATTAAAAAGGCCCGACACTATCCTAATATCATATCTAACATCCCCAAATAATATGAAACAGAAAATAACTCCTCTGACACAACATTGTAAAGCCCCAAACCCGGGTACCACTAAATTGGGGCCCTGGGTCAGGTCTCCACATCGCCACACGTGATCTTCCCCATACACGAGAGGTTAGAAACTAGAAAAGAGGGTCTAATGGGTCATGTGGGGAGACTATATACACATTTCTAGTGTAAAAATTAGAATATCACATTTTAAATAGAGAAAAAAAACAGAAACAAACAATAACATGCATATATAAACATCTCCAAAATTGGGTGCACATTTCAAACGACCATAAATATGTTATGTAATGCTACAATGCTATGTGAAAAACCCAAAAATAAATAAAAATAGTATAATCCACACAATGGTCATGACATAATGTCTATAAACTCATCCTTTCATGCCCCATGTCCAACTCAACTCCATAGCATAGGGCCTTTGCCCTTGTCCTGGCCTACATGCATGAAATCTGGTCGGTAACCCAATAGTGTACCAAACATGGTGTGAGTCAAAAGTCTGTCACCAGTGATGTATAAAAATATTTAGTAGAAAAAAATAGATAATTCAATTTAAATAAATAAAAGTAAAAAAAGTAAATACAAGTTGGGTTCACTAGTTAACAATCTATACATAGTTATACTAACCTTGATGCCAATTCATTTTCTCTCTTTTATTACTAGGTCACTATAAATCACATAATGTTCAGGGAAAAAATCATTTTCACTAGGGGATACGTAAGTTCTAAAATCATAAGGGATAACACATCACAACATCATAATATCATCACCTCAAAGCCTTGGTCCGGGTGAAATACAACCATTTGGGGGATAGAGCTCCACCCTATTTCCTAAAACACGAATTGCCGGTGTATTTAGAGCATTAGTCCAACTCAACTCGGGGGGTGGACGCTCTGCCCTTTATCCCACACCTCAGGCTATGTTCAAATGTTTATCCATCCATTCACCACATAAATCCACTTCATAACCAAAATCAACCAATCCATGTAGAAATCATAATCCATAGTAGGAAACCTGATAAATCAAATTTTTCCATTACCCGTTATCAAATTTCATCAATTACATCAGTTATCCAACTCATCCAAATTCTCATTCTCAAGCCTGCCTCCTTTATGAATTTAAATAATTCCCTTATAAAATTATTTTTAACATATTCTCACCTTTCACATAGAATTATAAATTTATCATGTTCACCGCATCACATGCACTAACTCACATAGGCATGTCGAAAATATTTCATAATACTCTTACCCATACCAAAGAAAACCAATACCTTAATTGGACTTCTATTATAAATTTCATCATACTCAACAAGGGATCTACATGATCACCAATTAACCTTGAACTTACTTCACTATTCTTGGTCCAAAAAGTATTAGCGAACGCCATGGGTGGCGCTACAATAGTCAAGTCATCATCTAAGTGTACCATGGGGACCATGAGGGTTTACATTCATAATTTATATGTTAATTATACCAAAAATCACCAAAGGATCAAGATCACCATAAGTGGTAACACATAAATAAACCTAAGCATGAACAAATTTCAAACCAAACTATGTGTTATAACTTGTAGACCACCCACCTTGACTTGGTATATGAATGGACTCCCAAACATGGCCTTAGATATGGATTCAAGCACCTTGTGAAGATTTATTCTATATCTTACCGGAAAAAGAGGGTTTTAGATCTTTGGAAGGATATTGAAGAATGATACAATTCTTAATCAAGAAGAAGTAGCACTAAGGATATTAGATTTACGAAAATCAACGATTCCAAATGATAAAACTCTAAACTACTGAGATGTGAGGGAGAATCACACTTGGAAGCTCTTGATACCTCTGTCTTGGCATTAGGTTTTCAAGGGGGAAGAAATGAGGAAATCCCATATTGGGGTTAAAAATCCAATAATTGAATTTTTGTAAATTTCTCAACTATATTGGGTTGCACAGTTTACCAACACGGTTTTCAAAAACATTCACAAACTTTGTGAGAGCTAATATCCTAAAATCACCACTTCTCACAATTTCCTTGGAATTTCTCACAGTTATCTTAACAATGTGTTAACCATGTGCGAGCCTCTATCTAGGGCTACACATTTACTTATGGAACTCTGCACAGTTTTCACTAACTGTCTACAAACCATGACACATTCACATAATTCCTTTTTTCCTCCACATTCGTTGCCAAAACCCACTAGAACTCCCCTAGACATCTCATTAACTTTTGGAAACACTTATTTGAACAAAATAATGGACTTGATCTGAAACATCAATGAAATCATACCTTTATGAAATCTCAGATATTATAGTATACATTATTTTTTTCATTCAATAATAAATTTTTAAAGAATATTTTCTCACAAATGTCCACATTACCCACAAATCAATAAATAGTCTTTCATAGTAATTAGCAACATAAAAATTATATTTTGTTACACTTTTCAGTATTTCATCACAATAATTCTCTTATAGACCCTTTTATAAATATCAAACATTATATAATAATATTCAAAACCTATTACTTGGAGACATGAAAAAGAGGTGAGGTTCACTACTTAGTAACTATAAAAAGATCATATAATGAATGAAAACATGAGGAATGCATAAATATCATAATTAATGATCAAATAAACTTATATTCCAATATAAAAACCTATTATAGTAACATAAGATATGAATATATAATTATTGATTCATAAACTATATTACCACACTCAAAACACATAAATATATCCATGTAACATGAATATATTTTGTAAATGTTCAAAATACATTAAAAATAAGTAATAACCTTGTAAAAATACATTTCAATGAAATTAAATGAATCTTGAAATTTCAGAATATCATCATGAAAAATATGAAAAATGTGAGTCAAATATATTGATATGAATAACTCTATGGAGAAATTCCTTATTCTCATGCTTATGTGAACAAAATCATTATGTCTAAGAAAAATCATATGAGAAATCCCATCATTCCCACATCTTTTTGATTAAACTCATTATATCCACACATGAATATATCATGAGATATAGACATAAACCATTTCATTGGATGAGAACATGCGACTCCAACCATCATTATTTATACTAATGTTTGGTTATTAAAAACACTCATAAACATTTCCTAATAAACCCATTGAAATAGGATCCATTCCATTAAAATTAAAAATATTGAAATTAAAATTTTATAATTAACTCATGTAAATATAATTGGTTGAATAAACTATAAAAAATAGAATTAATTGATTTTTTATATAGAACAAATTAAACTAGAAATTTATTTTATAACACCAACTATAAACATGATATAAATTGATTGACACTAAAAAAAGGATCTCCCAAAAATAGTAACATATTAATAAAATAATGGAGGGTAAAATTGAAATTTAACTTCATTTTTATTTGATATTTTTTAATATAAATATTTAAAAAAGGAATAAATAATGATCTTCTATGAAAACATTTCAAAATCATTGATTTAAAAGTTATAACATGTATCTCTATTTAAATATTATTCTATGTTTTCATAAAAAAATTAAATAGGGAAAAAATAAAATTATTTTGATCGAATTTAATTATATTCGTTAAAAAAATTCTAATAAATCATAATTAAAAATTAACTTCTTTGAAAATTAATAAAATAGAAAATTTGAAAAGACCATAAAAAGAGATTGAGTTACCAAGTCCCTAACATATACTGTTGACTTCCATAAAATAATTTCATCCTATATTTAAATAAAGGTAATAATTGTATGTAAATATTTAAATATATATATATATATATTATATTTAAACACTTAATTAATAATAAATCATTTTATGTAATAAATTATTGAAATAAGTTTCAAAAATTAGGATGTAATATTTTTAACCATTTTAATTGTTTTTGTGAGGTTTACATGGTCACAAATTTCCTGATTATATGTAATATCATATCATGAGATATAATATATAACACAATTTTTTTAAACAAATAACTAATATCATTCCATATGTGTTTTAGTTAAACTTCTTTAAATTAGAATTTAGGATGTCTAGTTTCAAATAATATAGTAATGGAAATTTATAATGTAATTATATGTTATAAAATTAAAACAATATTTAATTAACCAGCTAATAATTATGATTTTATTATTTTAATTACTCATTAGATTTCTAATCTGTATAATTTAACCTTTTTTGGTTTCCTTTTTCATTGGGTGAGTAATGTTGAAATGGAAATTGGGAGGGTACCTGTACTAGTTGTGTTTCAGATTTGTTGTAGTTTTCTGCTTAAAAAATCATGTTATTTGGTCACATAGAGATTACACACCAGGTAATGGGAGTACAAGTCATTATATTCCTTTTGGGTAGAAGCAATGAACATTATACATAGTGGGACTGCTTTATAGACCATGTAAATGGTTCACATCATGTTAAAGAAATATAATTTTTTTAATAAAATGGAGAGGATTTTTTGTGAATGAGAGCTTCATAGATAACACGACATTAAATTGGGTTTGAGGTCATGTAATAGTCATGATTTTTCATCATAGGGTTCTTCCAGGGAGGTTTCTTATTTTATTTTCCATAGGACTCCTATATCTCAACCTAGAGGCTCTACTTAGGTGATTTTGGGTGGTTCCCTATCTTTTGGACCACTTCATTCTGTGATTGATCACCATTGAAAAAGGATTGATTCTATAAGTTTACATAATCCATTCGGATCTTCTATTCATTTAGTTGTAGATGTTTTTTTGGCTATGGATGTGTTTATATGGTGTTTTCTATCGATCATTTTCAATTTCATGGAATACGATTCCATTCAAAAGTCATTCTCTTGGTTTTTTATCCCCATTGTCGATGGTGGCTAGGTTTCTTCCGTGATGAGGCATGCATTTTTATACAATGATTTATTTTTTTTAATTTCATTTACATAATAATAAATTCATTAGGTTTTTTTTTATTAGAAGTGAAATGTGGTTTCAAATGATTTTTTTAAAATAAGTAATTATTCTTAAAAATGTGTTTTGCATTAAGGACATATTAACTAGATTTGGAAAAGGGTTTTCAATCCTCCAAGTGGATTAAAAAGGAATTGAAATAGTTTTATTAAATTGTGATCATGGATTTGAAATGAATTTATATAATTTAACATTGGGATCCTTTGGTGCTTCAGGGAAGAGGCACGTGTAGCCATAGTGTCTGTTGCACCAATAAGAGGTATTCTTTTTTTATATCAACTTGATGGAATCGATATTATTTGGATAAAAACTTATGCATGTTTAGGATCCTTAGATTATATATCTCATTTTAATATAAATTTAGGCTCAATAAAAGTTTTTTCTATATTTATATTTATTTATTATTTGATTTTTTACCATATTATTTCTCAGATGTTTCTATAAGAGGTTGTATCACATAACATTGTATGACAGGTTCTTTCATGGATAAATTTATTTATTAATTCATATATATTATTTCCTATTTTATCAATTAAAATTTCCATATTTTTTTTCTAAATATGAATGGATTTTATAAGAAAATGATTAAATTGAAAAATTATTGAAAAATGGTTTGGTTTTATGAAAAATATTTATAAAATTGTTTTGATTTAAAAGATAGAATTGTTGAATTAATGATACTATAATTTGTATAGAAACTGTAGTGATATCTAACTTAACTTGGATCAAAACCTATTTCATACATTGGTCATTTGTAGATTTTTTTATAGGATTTTTTTTAAAAATAAAACAGTAGTATTAGAAAGATGGATTCATTTTTTGTTGCAGCCTTCTGTTCGGGTTAGTCTATTGGTGACTTTTGGTCACATGATGTATTGGCTTACTCTCTTGGTTTTCGTTATTTTATTTAGATTTTATATATTTATGGAAGATAATATATTTCTTCAAAATAATTTTATATTATTTATAGTTATTATTATATTAATGTGTTCTTTATGATATCCAATTTTACATATATTATGTGATGAGTTGGTTCAAGTGATTTGTCATGTAGGCCTAGTTAGGTATGATAAAATTTGGTATAAAATGTATTCTCATAATGACGTTTGTTAATACTACCTTAGTTTTTTTCTTTGTATTTTTTATACATGACGTATAAATGTCATTATTTAAATAGTATGAGAAAAAATTGGGTTTGGTTATGTCACTTCCATGACTGAAACAATGTAACCGTAAGTGGTTATGGTGTTTTTACTAGGTTTGAGGCTGGGAGTTTGATTTCGTTTGAATGATCTATTTGTGATGTTTATTTTATTTTATATGGATTTTTAAATATGGTATTTCTTGGTTTCTTTTAAATAATAATGTTTTAATTATTTATTATCAATACCTGAATTTTTTTTTTAATTTTGAATTTGGTCTTTATTTTTAATTTTATCTTTTTTTAGATAATCACTCTATGGAGAGATATTTAAAATATGATATGGGAAGCTAAGAGAAATCATCCATAAAATAACTCTCTTGTGTACCCTCCATTTTTAAAAGATGTTATCCATGTTATTCATAATCTCTACCTAGTGGGTCCCAAGAACACATGACACATGGTGGATAATGGATCTGAATTTACTAAGAATCATCCAACAGCCATTCATTGTGAAATTGAACTCAAGAATATAAGGAGTGTAATTAGTGAATAAATAGGAACATTATCTTTCTAAATACATTTGGTGAATCTAAGGCAAACCATCCTTGTATATGTTGAAAGGACTAGGAAAGATCTAGTTTGACAATTTTTTTAAAGCAATGATGGAAGAGGGTATTTTCAAGGCATCCTTTAACAAAATATTGTAGTATAATTTTTACAAAAAAGCATTATGTTCACTTGAGAACTAATATTTTATGACCATGATATAGGGATAGAGTAAAATCATAGAGTATTATACCCATTTTTCTATGTTGGTGTATTTTGAATCGAATTTATCACCAAAGAGTAACTGAAGGATCTAATGTTATATTTACGATTAAGGCCTAATATTTGGTCAATTTTTATAATAATGTTCCTTCCAACCATTGTAGAAATAGTCAAAAAGGTGGGTTTGGATGAGGCAGACAATGTTTGAAAGAAATATTTTAGTGGAGATTTAGTTGGTCTCGTACCTACACATTATTTAATATCTGGCCAAAAGAGTAAGCATAAGAATAGTTTCTGTATTTAGGACTAGTTTAAATGTATTCAATATGGTACCATCTAGTTTTCTACTTCCAATGTCGAATGTGAGGTCATACCAAGACTAACTACCTATAGGCTCCCAAGGCATCCATTTTTTTGGATGAGTTGGATAAATATAAAGGTTTTTTTAAAAAATATACCTCATGGATGTAGGTAATGATCCTATCTCACCTAGGGTATATTGGTTCAGGGAGATGTATCCAAGGTTTCGGGTTAAAATACTCATGCTAAGAGATATTTTCATGTGGCTTTGTTAATGAGGCTTAATGAAGTAGAATTTTTTCTATGGGAATATGAATTCAGGTTATCTATTATTAAAGGTATTGGGTTTATCTTGTCTTCTATGGTGAAATATTTTTTTGATAAAGGAGATTATACTTTTTTGATATCATTAATATAGTATCAAAGTTGGGATTCTCATGGAATATTATTCTAGTATTATTAGATTTTTAATGAATGTTGGAAATCATTCTAAAAAAGTTTATATATGTCATGCATGTCTTCTAATGATAAGAATATAGTGGTTATATTTCAGACCTAAATATATTGTACTCTTTATCATCATAAAAAATTGTAACCACCTTCTTCTTAAAATATTTTTTTGCCTCATGGTAATAAATTCAATCCATACAAAGGATTATATCAAATTAAATCATGGTTATGATGATGAGATCAACTGGTGAAGAACATTTATTTATTTTATGGGAACTAAATCACAAAACATTGTTGCAACGATACTTCCCTTAAGAGTTTTGACTAACAACTTCCTTTTTATATAAAATTGGAAATATCTAATTTTCTTAGTGAACTGGGAAGAGATAAAACAATGTGATGGTCCATAATCAAATAATGCATTGGATAAACTTGAGGATACCATTAAATTACCCACCACTACGTTGATTGGAGCTTCAAACTCAATAGTAGTGATCTCCTAAGCTCTTCCCTTCTTTCATGTCCTTTTCATAGGTAAGTTTCCTAGGCGCTTTGGACATTCATTTTTGTAATGCCCCATTTATCAATAGTTGTAGCATTCAACATTAGCAGCCTCTTTCTTTCCCATATAATCACGAGCCTGGTAGCCTTTTTCATCACACTTGTAATAGACTCCCATTTGCTTCAGGAAAGTACCAGTGTGTTTCTTCCTAGATTTACCATCAGATGGATATTCAACTTTTCCCTTCTTCCCCTTATTTCCAATTCCAAGTGTTTTCATCAGATATTTTCTTCTCTTGATTTGCATTAAAGTTGTAAGACGTAAGGAATTTCTTTTCTATCTAGATAACACATGAGACAATATCTTAATATGATGAGAATGATTGGCAGACTAATACTCGATGTAGAAATGGTTTTAACCCATCAAAGAATCGATCAATATTACTCCTTGGGTTATTATATAATCTGCTGCATTACTTACTAACCTTGTAAAGTTCGCCTCATACTTTGAGACATTCTCATCCTCCTTTTGCCTCAGACTCAAAAATTTATGTCCCATATTTGCTCGATGGTCATGAGAAAAATAGTTTTCAAATAAAATCTCTTTAAACACCCTCCATTCAATATTTTATACATTTTCATTATCCTTAGTTTTCTGAATTAATGACCACCATTGATCTGAATCTCCCGTGAGCTGATAAACTACCATGAAATTTTTTTCCCTTTCGCAACTCCCCAAATCTAGCAATTTTTTTCTAAGGAATGTATCCATTGCATAGCTAAAAATGGATTTTTAGTCCCATTTAATGTTGTATATTTTTTCCTCATGAAGCGGTGTATCATTGATCCTCCACAATGTAGATTAGGGTGCTCCAAACGAGTAAGGTTATTATTTATAACATGAGTGAGGTTTCCCAGAATGGTTATAAGCAGATCAGCACTGGTTGCATCACTAGCTCCACTATAATTATATTTAGTAGAAGGGAAATCCCTATTTGGATTGTGTGCATTGATATGATTTACATTCCTTCCACTAGGCTCCATTTCTAAACAATGGCATATAGTAGATTAGTTTATGAATCACAATACATAATTCCTAACTTGTAAAACACTTATCATAAATTGAAATGTTTATGGATATAATCCATAAACATAAAAATAATTTATTTTAGGATTTATAAACTCATACATCCTTCATAATGTGTTGTATAGATAATGTGAATTATCCTAAGAATATCTCTTAGGAGTCTCGTAACCAAGAGTGCAACAAGGCTCGTTGTCGTGTACCAGGATACCTTGTGTCATGTCCAAAACTCTTTACCATAGTTTTCACACCTAGGTACATCAAATCTAGAGTCTCCTATACCTTATAATATGATGAAATGTATGAAATTTTTATTGGAAGACTCACAAAATATCTATATTACTAAAATTCTAGGAAGTTCTTCTATACAAATCCTCAAAGTCTATCATAGGGTAATGTTCTCTAATCAGGGGTTTTCTAAATCTTTTTTCCACGGTTTGTAATAAACATCCTTTGATACCAATTATAACGCCTGACCTGTGTTACCCATAGTTGATTCATTATTACATAACATTGGCCTCATCACAAGGGATCAAATCCAGAATGATCGATTAGTTTAGTATCCTTGGAGTTACTATATACATACATAATTTTTACATTACATCGTAGGATAAAAACATCAAAATCATATTTTCCCATTTGAACACAATAATATCCATGTCCTATCCTTCTAGGTCAACATTTAAATACTTCTTCACATTCAGGGAAAAATAAAACATAGAAAGGGGTGAGGTCAGATGCTTAGTAAGGATAACAATATAGCAAAAAACATTTATAACAAAGAATAACCATTTAAGGAAATGTATAAAACTAAAACAAAATCCTTTTTAAACATAAAAATAATCATAATATGGAAAATATAAATCAAACTAATAAAATTAAAATATTCACATGGATATTATACTAGTCGAATAATCACATTTAATATCAATTTCAATTTTCATAATGATAGAATGCATAATGTCGGACATCATAACCACATAGTCAATGCCTAATTCCAAGAATAAAAATATGTTTTTTCAAGGCCTTGTTCCAAGACACTAGTTTGTCTCATAGACCTATCGATGCATCATGGAGCTATAACGAGCTCCACTCATCACATACTATTTCCAATGCATTCATCATATGAAATGGTTGAAACATAACATTACGATTATTATTAAAAATAGCTTATGAAATGTCAATAATTTAACCATGAACCAATAATGGTCTAAGAATAACACATCCACAGTCAAACATATCACAAAACCTTAAATAAAATATTGATGATTGTATCATAATAAATCAATATCAAACAAGTGAAAAATACATCAAAGGATGTTAACATAGAATAAATCAAAACTACTTGAGAGAAATTTCTATTTCTATTTTCAAATCATTTAACAGTCACATAATTATAAAATAATTGTATTTTAAATAATATTATAAAATTTTTAGGGAATCATTGAAGGTGTTATAACGGCTGAAAATATCCACACTCATCATATAAGTCAAAAAAACATTCTTACCTTAATCTGTCGATAATGTCATAAAGTACCTTGTTTGGAAAATGAAAGAATGATTCCATTCAAACCATTTTATAAAAATTCAAATTAGGGTATAAATGATTTTTACCTATAGTCTTGTAAATATTTAAAATGATTTGAAATACATTTTTATGAATCACATATGTGGAAGATAAAGTGGCCCTAGGAGATACTCATGTATAAACAACCTCAGATAATGAAGAGATTATAGAATTTTCCCTTACCTTTACATTTCATTGATCGAGGTTACCTTATAATCTTGTATCATAGATTAATCATTGTTCTTAAATTATAAAAGAACCACATAGATAAAAATGATATCATATATGATATTCTAATATTGCATGGTTAGTAATATTTATGTATTATCATCGTTTCAGGTGTTAACTGATTTATTTTCCTTTATATGCTTGGTTATGTAAGACATATTTTTCATTGATATGATGTATTTGATTCATATTCATAATTATATTAAGTTCATAAACCATATTTTTAATCACAAAATGAAAATTATTCTTGAATGGTTTTGATGGGTATGAATTTCATCACATTTGTGGAGCTGGTAATCCGTACGTATGCACGAGTGACAATATAATTCAATTAGTAGTGAAATATTATATAATTGGATGGTATATAATATATACAGAATCCTTAAAATGTTATATTTTTTATTTACATCAGTTATACTATTTATTATACCCATTCAAATAAGTATGTGTTTGAATAACAAACTACACCACAACGTGGAGACGGTAAGCCATATGTATGCATGTACGGTGACTTGTCATTAATTGGATGGATAAAATTATGAATATGGTTTTCAAATATTTATAATAACATCACGGTATGTATATTCTACTGAAGTTATTTTTTTTTGAAAAACACTGAAAAAGGATGTGGAAAAAGAAATGAACTTTTAAAGAGGTGGTAAAATTATTACCTCTTCTTCTGGTGTTTCCTTTTGAGTTGATCAAAAGGACTCATTTGGTTGTATTTATTATCAAATTAATGAATCTAGGTATATTTTAGGGATTTTGGGAGGATATTTGATTAGGCTTTGGTTGAGTCAAATGGATTTAGATGAGTGATTTTGAGAGAAGGGAAATTACCCTTTTATAAGAGATGTGAGGGTTACTTTAGAAAAAACGTGAAATATTATTTTATTATACTATAATATTCGATTTATAATGGATCCAAAATAATTTATTTCGATGATAAGGTAGGTATGGGTTAAAAACACTCATCCAATAGGTTATAGACAGGTTTTGGTCAACATATTAACCATATATTTTAGATTTTACTCTCGGTTAAATAGTTTAACATTTACCATATCTCCTGGTATCTTTATATTACATGGTTAATAAACATACTCTAATATTTCAATAGAACACCGAGTGGTTAATTAATGACATATATATTACTAAATATGTCTTTGGCCAATCCTTAGCTTCTTAGGAGTATTATATCATCTAATAATATAGTATTTTTTTAAACTAATTTATGTCAATTTTGACACTATTTGGTATCTGATTTTTGTTAAAGTTCTAACTATTTTATTGCATCAAGAAAATTCATTTAATAAACCCTAAAATTTCATATTAAACATGAAAATTTGTGTAATTCATCAAAAGTATCAATTTACATTTATTTGGATATTTATAATATCAATTATTTTAATCATTCAATAATATGGAAATAAATGCATCATTATTGTGTCATAAATAAATTTAATAATTTAATGTCTAAATATTATAATTAAAATTTAATTATGTTGGAAATATTTTTATATTAATAATGAATATTTATAGTGAAATTTATCTTATGTGTATTCCTATATTAGATATGTTTTAGTTATGAAAACATGAATTTAACACTTTTAACTCGTCTTTAATTAAAATAATAATAAATGTTATAATATAATCCAAGTAGACCAAAAGGATAATTTTTTATTTGTAAGGTATATTTTGGTCATTATAAACTTATCCAATATAATTAGGACAAGTGTTAGGGTAATAATAATATCATTTTAATTTTTAATTAACTTATTTATTTTTGACCGCGGAAATTAAAACTCAAAAGTTACTATTCACCAAAAAATATATTCATCTTATTGAACCACACTTTAATTACAGATATCAATCGGGTCTTTTGGATTTTTTAAATTCAATTCACAGAAGCGGTAAAATTATGTTTTATGCAAATTTAAAAATGCACTTAGAAAGTGGGTAAAAGACAGTAAAAAGTTCAATAAAATTATATATATATATATATATATATATATTATTAATATAAAATGAATTAAATGAATTACATTGAAAATTTATTGGTATTATATACCTCTTTATACTTAATATAAATATAAATAAAATAACTAATTATTTATATAAAAAGTCAGTTTTAATCAATAATTCAATATTTTTCAATGTTCATCAAAAATTGAATGTTTTTTGAAAAATACCAAAAACTCACCTTACGATATTTTTTATATTTAAAATCCAAAAATGAAGTCCATTTTGGAAAATAAAATTTATAAATTTTTAAAAAGTCGGTATTACTATTCATAATGGCTAGTTTTATTGGTTGTAGTGTGTTAAAACTCCAAGTTGTGTACAACGCAAGCTATTGCATAATTCAATTGGAAGCATATTGTGGAAGATTGGGGTGTTACTGTAAATCATATTTATAACTTCTATACACCTTATTTAGTACTCTATGAATCTAGGAATTCTTTATACCAGGGTCCCATTTATGAGTGGGAAAAAAATTAGTAATCCTTTAATATCATCCCTGTTTGAAACTAATACATTCTTAAATATGACATGTCATAAAAAGTGAACATCACATATCTAGTACATGAACATATGGAGATCACTATAAAGTTAAGAATATTGAAAAAAAATCAAGGACCACCATAATGTTCTCTCCATGTTTTCCATGTGATGCAGATTAAGTTATATTGTCATCAACGAAAATGACCACAATTTTTTCCATGTATGGTTGGATGATCCATTTCAACAAAGATATTGACAATGTTACAGAATTCATCAAAATGAAATGAATAATTGGGAACTCATAATGTTCATGGTATCATCATAATTCCCTCTTCAAAATATTAGCCTCCTTAACCCTCAATAAGTTGTAGACCGGAAGGATATTGATTCTCATGAAGTAGCTTATGCACCATTACATGCCATTAAGGTCATTAATCCATGATAAAGTGTGAATTTTATTTATCATTACCTAGTTTGTGAAGTCATAATCAAGAAAATACTCAACATCCCTTCTGTATTTTTTGTCATGAACAAAACATGATCATCCTATTGGGTCACACTGGGTATAATAAATCCCTTCCATCAAAGGTCTTACTATTATTAAAATTCCCCTTGCAAAAACATGGGTCCATCCAATATGTTGGTGAAAATATCATGCCATCCCTGGAGAAATTCCATGTAGAAAGAAAAAATTTGATGGGAGGTAAACCTATAATATCTTTAGGAAGGATTTCCTCATAAAACTCCACCATCATAAGAAACTAGAAGCTAATTTCATTACCTACTACAATGGTTATATAAACCAATTAATAATATTTGCTATAACCTCTAACACATGAACTCGTTGTACTCCACCATAGATGATTTGTCACCTAAGAAGGGAAAACACATACCAAATTCTTGGGTACACTGTAACCCTCACTACTAGAAGTCATCTAAAAAGGATTGTAAGTATCCAATCCATGTTATGGGAAAAAAAGGGCCCAAATTTTAGATATGAAAGTATTATATATGTTTTTCTATATCACCTCCTATAGCTTGGTCACACTGTATTTAAATGTGATTCATCACTAATCCTTTGTGCAGGAACATTGAAAACAAGGTCAACGAAAAAAAAGGATCAACCAGAAACATTAATAATCAAATATAGGATATTCAATTGGATAATTGGATGGATTTCATGACATAAAAAAGTGAACTAAATAACATATTACGTATCTTGTAACTTGATCTCACACAGTGTCTTGAGTTAACAATTCCATACTTCTTTAAATCTTTCATTAACCTTTCATGTAGGACCGCTTTAGTAAGAGACTTCTCTAACACATTAGAATAGAAAAATATTATTAAAAATAAATTTTTAAGTAACTCATCCTTTAATCCTCACCATTCCTTATATTGGTAAGCATTAACTCATCCACATAATTTTAATCATGTCACAATAGTGAATATTCATTGGGGAAGTTCCCATCATCCATTCATGATCGAGGTCACATTGAAAAACAACATATGAATGGAATGATAAGGTCTAGAATATCCCCCGACAAATCTCACTACCTAGTAAACCATCATGCTGGGTCCTCTCCATGTTGTAATTTCAGAGAAAATGGTCATACCATACTTATACCACCAGATAAGTGGGATATATTTTACTATGTAGCATTTGTGATCTCCATACTTGAAGTTTATTGGGCATACCCAACACTAGTATGGTATCATATGACACCTCTATGTACAAAACATCTCATTAAGAAAACTAGTCACCATCATAACTATCTAATTTATTTGGGTCCAAATGGTGGAAAACCATAACCAAGACCTCAATGGTCTATCATTCAAGGAATAATCAATTGTACCTATCATTATAAGTTATGTAATATGAATACAATAATCCTATCTTAATAATTTCATTGATTGAACAACATGTATAGGACTATCTATATTGGTCATTTGAGGTGGGTCCATACGTTGTTCGATAGGTGGTGGATCTACTCGGTCCATTCCTAGTGGAATCAACTCATGATAAGGCCCCTGAATTGCATCCTCAATGACGAACTTGTCATCATCATGAAACTATCTCCAAATAGTAGATGGATTTCATCATAGAGTCATACTAAATGTTTTCAGGATGTTTTATAGTAGATGATCATATTTAGATATATAAATAAAGATTAAACATAATAATTATCACATCTGATATGATGCATGTATAATTATTTATATGAAATCGATGTCTAATTATAACATGTAAACTAGTTGGTTGTTAGTTTCATAGTGAATGGATACATTTTTTATCGCACTCACATTGGATTCTGTAGCACGAAATCTACACATGTGACATTCTGACATCGTTTACCTGAGTCCATACAGATTCTTTATAAGGGGATAACCCTAAACACCCTCTAAAAGAATGAAGTACTTTGATACCACATTTTCCTGAATTGATCCAATAAGACTTACATGACTGATGGAAGGTCAATCCATGACTACCCCAATCCCCCACCAATAGGCCAGGGGTTGGATAAAATTGGTGAGAGGACATAAACTAAATAGGGAGAATTTTCCTAATGTCCTTTTACGTATGAACCCAATTGACTTCATGGAATAGGGTAGATGAAGTTAATAAAAACTACAACATCTCAGGTAAAACAATGCCTAAAATATAAACAAGGAAATTAAAATATAGTAATATTTTAAATAACATAATTAAAGGGGAAAATAAACAACCAACTAAATATGAAGTCTCGTCCATAAAACCACTAGAATAATTGAAATCTGTGAGACATTGACTAAAAATATCGCTATACTAACTATCTTCTGGGTCAATAAACCCATGTACCACATTTCTCATTAAAAGTAACTATAGATCTATTCTAGATCTTTATAGGGAACAAAACAGAAAAGAGATGCCAATACATTGATCATTAGATACATACCCCCTTGGAATACCTAAAAAACGAATAATGATCAACCAAAAGGACACAACATATAGTACGATCATCCCATAAAAGTATTTTCTACCAAATAATAAGAAAAATAATATTAACAATAATCCATATATACTCATAAATAATCCCAAAAAATAGATAAATATGATCTAAATCACCCCAAACATGTTATGAATACTGAGTTCACCATGACTTCAAAAACTCATCATTGATGCCCATAATCTAACAAAATATTACTAGAATATGTGTGGGGGGATCTCTTCACTACGGTGTATGACATCCAAGGGAACAAAAACACCCCTATAGGTCCCTCATCCTACCAGCCATGACTATATGGGATTACTACTTCATATATTGAGGACCTGCACTTATTGTCAGGGTTTTCTGACTCTACCTACTTAAAATTGATGAGACACCACTCCTTGGAGTGGCTTGTGAGTACTGAACTTCAAAACACTATAATGATCTTTACTTGATCACTACCATATTCAAGTATCACATAACGAAGATTCAATCTTGGAACATTAATCATTTTATCTTTTATTTGAAAACAAATTCCACCCATGATTTATATGTTGAAAAATCATCTATATATGCTAATTGAGAGGTAAAATTAGAGTCCAATTAAGGAAATTCATGTATTAGAAGATGAATAAAGGAATATTCAACTTGTATGGTGGTCCAGATGGCATGTAAATTCATAATAATTTCTGAATTTGACCTCATATGGATATTTATTAGAAGACAATTCAACATACACGTCATTTATATGTGGTACATGACATGTCTCAACCTCCCATTCCTTACCTGTGTGTTCCTAGCCAAGGATGTATACTTCAGGTAATAAATGTTATTCTACCCTTTTAATTAACTATCCATGATTACAAGCATATTCCCATGTACCCTTAAATTTCATGGTGTGTCTAAATGAACAAGTTATATGTAATGTTACCGATGGAATAAAACCTAGCCTCATGGGGTGGGTCACATGGAATGTGGATCCAAACACTTGACCATTGATATGTAATTCTATTAAAAATCCATGCAATGCAGCCAAGGTGGTTAAAAACTATGTGATCTTATGAAATTAATGTTTTGTATCGTGAATTTTCTTTCTAGACATGAGGTCTTCAGTTAAATGTTTCTGTTATAGGCCTCACTAACATGCATGTCTTCGTTTGACACTATAAAATTGATAGAAATAATCTTTTTCCATATTATTATGTCCTTTGATGGTTGGAAATTTAAATTTGTAATCCAAATGAAGATATATCTTATCCCATGATTTTCCCATTTCCAATCATCACTCCAGTATCACAAATCCATGGAATGTAATATATTTTTGGGATCCATCCTCAAAACACAGAAAAATTTGGTATTCACACAACCTCGAAAAAAATAAGGGCTCAATCAAACTCAATCCCAATCTAATGTTGTTTGATTTTTACACTCCATGGTCCAATGATAATGAACACATTGAAAAATGGGTGGGGGTCACATGAACAATGGTGTATAAATCATTGTACAACCGTTCTCAAAAAATTATTACGAAGATGTTGACACTAGGGTGAGAAAATGTAATAGTCAACAATTAATTGAATTAAACAACTTAATTTGCATCCCAGAATCATGTAAAGTATAGAAAAATAACATATCTAAGGAAGATAAATTATAAATGCACAATTTTTTAGTGAAAGGGTAAAAATCCCAAATTTATGAGCACTTCCTCAATTTGGATTAATCAATATAGAGGAATGCATTCACCAATGATTAATATTTTATGTTGTATTTTTTGACTCTTTCCCAACCTTGATCTGACCATTGGTCATCCTCCGATCTTGACCTATCAATGATGAGCACTCAAATCTCTTCTCAACCTTCCTAGGGTGTCACACCCTATGTTTCAAAATAATGTTTTTTGTTAATTTTTTTGGGTTTTGAATATTATTGTTCATGTGCAGGTCAATTCCTAGTTGGGTTTAGAGTTTTTTCGAATAAATGAATGTTTTGGGCATCATAACATCTGGTGAATTGGTGGAGTACTATCCACACTGATCTTCTTTTCCTAGGTCACTGCATAGCCCTACTGATCTTCAGAAGAATTAATAAGGTAAATAATAAAGTGAAAAAATAAAATAAGAAAAAAATGTATTTTAGGATTGTTTTAATAATTATAATATTATTATTAATTATAAATATTATTTTTATTGTTATTATTTTCTCTTTTTAATTATAATATTATTATTATTAATGTTAGTATTATAAATATGTTGGATTTTTTTGGGGTTTTTCCCTTTTCACTTTTTTCTATTTTCTATATCTCGTATCTTTCCACATAATATCTCTCTCTCTCTCTTGTCACATCCCCTTGCATCAAACCCTATCCCTTCCTCCCATCTTCATCGGATATCCTTCCACCATCACCTTGGTTTCACCCAATCCAACAAGACCCTATTTGACACACTCCCTCCCAAAGAACCACCATAGCCCCACACTGATCCCCTTGCACTGCCCTTGTACCACCCTATTCTTTGTAGGGGTCTTTGATGGCCCCTATCACATAACTACCCTCTGGAATTTCCCTCCCCACTCGTCCAGCTTCCCATACACATCACTACTCCTCATCTCCCTCTTTTGCATGTGTGTTCTACTCTACTCATCATTTAATCTCCCTTTATGGTTTTTTTCATCTCCTAATGGTTTCATTATTAGGAATCAATGATGAGTTTTTGGGTTTTATGTCGTGAAGTAGGGTTCAATTTGATTCCCATGTATTGAGGTTTTGGCGATATTTGAGTTTTTCACCAATATTTGGGGATTTCAACACAAAAGGTAAGTGGTTCCATGAATAATCACAATTTTAGGAAATATTTTACTTGATTAATTATTTTAGGGTGTTCTGTGATTTAATTATTTGGTTCAAAATTGGTTTTTAAAATAGTTTAGTATGCGTATGATTTTTTTGTTGCATGTTTATTTGAAAGGGGGTGTGTTTTCTATGAAAACCCATATTGTGACATTGGATAGTGTTTTATGAATTCTGAAATTAGTTTATTCAATTATAAAAATGGTGTGAGTCTTGTTTTAAAATAAATTTTATATGAATTTTTTTTGAAATATGATTATTTATATGAATAGGGTGTATTTATTGTGTAAATTCATAGTATACCTTTTTAGGGTGTTTTAAAAATTATGAAAATGGTTTCTTTAATTTTTCAATATGTTTATTTAATTGTGCAAGTGGTCCAAATCTAGTTTTTAAGTAGTTTTGATGGGCATATGATTTTATAAGAAGGTTTTAATGTAAAAATGCTTTC
This sequence comes from Viscum album, assembly GCA_963277665.1. Taxonomy (NCBI): domain Eukaryota; kingdom Viridiplantae; phylum Streptophyta; class Magnoliopsida; order Santalales; family Viscaceae; genus Viscum; species Viscum album. The sequence goes on along the minus strand of OY728138.1, from coordinate 578,406,544 downwards.
ATTTGGTGTGTGTTGTGCCTTCTTTTGACTGTGTATATTAACGTGGAATGTGATATTCATATAGAACATTAATTAGAAAAAAGTGGATGCAAAGTAACTAGGTGGGATGGCTAGGACTAGTGTGATAGTTATTCAAAGTTGGATTTATCCTTATGCACTTAGTTGCATTATCGACTACAACACTAACTAAAAATATGTATAATGACAGGAGACCACTAGGATTATGGGTATGAACCCTACTAGTGTCTCGTGTATGTGAAAAAAGTTTATTATTTTTCCTATACCACTTTTCACTGAGACATGAGGTTCTAGGGTCAGACTATTTGATAGTACCTAGGAGCCCCCCTATATGATTAGTGCTCTTTATCTATTTGGTGCTCATTGTCAACATACAATGTAGCATTTGTGTTTCTTAGAAATTAAATGTGTTTTTAATAATGTGTCATTCATTTGAATTTGTTTTCATTAAAACTATTTTATCTAATATTTTTCAATAATTTTTTTACATTAACATATTGAACGTTGAAGTTTATTCATAATTTTATGTATAATTCATGGAATCATTTTTTGTGGAATCTTATTGGACATTATCTCACACCCCACTTACACCTTTGGGTGTAATTAGATTTGGTAATGTTTGATATAGGTAAGGTTAAAGATTATGGAGAAGGTTGTTCGAATTGTTTTTGAAAATTTTTACAAGGTTTTGTAGAGATGGCCTAAGGGTGGTGTCCTCCAACCATGTGGTGGATTATGATATGATTTTGGCCACCTTCCATTGTGATAGTTTGGTCTTTTGGTCACTTTTTGGAAGTAGACGTTATGGTTATTTTGTGCATTACACTTGCAAATCAAATCTAGTTTTTTTTGTTAAAGGCTCCTTTGGATTTGATTTTTAGTTTCTATTTATATAATTTTTTTATTGATTTTTATTTTCATTATTAGTTAAATCAATCCCATAATTTATCATTTATACCCGAGAACTTGTTCTAGCCCGTACGGATCGAGAACGCCCTTTGGGCCTTGCCATGGACCTGGTCGGGTGACGGTTCACATGACGACCAGTCTTGGTTCTTGACAAAATGGTATCGAATGATGTTTAAGATATTTGTGTAATTTTATCTGGGATGGGTATAGTTAGACTTGATCTAGGACTCATGGTTATCAGTGTTCGGTTTGCAAGTATGTTATTAGCTAACACACCATATTACAGACCTCATGTCGCCATGGGATATCAGGATCATTGTTTGACTTCTCTTCTAGGTTTGATGTGTTGGCATCAAACTACATGTGGGAAATGGATGGAGATGAAGTGGATTAGTTATCTTTATTTTCATGAAAAGTTTAATTAATTTACATTTTATGTTATTACTGAGATTTTCAGACCAACTTCACTAATTATATTTCATGTGGCTATATCGTTTGGAGCATCATGCCTTATAGGATATCTCTCATGAAACCACATAAGGAATCCAGTGAGAGTTCCCCCTCACCACTTAATCATAGGATGGTGGAAGCTGTGGTTCAGGATGTTTGGGTTTTAGGATAGGGAGTGGCTCCTGATCCAACACTTTCGCTAGTTAGAGAGGATAGATATGGTCCTAAAATTGACATAGCCCAAAATCTTCTCAATAAAAATGGAATTATTTCTAATATATTAGAGAGACTTACAAATAATAGGAGTAGATTGAGAAGATCGAGTGTATGTTTGAGTTTCTTGAATCCCCAGAGGATGTTAGAGTAAAGTGATATTCACTTCTGTTAGAGGGTTACAGTCAAAGGTGTTGGGACATAGTGCTTCATTCTGGGAATCATCAGCAGATGAGATGTGGGGAATTCAAAGAAATATTCAAATACTGGTACTATCCTAAGGTTTTTGTGTACACATGATCATGGGAGTTCATGGAGTATGTTCAAGGGGAATATTTGGTGATCGATTATGAAGACCTCATTACCATGCTAGTTCGATATACATCTGAAGTAGTGTCCAATTTGTAGATAAAGGATTAGAAGTTAAAAAGGGTCCTACGACATGAGATCTATTTTAGGCTTTCTTATTCATGATGATGACCTATAATGAAGTAATTTATCGGTCTTTTATGGTAGTGATTCACCCAATGGGTGGTCTTGTTCCTTTGGGGGTATGTTAATTTCGGGCAGCGGCAGTTCATCTGGGAAGATGATGAAGCAGGATGAGAAAGGGAAGAAGGGTGGTGGTAGCTTAGGCCAACCTTCATAGAAGACATTATCTGTGGATTCTAGTGAAGGTTTTGTTGTGTTCCATTAGTGCGGGAAGGAAGTAAACATCAAAATCTTAATCCCTCATCCCCTCTTGCATTCCATCGGTGTGGAGTTATGGGACACCTAAAATGGGTTTCTAGAGAGACACACTCTATCAGAGTGGAGTCGGATCTGTGGTTTTTAGGGGAGTGCATGTTCAATATCTGCCTAATAGGAAAGTGGTATCTTAGTTTTGTGGTCATAGTGGAAGGAATATCATCTTCTAGGTAGATGAAAATTTGGGAAGAGCCAAATACGAGCGGTCGTCCTTAAGCATGGACCATAAATCTGCATGATATAGATCAGGAACATGATGTATAGGATGCAGGACCATCAAAAGTTCATAGTACCATCCTTATTTCATCTTATATAGAAATTGTTTTATTTGATAACATTGTATCTGATTCATTTATCTCTTCCCTTATTGTGAATATGTTGAACATACCAATTGAGTTTATATCATTTTTAGTGGAGTTTTTATCACCATTGGTTAAGAATAAGGATAAAGGTCATCGGTTCCTTTCATGTGAAATCTTTGTGCCTAGGGTTGGGATAAAGTGAAAATTTTTGGTAATAGATATGGAACTTTTCATCATAATAAAATTTATGAATTAGATGGTGTGATTTAAATCACATATAGATTACAATTGGTGACAAGTGAACTTAAAAGTACATGATGGTAGTCCTTAGATATTTCTTGGAGAATGGGATCCTCGGTCGGGTTGTGCCGGACCCCATTACCATAGTTGGTAAGTAAATCCTTTTAGATATAATCGCTCACACTAGGGAAAGATGGTGGTTCTATGAAGCATGGATTACCTCTGGTTGTATATGAGTTCCAAGAGTTATTTGCATATGATTTATTGATATTACCCCTATATAGGGACATAGAGTTATTGATTTCTTTGGCAGTGAGAACACAACAATAATCTCTCATCATATCGTATATCCCCCCACCTAATTTCGAGAATTATAGATATATCTATATGATTTGGAATCCAAAGGGTTCATTCGCACGTGCCTCTCTCCTTGGGATACCCATGACATTTTCATGAAGAAGGCTGGTGGATCTCTTTAGTTAAACATCAACTACCGGTAGAAAAATATAGTAACGAACATGAATAAATACCCTCCGTCTTGGATTGATTTTTTTTTATTAGATAAAGGGGTAAATGTGATTGTATAAGATAGACTTTCGTTCGCGTTACCACCAAGTAGGGGTGAGAGAGAGAAACATCCTAATGATGTATTTTTTGAGTAGGTATGACCAATTTTAATATTTGGTCATGCCTTTTAGATAGAAAAAATGCTTAGGTGGTTTTAAAGGAGTTCAAAAATAGGGTGTTGCAACAATATATCAACTCATTCATTATAGTATTCTTGGATGACATCCTATTTTATTCTAAATCTGAGGAAGAGAATGAACATAATTTTTGGATCATGTTGGGAACTCTTCAAGGCCATTTTCGTTTGGTGAAGATTTCAAAGTGCACAATCATGATTAGGGATGTTAAATTTATATACCACAAGATTTGGGAGGAATGGATTTCAATAAACCCTATGAAAATCAGTGATGTATTTTCATAGTAACAACATATGAATGTGTACTAGATCCAGATTTTACTAGTCCTAGAAATTTATTACACGTGTTTTGTTCAAGATTTCCCTTTTTTCCTCCTATATGATCACACTCACCAGGAAATGGGTGATGATGGAGTATAGCCATGATTTTTAGACTTTTCTTGATTAGTTGAAGTGTCGGTTGACTACTGTATTTGTGTCGATCTTACCGGAGTCTAGGAATGGCTATATTGTTTAATATATTGTTGTGGGCATGGGCATCAGGTGTGTGGTCATGAAATAAAATCATTCAATGGCTTGTGGCTCATGCCAACTACAATTTAATGAGAATAATTATTGAACCCATGACTCAGAGTTAGCAGTGGTGCTGCATTCCCTAAAGACATGGTGCCATTTTATTTTTAGGGAGAAATTTTTGGTGTATTCTGAACATAAATTCTTATCCTATATCTTCTCTATGAAATATTTCAACTTGATATAGTTCCATTGGATATAGTATTTTCAGGGGATCAACATTGATATCATCTATGTCATGCGAAAGGGTAATATAGTGGTTGATTCATTGAGCATCGATGTTCCGGTGAAACATTTTTGTAATTCCAGTCATGGATGAACCGTAAGGGGGCTCTTTCCCTAGAAGCACATGGAGACCATTGAGAAAAAAAGATATACATTATTGGAGTGAGTTTAACGGACACCATCACTTTTAGAGTTGATTCAGTGTGAACAGCCTAGTAATGATCTATTCCAAAAGTCCATGTAGTTTTTTCATTGTGGGGATACTCTTTTATATTATTCATCTCCTTAGGGGATCTTGCTCTTTAATGTTCGTCTAGTGGTGGAATTGTCTTTGAGGAAGGTTGTGATGCATGATATCTCCCAATATCAGTATGTCATTAATCCAAGAGATACAAAAATTTGTTATGATTTTCATCAGTAGTTTTAATAGTCAATAATGATGCAGGACATAGATTACATTATATCATGATTTTATACATGTTTGTAGGAAAACAAAGACCATTATAGGCCCTCTAATATGCTTCGGTTATTACCCATTCCTACATGTGTGTAGGATGAGGTCTCCATTTACTAAATTCTTGTCTTTCCTAATACAACTTGATGTAGGAATAACATTTGGTTAGTGATTGATCATCAGAACAAATCACCCCCTCCCCTTCATTCGGATCATTGATTCAGCAATGGTGGATGAACTAGGCTGGCTGAATGTTCTAGAAGTGGAAGGACTTCCTGGGGTTATTTCAGTGATTATTATTGATAGAGACCCCCACATAAACTATTTCGTATGGGAATTTATCCAATGATAATTTGGGTCTTTGATTAAAATGATAATTACATCCCATATCCCAATGAATGGTCAGATAGAGTGGGAAAATTAGATTCAAGAGGACATGATTCATGCATGTGTTCTAGATTTTGGAGGATCGTAAGATTGCCATTTGGGATTAGTTGAAATTTATTTTAATAACTATTACAAATAATAAATTCATATGTATCATTTTGAGACACCATATGGTATTCCATCTTAATATCCTTTATGTTGGGATATGGTAGGATAGACCTCACATTTGGGTCTATGACATGTGCCAAAGACATTTATGAAATTTAAGTTGACCTGAAAATTGTTATTGGAAGATTAAAGTATCCACAAATATTATGCTGATCATAGGAATTGATACTATGAATTTCTCATCAGTGATAAAGTGTCCTTGAAATTGGTCCATCGTTTGGGTCATTTTGTATTCGGTAAACATGGAATGCTAATGTCGAGGTACGTCAGACCTTTTGAGATCACTAAGCGGTTTGGAAAAGTTGAATACATGTTAGATTTATTTTCTCAATTGACATACATTTATGATATATTTCTTGACTCCCAATTGAAGAAGTATAATCCGGATCGTTCCCATGTTTTTAATTGGGAATAGTTAAAGATAGAACCCAATTTAACGATGTTATAACAACTAGTACAGATAGTGTATTCCAAAGATAAGGTGTTTCGTGGGAAGTCTATTCTTTTGGGATGTATTTGTTGGAAGCATGGGACCAATGTTCATGAGACATGGGAGAGAAATTCATGAGATGGGAAAGAGTATCCATTTTTATTCTCTGATCAATCCTCAATTTAACTTTCTACAGGAATATAGTTTTCATTATAGGGATAATTTTGACAGCATATCTTTTGAAGTTATTTTTATTTTATTATTTTTCTTGGTTTAGAACATTGTTCTTGATGGGCAACTCATTTATTAGTTGTTATTTGGTGTTTTTGGTGATAAATGAATGTTTTTTCCTGAAAACATATAGTGCACAGAAAAAGAACTATCAACAATTAACACCTTTCCTTTGGACACAACATGACCCACCCAATTTTTAAAAAAATTGCAAGGTAAATAATAATGTGAAGTCAAAATAAAATAAGAAAAATAAAAATGTAATTATGTATTTGTAGATAATAATAATAAAAATAATTTTATTATTAGTTATTATTATTATAATAGTTATTATTATTTTAAAATTTTCATTAAGAAATTATTATTATTATTATTATTATATTAAATTTTTTTAGTGTTTATTTTTTCCCTTTTAATTTTCTTTTTTTTCTTCTTTTACTCTCTTACCTATTCATCTCCATCTCCTATCACTCCCCTCTAGGTTGAACCCTACCCCTTCCTCTAATATTAATTGTTCCACCTAATTCAAATTGGATTTACCCTTTCTGGCATGACCTCAACTGGCGTATTCCCTCCCAGTGAACCTCCCTTGGACTGATATACTCCCTTCCCACAACCCTTTCACTACCCCCATTCTTAGTATGAACCTCCGACAACCCCACCCCCCCCACAGAATGTGATCCCACCTCTAGCATATCCCTCTTCACATGTCTAGCATTCCAGACCACTCCCTGCTCGTATCCCTCCGCCACCGTTTTATTCTACTCCGGTAATCATTTCTTCATTCTTTAGGGTTTATATTCTCCATAGGAAATCAGTCATAGAATTTTATGATGATTTTTTTGGTTTGGTATTCGGAATTAGGGTTTAATTTGATCCCCATGTGGTGAGATTTTCAAGCGATTGAATTTTTGAACCAACTTATATGGATTTTTACACCAAAGGTAGAAATTTACATGAAAATCACTATTTAATGAAATATTTTACAAGATTAATTAATTTAGTGTGTTTTTTAATTAATATTTTTTTGTGTGAAATTCAATTTTATACTATTTTAGTATGCATTTTATTTTTTATATAATTTTTATAAGAAAGGGGTTCATTTTTTTGGAAAACCCATATTTTTTTATTTGATAATGTTTTATGAATTATGATTTTCATTATTCAATTGTTGAAGTGGTGTGAAACTAGTTTTAAAAATAATTTTATATTAATTTTGTTTTATGTTGGGTGTTGTATATTATTTGGGTATATTTATAGTTTATATTGTTATTTTTTCAATTTTAGGTCATTTTATAATCTGTCAATATGGTTTATTTAATTGTCCAGTTTTTTATTTAATTGTGAAATTGGTGATAATAATGATTAAAGTGGTTTTGGTTTGTGTATTATTTTAAAAGAGGGTTGTGGATGGAATATGGTGGAACTTGGACTATGTAGTTCCTTGTTTGGTTTGATTATATGAATGTGGTGTGTGATATGAACTTGGAACTTGAATGGGCACGAAGAGGTAATCCCAGGAAACTAGGTGGGAAGACTAGGACAAGTGGGATAGTAATTAGAAGGTGGCTTTGTCCCGATTTAGTTAGCAGTAATGCTGAATAAAACACTAAAAAATTATATGAATGATAATCAGAGACCACTAGGGTTGTAGGGATTTCCCCTACTATTGGCTTATCCACAAGAACACACGTTGTCATGGTTTTTATAAAACTTATCACTGAGACACAAGGTTCTAGGGTTCCACTATATGCTAGTACCTCAAGGGATCCTTCCATGATTTATTATCTTTAGCGATTGAGTTCTCACTATTAGAATACAACATAGAATTGTGGTTTCTTATAATGTAAATGTGTTTTTAATTAAATATTCTTTCAATTAAAGTTGTTTTCATTTTAAACTATTTTCTTTAAAATTGTCCAAGAATTTTTTTTCCTTTATTTTATTGCACATTAATTATTATTCATTAATTAATGTTTATTGCATTGAATAATATTTTTATCCTCTTGAGCATCAGGTCATACACTACACACACCTTTTGGTTTAATTAGAGTTGGTAATGTTTGATATAGGTAAGGGTAAAGCTTATGGAGATGGTGGTTAAGGTTATTAGTGATCTATCATGGGTGGTGGTGTGCAGATGGCCGAACGGTGGCTTACTTATACCATGTGTTGGTTGTTAGATGATTTTTGGTCACTATACCTTATTATAGTGTGGAAATTGATTTCAATTTTTTGTAGTAGCTCTTTTGGTTCTTTTTTCTTTACACTTGTAACTCAAATCAGGATTATGATGTTAATGGATTATTTGGTTGTCATTTTCATTTTGTTTTTTAATTGGTTATTGTTTTATATATTCATAATTGGGTAAATCATCCCCATGCATTAAAAATAATAATTGGGGACTTGTTTGAGCCCATGGGTATTGGGAAGGCCCTTCAGGAGTTTCCACGGACTGGGTCTGGCATCGGTTCAGATGACTACACAGCTTGGTTCGTGACACATGGTATTTGAAGATGGCCCTAGTGAAATGTTTTAGAGAGGTATACAGAGAATTTTTTTGTTCATATGAAATTTAAAACTATATAAATACGATTAATTGTTTTTTTTTTGAATTAAACACATCACCAGTGATTGTCTTAACCCCATGCCTTGTACTGATAAACCTTAGGTCTCAACTAGGTAAAACACAGCCTTATAAAATAAAACATGGTCTCATAAGTATGATTGACAACTAGATTTGAAATTTATTTCATTTTTCATAGGAAAAATCATGTATGTGGGATTTTAATATATTTAATATTTATAAAATATCATCATTGTTCTCACCAGGCCTTAGAGTTCGATTGTAACTTCAATCCCTGCTCTAAAAATATTATTAATCATATTATAATGTATTTCATTTAAAAGATAAAAGTCAATACATTTCTTTACAATCTTTTGGGAGAGATTCATAAACATTACTATATGTTTAAACCATGAATAATTTCATTATTTTATCATTCTTGTCATTGTTCATTATTTTTTGATTAAATGGAATTCTAACCTTATGGGTCCCTGATATTTTTATTCTTAGCTCATAATTTTCTATTCAATTTATTTATCCTCTTTTGTAGTGTGGTATTAATATACTTACCCCTCATGAAATTTGTTCATATTTTAGGCTAGATGAACCATTTATTCATCATCATAACAGTTTTTTTTTTGGAATTAAATCAAGATTTTATTCATTAATTTTTTAGATTCCATATAATCATTTCACATCATAATGATCTTAATGCATATGAGAATTTTTAATATGTTCTCGACCACCATATTTTATATCCCTGTCTTCATGGATTTTCATAACAATATATGTTTAATTTCATTGTAAAAAATAGAATTTATTGAATACTAATTTTTTAGTAAGAGAATCACCTATAAGGTTTCTACCATTTAATATGATAGTAATTCTTGTAGTAATCACAATAATAGAATCAATTTTAAGTAAACTAAACATGTCAAAATATTTTCTATAAAAATATTGTATAGAATATTAAAAATTAATTAGACTTTCATAATTAAATTACCATTGTTTAGAGATTAATTTTTTTTCTTACAACAAAAAATTTGACTGAACTCATTTTGGAATAATATAAAATGAACCAAATTCACCTATTCAACACTTAATTCTAGATAAGTAGTATTATTAGTTGATAATTTTTTTATTCTTTACAGTATTGGGAATATAACAAGGCTTAAAAATTTTCCACACAACATATCAAGTATATCTATTAAATGAAGACTCACATATCATCCGATAATGATAAATAAGACCATCAGTATACATTAAAATTTTTATCACTTTAGTAACACCAAGTTTGATTGAAAAATATACAAAAATTGAAAAAAGGATTTTACATTAAAAAATTTAAGGTATTGAAACCAAAAAATATTTTTTAAGGATATTTTGAAAATAAAATTATGTCCTCTTTCGATTCCAAATTTGGGTTGGAGATAAGATAAAATTAGGCGGGTTGAAATTTACATTAATTTTTTTAATGTAAATATATAAATTAGATGATAATATCATAAATTCATTTCATTTAAATATAAAATAGTCAATGTATAAGGGTTATTTGGGAGAATTAAAACAGTAATCATTTTATAAAATAAATTTTTAAATATTAAATGGTTTATTATAATAATGGACTATGAAAATAGAATAAAAATGGACCCCTAATTTTCCACGCTTCACTTAGAATTAATGCAGTTATATTTCCCCAATTATTATTATTAAAACCATTAAAAATGAAGAATTTTATTAATTTATTTTGTAACCCCTGATATTTTAATGACATGGATGTTTTTTTTATTTCATTGATTTCTTAGGTGGAATGATACACTAAGATTATCTTTTTTTATACGGAACATCATCTTAGCTTTTTGTATACACAACACTATACAAGGTATGTGTTACACACAATTTCAAGTTCATTTAATAGAATTAATTTCACAAAAGTCTAAGTATATGTGAACAACTATATATTATAACCTAGTCATTATAATATACGTTTTGAATAATATTAACATTCTTATGAAGAAACTATTTAAATGAAATTAAGTGAGTCTATAAAATAATAAAATCTATCATTATGATTTTTAATAATGAAAAACATATATAATATATTCAATGTAAGATTTTAAATTCATATTATATGTTTTATAGACTTGATATAAAATCAAATTCTTTTTTTTATTAGAGTATTATTTTTTAAAGAATGTAGTTTTTTTGAATTTTGTAGGCACAACCATTTTAAATATTTTTTTGAGATTTTATTATATTTATTAGTAAGAAATAAACTTATTCTTTTAATGAGAAATATAAAAATTTACTTTGTTGAATTGTTTGGGTTTTTCTGATAAGCTTCATTTTTTATGAACAGTTAAAATATTGTTTTTTTTAAAACATTCTTTAAATTCAATCCATATTAGAAATATTTTTTTTTGTTTAGATACAATTTTTAATTATTTAATTTTTATAAAATTATGGTTTTTTAAAATAATTTTATACATTAAGTTATTAGAAAAATAGTTTATATTTAAAATGTTGTATTTTTCAAAACAAAAATATTTTTTCATGACATTTTAATTGGTTTATTTTAACATTAAATTTGTAAGTTATATAATTTAAATTTGTAAAATTAGAAATAAAATTAGGATTTAAGAGGTTGTATTTTGGTAAATATGCACCTTTTGGTTTTGACCAATAGTAATAGTAACCATAGTAAATTTTGTTAGCATGATAAAGGGTAAATTAGGTAATTTTGGTTAACAATAAAACTATAATGGCTATATATTGTCTAAAACAAATGAAACAATTTTATTTTAGGAATTCAATTAGACCCCTAACACTTAAGGATAAAAAGTAAGTCATTTTATGGACACTTCTCCAAGAAAATATCTTTAATAATATTTAAATCAATGAATGACAAAAGATTCAATTTCGTTGAGTTTAATATCTTTTATGTGTCCACATATGAAAAAATGGGAGGTATCAATGAATCTATGTCGTAATTTTTAACTAAATAAACATATTTACAAAAAAAAATTTATATTGATGATTTGGGCCCATTTAAGTGATATTTGGGTATTTAAAATTTTTTATTTAAGGAAAATATAAAGATTCCATATTCATGAATTAAATATTATATCATTTTTAAAAATATCATTATAGAGAATTTATTCGACTATAAATACTAATTTTGAATATATAATGTTTTTATTTATCATGGTAATTAAATTTGAATTTTTAAGAAATAAGAAATAACCTGAAAGGATTATAAATTGATGATGAATATTATTTAATCGATGAAAAATAAATAAAAATATTTATTAAAATGATAAAAAATATTAAAATAGTGAAACACTTTACCCAATTTTATTGGTCATTTATATCTCGACCATAACCATCTAAGGGTATAAATATTTACTATTTGGATCCTTATAGAAGAGATTGCGAAACATATATTATCTTATTTAATGTGATGTCAAAATTTCTACATTTATAATTTAATAAGTATAACATTTTAAATGTTATATTTTCTAGAAGATAAATTCCATTACATGTATTCCTATAAAAATAGTAGATGTATCTTCATCACAAAATCATACTTATAATTTTTATTCAATAAATAAATATAATAAATAATTACACAAATTTTATGTAGTGGTTATTTTATTAATAAAAATAACAAATAAATGTAAATAAAAATATAAAAATTAATATAATTTTGAAAATTAGTATGTCTAATGAAATTTATTGATTACCTTGGACTATAATAAATAAAATAATATAGTTGTTTCTAAGGTATCTTTTTATACTTATTTTAAAAAAATCTATGAAGTAAATAGATGAAAAAGTTACATAATTGTTTGTTTATCAAATTAATGTTTTATTAAATTATTTAAAAATCTAAAACCATATCATAAAATATATAATTAATATTATGTTGTAGAAAATTTTCTAATTTATTTATTTATGGTCTATTTTACATCAAATAAGTAAATATTACACCATTTTAATATTTAATAATTGGTTACCCTTGTAAAAAATTTAATACACGAACTAACTGATAATTAAAATGATAAGGTTTAAATTGATGGAGATACATTTAAACAAAATTGATTGATGTAACTGAACCCTTATATAATCTAATATACTAATTTGTATATTTTTGTGATTCTGGATGGGTATTTATTTTGTTACAAGTTATTATTTTTATTGTTTTTAAAAGTAACCCAAACCTCATTTATTAAATGGAACATTCTCCCTCATCTCTTCACTACAATTTGAGCCTTAAATCAGAGAAATAACATTCCCATTTCACTTATAAACTTCTTTAGTTAAATTTTATTAGTTATTTTGTTATCAAAATATCAACCAGAGTGATTTAATAGGATATCTAGAGGGAGCTTGTCAAAGAAGAGGTAATATCCTCCACCAATTCATTCAAATTATTTATTCTCCTACTTCCTCTTAGTGAGTTTTTTCCATTATGAATTAATTAATCTAATAATAAACTTATTATTAGATGTTATTAAGATTATCTAAGAACAATATTACACCTTCCATCTATCCTATTAAAAATGAAATCACAACATGTGTGTATGTATGTCTTACCATCTCCACGTCGTGGTGTAATCTATTTTTCACCACCACATGACATTGATGGTTATAATGATGGAAATAATAACAATACATGATTATTATAACTAAATTTTTTATTATTAAAATATATATATACTATCCACTTCATTAACATTTCATAATTAAATAAATTATATCACAATTCATGCGTACATACGACCTACCATCTCCACGATAAGATGTGATTCATTCTACATTATATCCATTAATGTACGATTATATAAATGTAAATAATGAAGAAATATGGAAGGTATTATGTTTATATCATTATTAATGATATAAATATGATATAATAAGGATAAAGATAGATTATTCTACAAAACATTCATAAGAACATAAAGTAGTTAGTACCTAAATAAGGATTAATAATGAAATGTTTTTTAAAAATCGATGATAATATGATCATATATATTATCATAGAAATTTAAATGATTCTAAAATAATTAAATAACATTATTTAAATAATTATATAAGAGGTTCATATACATAAAAAATATATCATACCTAAGCTAGGGGTTAATTTCGCAATCTCATTATAATTTGAGATTATTTATTTATAAGTATTTACTATGGTCGATTCATCTTCCATGTACATGTTTTTTAAAACTAATTTTATTACTATTATTATATATATTTTTTAATTAGTTATTTCCCATTTGTACTATTTACTACATGGTTTGGAGGGAATATTTATTTCGGATTCTATATGAGGTACTTTTTGACTTTTCCTGCAAAATTGTGAGAATAATGTTTTTTAAAACATATACGGAATGAATGGTTTTTTATGCTTTCAAAATGCCATATTTACCTAAAGATTCATTTATAAGATTTAATTTTAATTTTCAAATAAATTATTTAGTTTTAAAATTTAATAGAATTTTAAGAAAAAAAATGTTTTTGAGAATGAATTAACAATTTCTTCAAGAAATAATTTCAAGTGTTTTAACAAAATCACTTTCCAAATAAAATTAAATTCTCAAAATGGGGTTATGGTTCTATACCCATTATTAATATGATATTCTTTGTTTTTTGATGGAATTATATTTATGAAATCAATTTTTTATATGTATTATTATGGAATGATTCTTATAAATCCAATTTCACTTTATTGGTTTATAATATGATGAATGATTTCTATTTTTATGGAACAAATATGTACAGTTTTAATTATGTGATGGGTGGGACATCTATATCCTAACAATTAATAGGGTAAATAATTAAATCTCATGAAATATCAATTACTAGAATATAAATTACATCTGGGTTAGTAATCCAAGGCTATAACATAAAATAAATCCAATTTATAAATACAGGGCTGGAACGAAGAGTGAAATCAGTTCAATAATAGACTTTGTCCACTATGGTGGTATTGGAAATGAACCTATACTAATATAGAAATGATTTTATAGGATTATATATTTTCCAAAATTCCATTTTCGAGGTAAATGTTATTTTATCAAGGTTCTTGTTACTTTATGATTTATGACTTACATACTACAAAGATTAATATCATGACTCATGTTTTTGATATTCAAAATTTATGTTCATGTTTATAAAATTTTATGTTTAGGTTTTGTTTAATGTTATCCATTTATACCATTAATGTGCATTTGAGCTCATCCTTTTTATGTTTTCATTTCCATAGGATCTAAAAATTAATTTCATGTAAGAAAACTGAAGTGGAAAATCATTATGGGATATATAAAAGATCATTCTCAATGTTAGAGGAACATGTTTTTAGTTTCCAAAGACACTAAAAATATATATCCTTTTGGAATATTTTTTAATTTATTAATTATTCTAAAAATATAAAATTAATTTCCATGTACGTCTTGCTTGGGTCGTTAGAGTTGGTATCAGAGTAAAAGTTTAGTCAACCTTTGGAATCTAAGATGTGAAAACATTAGTGAGATCCCTATAGATATTTATAAGGTTATTTCTTGATATTTACAATAGAAAAGTATATTTATATGTTACAATCCTATATTTTTTGTGATATTCATGAATCAACTAGGAATAATCCTATGATATTAGAGATTGAAATTAATCCCCCTTTATTATGTGTTTTCCTTGTATAATTTTGGACTCTCACCATTTTATTTATGGTCTTTAGAAAATGGATGGAACAAAGAGGATTCATGTTAATAGAGAATATAATGGACTATGGATTGATATTACTCATGAGAAAAAAATGAAATGTGAGTTGGATGGCCAAACATCTACATTATTCTTAAAAAAAATATCATTATATAATCATTAATCTCATTTTCAGTGAGTTTCCTAACCCACCTAATAAAAGAATGATATAGTTTCATGGTGACACCATAGAAATGAATGTTCAATTTTCTACATGTAAATCAAGTGAGAATAGCCATCAAGGAAATTGTTTCAAAGGAACCAAAAGATGATTTGGGTGTGGAAATGAAGGACACAAAACCAGTAATTTGAAAGGAAAAGGTTCAGTTTTCTAAATAGAAAAGGACAATGGTATTTATAAGGATGAAATGGTTGTTAAATGATTAAAATGTGGAATGTATGTGCATTATAAAAATTGATTCCCTAAGGAAAAATTCCAGGAATAGAATCATCATGGTCGTATGGGTTTTATTTTTTGTTACTGATGATTAAGAGACTCAAAATGAAATATTAGATGAAAGAATTCTTAAAGAATAAAACAATGAATCTCAAACAATGGTGTAATAAGATTGTTGAATCATTTCATGTGTCTCTAGAATAATTTTTCAAACTAAATTTATGGTATTATTGAATAAATAAGCTTCTAATGAATGCTAAATTATTTTTCCCATAAGCATTTGAAATTATATGTTGAATGGTGGAGGTAACCATGAAATGTAATTCATATATTTTTGGAAAATACATGATATGTGCATAATGATGGGTTATGGAGATAATGAGATGTTTGATAGTATTGATAACAATATGATTAATATAAGGATAAAGTGATATCATTGTATGAGTATATTGAATTTCTGTGATTTTTGGTAAGTGGAAAGAGTCATTTTTTGACTGCATGCATGCTTTCACAATATTTCTCGGGTAATTTAGGTTATTACAATGTTTTAAGAGAATAAATGATTAATGTATTACCATGTCTGTAATGTGAAAACCATGAAGTACCATATGAGATAATGGATATAAATGTTATGCTGATTTCGCTTACCTCTAGATAATGTTTTTTATTTTTTAGCTTTTAGAAGGGTTGTAAGGTTATAAATTTAATGAAATTTTACGTCAAAAATTAGATAATGTTTTTTAAAATATGTCTTATGCCACCATTGGTGGAGTTGTTATTATTTGATAATTTGTGATAACGTTTTTGTGATAATAATTTATGTAGTAACCTATAATTCAATTTATGGATTGCATGATTTTCTAGAACTTCAGGAATGAAAAAATAAACTTTATTTCATTGAATAATATATAAATTAGATATTTTTCCTGGAATGACCAATGATGAGATTATACTGAAATGAAGTATGAATTTTTTCTCATGTACATATAGATTAGGAAAATGATCTTGAGAGTAAAATATTTCAAAAAAAATATCTTTATCTGATGAATTAGATGGTCCATTGGATAATCACAAATTTATCTCTTTTGATTGTAAACTTTATCCTAAATATGTTCTCTGCCATTATGATTCTAACATTCCTTTTTAAAAATGATGTTTTAGAATTTATTTTTATTGTATTGGTTTCTATGAAAGAATGTATGAAGTATTATAACATTTATAAACTCGATAAATTTTGAGAGTGAAATTCAATTTAAGGGGGCTAGAATGTCACTCCCCAATCTTTTTTTGAGATAGATGTTTTATTATTATGTATTTTATGTCTTGTGTTGTTTGGTAAACTGATAATATTTCTATATATGCAGCACCAACTTACCGTATACTACACACATAACTATGCTTGTTTTATTTTATAGAAAATTTCATATTCTTTTGAATGAATTAATTTCACGAAATACGGATTATATGTAAACAACTAAATATGATAACATATTCATTATAATGGAATGTATGAGTAGTATTAAAATTCTTCTAAAGAACTATTTAAATCCAAATAATAGTGTATATAAAAAATAAAATCACTCATAATAGATTTTATTAATGAAAAAGTAATATAATATATTCAATCTAATGTTTAAAATTCATATTATACTTTTTCTAGACATGATATAAGATAAAATTCTATTTTTTGGATAAAATAAGTATTTTTCAAGAAATGAATATTGGCCACCATTTGATGGAGCAACAATTTTAAATATAGTTTTGACGCTATTTTATATTCAATTTGATAAAATAAAATTCTTATTTTAATGAAAAATATAAAATCTTATTTTTATTAACTATTGGTATTTTTCTAATAGGTTTCAATGTTTAATGAATATTAAATTTATTGATTTTTATTGAAAACATTATTTAAATTCATTAAAAAGTAAAATTATGTTTTTGTTTTGGTTTTAAATTTTAATTAGTTATTTAACTAACTATTGTTTTTAAAAATAATTTTATTCAAGAAATTTTCATAAAATGATTTTATAATTAAAGAGGGGTATTTTTCCAAAAAATTGTATTCCGTGACACTTTATCGATTCTATTTGAAAATTAATTCTGAAACATTTGTATTATTACATTTGAAAATTGGATGTGAAATTTGGATTCAGGAGGTCCTTATTATGTAATTACGTCCCTTTAATTTTTTGACCAATATGAATAGTAACTATTGTAAATTTTGTTACCATGCTAAAGGGTAAATTAGCAAATTTTAGTTAAAAATATAATTTTAATGACTATTAAATGACCAAAAATAATGAAAAAAAATTATTGGATGAATTTAATTCGACCCTTATCCCTTATGGATCAATTTTTTTCATTTAACGGACACATGTCCATGAAATTATTAAAATAATATAAAAATCAGTGAAAGATAGAAGTGTAATTTTTTATTCTCTATAATATCTATAATGTGTCCACATATTGAACAATGGGTGGTATTAATGAATATAAGTTGTACTTTTTAACTAAATAGACACATTACCCTAATATAATTTTATTTTTGAGGTTTTGGGTCCATTTGTGATATATTTTCATTTTTATAATATTTTATTTAAGGAAATTTTAAAGATGTTGCAGTCATGTGTTAAATAATATTTAATTTTTTAAAATAAGGTAATATATAATTTATATTTTTCTACAAATACTACTTTAATGATATAATGTTTTTTATCAAGGTAATTTTATTTTTTAATGTTTAGGAAATAAATATCTACCTTTAAGGATTATAAATTGATGATGAATAAACTATTTAATTGATGAAAAGTCAATAAAATAATTTTATTAAAACGATAATAAATATTAAAATTCTAAAATACTTACCGAAATAATATTTTTACAGTATATCTCGATCTTAATAAAACAAAGGTCGAGTTAGTGACCACTTGGATCCTAATAAAAGAGACTGTCACACTTATATTATTTTATTTAAAGTGATGTTAATGTTTTCACATTCATTATTTAATAAGTATAACAATTTAAATTTTGGATTTTAGAAAAGATAAATTTGACTAAATATATTTCTATGAAATATAGTAGATTTATTTTTATCATAATATTTTAGTTTCAGTTATTAATCAATAGATAATTATTTTAAATAATTACAAAAAAATTGAGGTAATAATTATTTTATTAACAGATATGACAAATAAATATTATTAAAAATATTAAAATAAATACAATTTAGGAGAACTAAAAAGTCTAATGAATTTTATAGATTTCATGGAACTCTTATTAATATAATATAATAGTTTTTTGGATGTTAACTTGTTTTCTTTATATTTTATAAATATATATGAATTAAATATTGCAAAATTGACAATATTATTTATTTATAAAAAATAATGATATATTAAATAAATTAAAAAACATAAATCATTTTAAAAAATATATAATAATTATTTTATTGTAGAAATTTTAATAATTTATTTATTTATTTTCAATTTAGATCAAAAATGTTAATATTCAACCCTAATAATATTAAATTATTTGTTACCATAATAAAATATCGAATTGAATAAATTTGTGATAATTAAAAATATAAGTTTTAAATTGATATAAATAGTTGTCAAAAAAATTTGGTTGATTAGATTGAAACCCCATATAATCTCTTCATCACACCTTGGGTCTATTTTGATGTTTTTGGTTTCAGATTTATTTTCTTATAATCTAAGACTTTTTAGGTTTCGTAATGTTCCCCTCATCTAAATTATAAAAGGGCACCACCTCCCCCACATTTTTAATTCAATTTGATTCTTCAACCTCAGAAATACCCTACCAATTTCTCTTATCAATCTCCTTATTTACATTATGTAGGTTCTGTTCTTATGAAAATTCCCACTCGAGCACTTTTAATTGGATATCTAGATGGAGCTCGTCAAAGAAGAGCTAATCCCTTCTAAAAATTCTTTCAAATTACTTGTTCTTCTACATCCTCTTCATGAGTTGTTTCCATTATAAATTAAGGAATCCATTATCAATTGTATAATGATTTATTATTAAGAATATGTAACAATCAAATTTTACCTTCTACCAATCCAATGAAAAACAAAATCCCTTTGTGTACGTACGTATGGCTTACGGTCTCCAAACTCTAGCGTCATATGTTTATCACCATCACATGAATTGGATTGGTATAATGATGGAAATAATTAATATTTATGATTATTATAACAAGGTATTTGTTTTTTAACAATATATATACCATCCAATTAGAAACCATTTCTTAGTTAAAGGAATGATAGAATCGATCGTGCATATGTACGTCCTACCGTCTCTACAATGCGATGTGAAACATTCTACAAGATATCTATTTAAGAATTATTACATAAATGTAAATAATGAATAAATTTGATATATATTATGTTTATATAATTTTTTATTATTTATATATATAGGATCTAAGTTGGGGGACCAGATCTTTTTTGACAAAACATGCATTAGAATATAAAGTAGTTAAAAACTGAATAATGTGTAACATTGATATTCTATTAACAAATGGATGATAATATGATCATTTATTATATCATAAAAGTTACAATTATTCTTAAATAATACATTAATTTACTAAAATCGTTATACAAGAGGTTCAAATACATACAAAGGATATTGGACCAAAGGTAAGGGATAATTTTGCAATATCATTATTTTTCAATATTGTTTGTACGTAAGTATTTACTAGGGTTTATTGATTATCCATGTTCATGTTTTCTAAATATAAAATGTTTTACTAATCTCATATATATTTTTAAATTAATTGTTATTCATTTTCTTAATTTTTACTACATGGTTTGGAAGGAATGTTTCTTTTGGTTTTTATACGAGGTACTTTTTGAATTTTCTTGTAAAAGTACGAGAAAAATGTTTTTTAAAACTAAGAAGAAATGAAAGTATTTTTACAGTTTCATAATGCATTATTTCCATGAATATTCCTTTATAATATATTATTTTTATTTTCGAATAAAATATTTTCATTTAAAATTGCATGACATTTTGAGAGAAAAAACATTTTTGTAGAAGAAAGAATATTTTCTTCAATAATTGATTTCAAGTCTTTTATCAAAATTATTTTCCATCTTAAATGAAATTATCTAGATAGGTTCATGATACTATCATCGTCATTAATATAATATTATTGTTTTTAGGATGTAATTATATTTATGAAATGTATTTATTTTATATCTATTATGAAACATCCAAAGATTTCATAGTACATTATCTCAAAAAAGTAATTTAATAGCTTACGC